>CM075977.1:187739741-187924436 GCA_038087875.1 Malacoraja senta
GAACATTTTTGCTGATTAATTCTTCTTACAACATCTGCAGGGATCAAAACCAACAGTAATGATGAGCACAGTTACAATGAAGCACAAGAGACTGCAGATGCGGTCGACGTTTCAGGTGGAGAATCTGCATGAGTAGCGATGATTGGAAATGTTTCTATTCATCATCTGAGTGGACTGTAATGGTGGCTAAGTGACCTAAGGCTATGTATGGAAACAAACATGAGCCTGGCAAAGTGGGAAGGGTTAGGTAATTTCCATGTAAATTAGCACTGCAACGACAGTGCTACATGCCCTCAAATCAACCACATGCTCATAATTTATATGTGACTTTATCTTAATCACTATATATTTCTGGAGAAAGTACCCTACTTGTATTGGGAGAAGTTGCTGTAGTTTGTTCCCTCTGCCCTTTAAACAAATTGAGTACAATAACTCAGTTTCACAGCAGATTTTTTCTACAGGTCATATATTCCACCCCATCTCTGGTTAATTGGCCGACACAGTGTTGGTAATCAATTCTCTATTGAGTTAACTCTGGAGGACATGGATAGGAGAGATTTTGAGTCAGGACCCTTCTTCAGACACCCTGTTGCTTCCAAGCCAACAATGCTGGGACCTACTGTCTTTCCCCCTAGGCTAACCACCCCACTTCATCAACTCCCCCTGCTCTCCATCCCCCCCTACCCCATACATCATCCCGCATAACACTCTCCCCTTTGAGTCTCCCCTCCTCCATCCATGGTAGCTCCACTGGTGCTCCCTTCCCTCATTTTGTCCTCTTCAGTGCCTGGGTTCGATCCCAGTCCTAACCCATTTCATGTTGTCATGATTCCCCCCCCCCCCCAGCCATAATCACAATGAATGGCGGTGCTGGTTCGAAGGGCCGAATGGCGTCCTCCTGCACCTATTTTCTATGTTTCTATGTTTCTATACCACACTCCAATGCAGAATGGTCTGTCCTCAATAGGGACCTTACCTTTGTACCCCTATGGCCAATGTCAACGAGCGTCAAACCAGTCATGATGTCGAGCCTTCGCCTCCTCCTCCAAGCTTATTTCTCTGGCAAGGAGACCTCACCTCCCAGTGATGATCCAACTCCCATCTCCAACATTCCTCTGCCTCACAGACTCCTCCTGCCAGCCTTTTACCCTCTCTGGACCTGTTTATATCAAATTGCCGGTGTACCATCTAGTCTGAAGAAGGGTCCTGGCCCGAAATTTCACCTATCCATGTCCTCCAGAGGTGCTGCTTGACCCAGTGAGATTCTCCAAGATTGGAGCATCTGTAGTTTTTTTGTATTGAATGTTTAATCTACCTTACTTATAAAATAAGTTTTATAGTGGGAAAAAAAACAATCCAAGGTATTTTATAGACACAAGAAACTGCAGATGCTGGTTTCCATACAAAGACCCAAAGTGCTGGAGTAACTGAATAAAATTGTCTTCCCTTGGTCCCATCTACTTATTTATTCCCAAAATTATTTCCGCAAATCAGTCATTCAATCAATACTAGACTCCACCACATCATAGACATTCCACTTTCGAAAAACAAGATAGATTTTAAACTTTTCCAAGTTCCTATTAAACATTTTTACCTGACATGTTAACTTGGTTCCTCTGAACAGATATGGTCTGATCCGCTGAGTATCCCAACCATTTTCTGTATTTGTTTCAGATTTCCATTGAAATTATTACTAGTACTAGAATAACAATTGCCTTCATCTGACCAGTTATAGTAAAACTGAACTAACTACATGTGTCTTAGTGTTCTGTTGGTAATACAATGCTACTAATTGCAGGGCTGCCAACATTGGGTGAGAGTCGGGAGTGAGAAATTGCGAGAGACCAAGCCCGACGGACCGTAGCGACCGGGGGGGGGGGAGCAAGTGTATGGGAGGAGGGTGTCCCCCACCCATTGGTACGGAGCTTTTGCATTTTTCAGCTTGAAATTGTGCAATATGTTTAATACTGTAGCGAGTCTTTTAACTTACACTTGAATGCAATATATATGCTTTAAATTGTATTAGCTATGAATAAAGTTAGACTAAATTACATTCCTAATTACATTCCACAGTAGAGCCAGGCTCTGATCAACACGTGCAGCACATGAATGATCTTAGTATATTCATGTATGGAAATCGGATTATAATCAAAAACTTGGCCCATGTTGACCAACCTGGCTCTCACTGCACACCTGGTACTACTCCTGACCCTGACTCCAGTTGCATACCTTCTCTCATTCCTGACCCTGAGTCCAGCATTACACCTGGTCCCAGCTTTGACTGCACACCTAGTACTATTCCAGACCTTGACTCTGGATGCACACTTGGCCTTGCTCCTAGCCCCTCTGCACTGACAATATATCTGGCCCAAACATAAAGCCCCATATCTGACCCCCTGGACTTAAACTATTTCGTTCAAGTCCACAGGTCCTTATCTAATGCGGTAATCTTTTATGGGGCACTTCACAGACCAAATTATGTATAACAAAATGTGCTACATCCATTGGCTTCCTTGTTATCTAACATGCTAGTTACTTTGTCAAAGAAGTCATCAATTGATTGAACACAATTTCTCATCCCTAAAATTATACCCACTCAGCTGTATAAGTATTCTGTTACCATTTCTTTCATTTTCCTAACAAACTGTCCTGAAGTCATTTTCACCCCCAATATTTTCAGTATTTTGCTGTCTTCCTCTCAGCAGGGACTTTTCCGAAATACAAAGTCCAATAACTATATATTTAAGCAATATTATTCTATTAAATGTGATCTTGAGAGTACATCATATTTTCTGTGGTATCATAACACAACAATGATAAAAAGATCTTTGTTTTGATTGCCCCTACCAACATGCATACATTATTATATTACAGTTAATATGTACCGATGGCAAATGTTGTTCCAATGCTCCCCATTCCCAATTACTTTTACATTGAAGTGATTGAAATCCAAGTGAAGTTTAAATAGCATCATAAAAGTAAAACCTCCGGAATGGATGATATTCATTGCGTGGTTGGTTGGGGTCAGTATCAGCACAATTACTATATAAACTTTGAATATTCAGATGTCCTGGTTCAAGCTAAAACTAAAGACAAATAATAATCTCCTCACACATTCCCCTGCAAGTATCTCTGTCACTCCTTTAAAATATGCCCCTTCTTTGAACAAGCTCTTAAATATCGCATCTGAATCAGTTCCCACCTGATTACACGCCTTGAGGATGTTCATCTACATATTGAATTAATAAAACAACGAGATTAGGGACATTTCTATTCAACCTGTCAAAGGAATTGGGAGGCGTTTAGAAATAGTCAGTGAGGTAACCAGACATAATAGTTGAGTGGCAAATGACAATAGTGCTACCTTCCCAATATTTAACTGAAGGAAATAATGGGGCTGTATGTTGTGACAGACAGCCTGACACCTTGCATGTCATTTTAATATTACACTTATCCCATTCCCCTGGATGTTCCGGATGAATAAATTAAGGTTTTGTCAACTAATTACAAATCAGGCTAATTACAAATCAATAACATTAGCCAATTTCGAAACATGAAGCGCTAAGCATTGGGATCCAGACATCATGGACAACTGGCCTCATTTACCCTCTCACATCTGGCAGTGTTCTCCATCTGAACCAGGGGCCACGGAGCATTTTTGAAAGTGGGGAGGCTGAGCCCGGTGAGGGAGTGGAGCAACCGAGTGGGGAGAGGATGTGGAAGTAGAGTGTCCCCCCTCCCAGGGTAGGGACTTTTTGAAATTTGATGTATTAAAATCATGTTTTAGTGCATTGTAGAAGTATGATTTCAATGTTTTTTGTATGAAGTATTTTTAAGAGGTAACTTTTTAAGGAGTAACTTTTTCCACACAAAGGGTGGTGGGTGTATGGAACAAGCTGCCAGAGGAGGTAGTTGAGGCAGGGACCATCCCAACATTTAAGAAAGTTAGACTGATAGATGGATAGGACAGGTTTGGAGGTGTGGACCAAAAACAGGTAGCGTAGCTGGGACATGTTGGCGGGTGTGGGTAAGTTGCACCGAAGGGCCTGTTTTCACACTGTATCACTCTATGACTACATTATACCTCCACCATGCATGAATGCTTCAAAATCAAGTGATCGAGTTTTATTGCCATATACTCAAGCATAGAAACATAGAAAACAGGTGCAGGAATAGGCCATTTGGCCCTTCGAGCCAGCACTGCCATTCAATATGATCATGGCTATTCAACTAAAATCAGTACCTCTTTCCTGTTTTTTTTTCCCATATACCCTTGATTTCGTTAGCCCCAAGAACTAAATGTAACTCTCTCTTGAAAACATCCAGTGAATTGGCCTGCACTGCCTTCTGTGGCAGAGAATTCCACAGATTCACAACACTCTGCATGAAGAAAGTTTGTCCTCATCTCAGTCCTAACTGGCCTACCCTTTATTCTTAAACTGTGACCCCTGATTCTGAACTCCCCCAACATCAGGAAAAATTTTCCTGCCGTTTCAGTAAGTGAAAATCTAGCAGGCAAACAGGATGCTTTCTCCAACCACCCCCATTTGAAGACCACTATCTTCCACCGTTTCTACCCAGTGCTTGGTACTTACTTCCAGCAACCACTGGTTGTGCTCCAGGATGCACCGAGCCGCAGCCTGATCCATGCCGGTCACCTGGGCAAATTTGGCACAGAGACTCTCACGGCAGCGGCGCAATGCTTCCGACGCCTCCGACGGCCCGGGACTCTTGCACTGAGGCTGCTCCATGGCCAGAGCTGCAGTGAGCGAGTCTCCAGCCCGGCAAACACTCGCTAGCTCCGCTCCCCATCCGCATCTGTCCCCGCCGCTGCTTCTGCTTCCAACACCCGTGGCCCATGCAGTTGATATGAGTTTTGAAATTTTCTTTGATCACAGAATTTCTCATGACAGAGCGGGAGGAATTTGTGATCAGCGTGAGAATTTTGCGAAATGCGTGATTCTCACGCTCAATGCATGAGAGTTGGCAGCCCTGCCTCTCTATCCCCCTCATTCTCCCCCTCTCTCTCTCTCACCTTCCCTCTCTCTCCTCTCTCCCCCTCTTCCTCTCCTCTCTTCCCCCCTCTCTTCCCTCTCTCTCTCTCTCTCCCCCCCTCTCTCATAAAAACATAGAAACATAGAAAATAGGTGCAGGAGTAGGCCATTCGGCCCTTCGAGGCTGCACCGCCATTCAATATGATCATGGCTGATCATCCAACTCAGTATCCTGTACCTGCCTTCTCTCCATACCCCCTGATCCCTTTAGTCACAAAGGCCACATCTAACTCCCTTTTAAATATAGCCAATGAACTGGCCTCAACTACCTTCTGTGGCAGAGAGTTCCAGAGATTCACCACTCTCTGTGTGAAAAATGTTTTTCTCATCTCGGTCCTAAAGGATTTCCCCTTAATCCTTAAACTGTGCCCCCTTGTCCTGGACTTCCCCAACATCGGGAACAATCTTCCTGCATCTAGCCTGTCCAACCCCTTAAGAATTTTGTAAGTTTCTATAAGATCCCCCCTCAATCTTCTAAATTCTAGCGCGTACAAGCCGAGTCTATCCAGTCTTTCTTCATATGAAAGTCCTGACATCCCAGGAATCAATCAGGTGAACCTTCTCTGTACTCCCTCTATGGCAAGAATGTCTTTCCTCAGATTTAGAGACCAAAACTGTACGCAATACTCCAGGTGTGGTCTCACCAAGACCCTGTACAGCAGCAGTAGAACCTCCCTGCTCCTATACTCAAATCCTTTTGCTATGAATGCTAACATACCATTCGCTTTCTTCACTGCCTCCTGCACCTGCATGCGTACTTTCAATGACTGGTGTACCATGACATCCAGGTCTCGTTGCATCTCCCCTTTTCCTAATCGGCCACCATTTAGATAATAGTCGACTTTCCTGTTTTTGCCACCAAAGTGGATAACCTCACATTTATCCACATTATACTGCATCTGCCATGCATTTGCCCACTCACCCAGCCTATCCAAGTCACCTTTCAGCCTCCTAGCATCCTCCTCACAGCTAACACTGCCCCCCCAGCTTCGTGTCATCCGCAAACTTGGAGATGTTGCATTCAATTCCCTCGTCCAAATCATTAATATATATTGTAAATAGCTGGGGTCCCAGCACTGGGCCTTGCGGTACCCCACTAGTCACTGCCTGCCATTCTGAAAAGGACCCGTTAACTCCTACTCTTTTCTTCCTGTCTGCCAACCAGTTCTCTATCCACATCAATACTGAACCCCCAATACCGTGTGCTTTAAGTTTGTATACTAATCTCTTATGTGGGACTTTTTCGAAAGCCATCTGAAAGTCCAGATATAACACATCCACTGGTTCTCCCTTATCCACTCTACTAGTTACATCCTTGAAAAATTCTATAAGATTCGTCAGACATGATTTACCTTTCGTAAATCCATGCTGACTTTGTCCAATGATTTCACCACTTTCCAAATGTGCTGCTATCCCATCTTTAATAACTGACTCTAGCAATTTCCCCACTACCGATGTTAGACTAACTGGTCTGTAATTCCCCGTTTTCTCTCTCCCTCCCTTTTTAAAAAGGGGGGTTACATTAGCTACCCTCCAATCCTCAGGAACAACTCCAGAATCTAAGGAGTTTTGAAAAATTATCACTAATGCATCCACTATTTCTGGGGCTACTTCCTTAAGTACTCTGGAATGCAGCCTATCTGGCCCTGGGGATTTATCGGCCTTTAATCCATTCAATTTACCTAACACCACTTCCCGGCTAACCTGGATTTCACTCAGTTCCTCTATCTCATTTGACCCGCGGTCCCCTGCTATTTCCGGCAGATTATTTATGTCTTCCTTAGTGAAGACAGAACCAAAGTAGTTATTCAATTGGTCTGCCATGTACTTGTTCCCCATGATCAATTCACCTGTTTCTGACTGCAAGGGACCTACATTTGTTTTAACTAATCTCTTTCTCTTCACATATCTATAAAAACTTTTGCAGTCAGTTTTTATGTTCCCTGCCAATTTTCTTTCATAATCTATTTTCCCTTTCTTAATTAAGCCCTTTGTCCTCTGCTGGACTGAATTTCTCCCAGTCCTCTGGTAGGCTGCTTTTTCTGGCTAATTTGTACGCTTCATCTTTTGTTTTGATACTATCCCTGATTTCCCTTGTTATCCACGGATGCACTACCTTCCCTGATTTATTCTTTTGCCAAACTGGGATGAACAATTTTTCATCCCAATCTCGCTTCCCCTCTCCTTCCCACCTAACTCTCTCCTTCCCTCTCTCTCCTCTCTCCCCCTCTTCCTCTCCTCTCTTCCCCTCTCTCTCCCCTCTCCCCCTCTCTCCCCCTCTCCTCCTCTCTCCCCCCTCTCTCGCTTCCCCACTCCTTCCCACCTCACTCTCGCCCCCTCTCTCCTCTCTCTCTCCCCCCTCTCCCTCTCTCTCTTTCTCCCTCTCTCCCTTTCTCCCTCCCTCTCGACCCCCCTCTCTCCCACTCTCCCCTCCCCCTCTCGCTCTCTCTCCCCTCTTTCTCTCCTCACTCTCTCTCTCTCTCCTCTCTCTCCTCTCTCTCCTCTATCTCCTCCCCTCTATCGCCCTTCTCTCTCCCCCCCATTTCTCCCTCCCACCTCACTATCCCCCTTGCTCTCTCTACCCTCTCTCTCCCCTCTCTTTCTCTTTTGTCTCTATATCTTTCTCTTTGCCACCCCCCATCTCTTTCTCTCTCTTTCCCCCATTTCTCTCTTTCCCCCTCTCTCCCTCTTCCCCCTCTCTCCCTCTTCCCCCTCTCTCCCTCTTCCCCCTCTCTCCCTCTTCCCCCTCTCTCCCTCTTCCCCCTCTCTCCCTTTCCCCCCTCTCTCCCCCCCTCTCCCGTTCTCTCCTACCCTCTCCTCCCTCTCCACCCCCTCTCTCTCTCTCCCCTACCCCCCCCTCTCTCTCTCCCCCTCTCTCTCCTCTCTCTCTCTCCCTCCTCTCTCTCCCTCCTCTCTCTCCCCATTCTCTCCCCCTTTGTCTCTCCCCCTCTATCTCCTCTCATCCCCTCACTCTCTCCCCCCTGTCTCCCAATCTCCTTCCCCACTCTCTCTCCCCCCCTTCCTTTGAGAGTCTCTGTCCCTTTGGCGCAGAGACTCTCACGGCAGCGGCGCAACACCTCCGACACCTCCGACGGCCCGGGACTCTTGCACTGAGGCTGCTCCATGGCCCGAGCAGCAGCGAGTGACTCACCAGCCCGGCATACACTCGCCAGCTCCGGCAAACACTTGCCAGCCCGCAAAAACTCGCCAGCCCGGCAAACAATCGCCAGCCCCGGCTCCCCGCATCTGTCCCCGCCGCTCGATCCCTCCCTCAGCCCTGGCTCTCCAACACCCGCAGCCCATGCAGTTCATATGAGTTTTAAAATTTTTGTTGATCAAAGAATTTCTCACGACAGAGCGTGAGAAATTTGTGATCAGCGTGAGAGCGTGAGAATTTGTCGACATGCGTTATTCTCACGCTCAAAGCGTGAGAGTTGGCAGCCCTGTAATTGACAGGTAGTTTATGAGTCCATCTCTTAATTTTTTACTTTTCAAATATAGTTTTTCCCAAACCAAGATATCTCAGTGATTTTTTTAAGTCAAGTAGACTTTATTGTCATATTCACAAGTAATGTGAGATAAAGGAATAATGACAATCTTGCTTGCAGCAGCTTCACATTCACAAACAAACAGAAACATACATTTGATATAAATAGATTAGTATGTACATCTTTTATGTAAAAAAGATTAGTGAAAAACACAATTAGAAATAAAATCAAATCCATGGTACAAAGGAAACAAAAATCTGTCATTTCTCTTTCTGGCATTCATCCATCTCAGAGTTATGGCAACCACTCTGACATAGATTAGGCCTCATTGTTACATATATCACTCCATTGCTATCAAACATCCTAGAGTAGGAACCTTGGATGACTTTTACACTCCAAATGTATCGAGGTCCCTTACAGTGATCATTTGATCGAATCCCAATCTCGATCCAGCAGCTTTTATAATCCACAACCCTGCTTTTGAAATTCTTGATGTCTTATTCCCAATTACCATAACTTATTTTTATTTTTTTATTTTTTATTTATTAGAAGTACATTACATTACAACCACATACATTAGTACTCGTCACTTATATCTTCTTACAATTAATGTACTCCGTTTGTTTTTTACACTAGAAAAGGGAAAGGATGAGATTGAGAGAAAGAAGAAAGTGAAGGAATAAGTGAAAGTGTGGAAAATGTGACAACAAGAAAGGACGAAGACCCTATAAGAACAAAATTTAAAACAAAAGAAAAAGAGTTAAGAAATAGACCCTAGAAAAGAATGAGAAAGAGAAAGAGGGAAAAGAGAAAAACAAATCGTTTTTATGAGCATTACGCAAATGGGACATACCAACTCTCCAACTTTCATCCCCCCTTACCTGACCTCAGTTTATTTTTTTTTAAGTACCTTTGCACCCTATTTTTGTAATAATTCTATAAATACAGACCACGTCAAGTGGAAGTGATCTGGTTTACCTGCCAGGAGGAGTCTTATCTCTTCTAGGTGTAATGTTTCGAACATATTTAAATCCACATGTTTATAGTTGGTATTGGAGCCTTCTTCCAAAATTTTAGGATTAGCTTTTTTCCGGTTATTAACCCGTAGTCTATTAGTTTCTTTTGAAACACATTTAGTTCTGGACCATCTTCCGTTATTCCGAAGATAATCCATTCTGCTTTGGGTATCAGTTTTATTTTAAATAATTTTGTAAAGATTTCGAAAATTTCAATCCAAAATTTTTAAATTTTTGTACAGAAAACAAATGAGTGCGCTATAGTAGCTTCTTGGGATTGACATTTATCACAAATGGATGATACATTTGGGTAAATTTAATGGATTTTAGTTTTGGAATAATATAATCTATGTAAAATTTAAAATTGTATTAAAGTGTGTCTTACATTAATCGAACATTTATGCACATTTAATAAGTGTTCATTCCACCTTTCCTTTGAAATTTTATTATCTAACTCTTGTTCCCAGTCTCTTCTGATACCCTCCGTAGATGGTATTTCTACATTTAAGATAATATTATACAAATATGATATTAAGTTTGCTGATTCAGCTTTTATCTGCATTGCATCATCCAATACATCTGCTGGGTTATTATAATGATCTTTTGTATATTTTTACAAATAGTCGCATATTTGAAAATATTTAAAATATTGATTATTTCCGAGTTTATATTTTATTTGTAATTGTTGAAATGAAAGTAATTTTCCAGTTTCATATAAGTCACCGAATGTTTTAATTCCTAGTCTATCCCAATGTGTGAAAGATTTATCTATAGTAGAGGGATTAAACGAAGGGTTATTAACTATGGGAGATAAAAGTGATACATTTCTTAATTTTTAATTTTGTTTTATTTGTTTCCAAATTCGGATTGTGCTATGTATAATTGGGTTCTTATTATAATTTATATTATTCAGTTTCATTGGTGAGAGGAGTAATGTGAGATAAAGGAATAATGACAATCTTGCTTGCAGCAGCTTCACATTCACAAACAAACAGAAACATATATTCGATATAAATAGATTAGTATGTACATCTTTTAGTATGTACATATTTTATGTAAAAAAGATTAGTGAAAAACACAATTAGAAATAAAATAAAATCCATGGTACAAAGGAAACAAAAATCTGTCATTTCTCTTTCTGGCATTCATCCATCTCAGTGTTATGGCAACCACTCTGACATAGATTAGGCCTCATTGTTACATATATCACTCCATTGCTATCAAACATCCTAGAGTAGGAACCTTGGATGACTTTTACACTCCAAATGTATCGAGGTCCCTTACAGTGATCAT
The DNA here is from genome assembly GCA_038087875.1 of Malacoraja senta. Classification (NCBI taxonomy): domain Eukaryota; kingdom Metazoa; phylum Chordata; class Chondrichthyes; order Rajiformes; family Rajidae; genus Malacoraja; species Malacoraja senta. Next base: position 187,750,593 of record CM075977.1, read on the forward strand.
TTGATCGAATCCCAATCTCGATCCAGCAGCTTTTATAATCCACAACCCTGCTTTTGAAATTCTTGATGTCTTATTCCCAATTACCATAACTTCTGACAGTCAACCAGTCCACTGAGAGCTCTGTGTTCCTCCAATTGTGACCTATTGTGCATCGCTGATTTTAAACGCTCCACTACTGCTGCCCTTGCTTTCAGATGCCTTGGCCTTAGGATCTCCCTGTATCTCTGCCTCATATCTCTTGCACTGATTTTGATTAAATGCTTGATTTTAGATTAATTATCCCACATATAGTAATTATATCTCTCACAATATTTAAATGTAACTTATGGCAAAGTGTTAGTTAAATATTAATTCACCACCTGTTTGTCCAAAGCCCTGCTGATTTCTGCCATCTGTTCCCTTAGCAATCCTGTCTCTCAAGCAGCAGTAATTTGAACTGTCATATCCTTCAATATGTGAGCATCCCCGTGCCAGGATAACATTTGTGGGGAGACAGGGCAGGGTGCATCAATGGTGGGTGCTTATGGATGTAGTAGATGTAGTGAAGGCAGATGGTGAATCAAACTAAAATAAAAAGTAAGTAACATTCTGGTAATAGACTCCATTAAGCCAGTTGGCCAGTCTGTCAAAGCCATTACTCTGTTCTACACATTCCTCCCCAGCTACTTTCCTTCTGGAAACTAATTTATATTTCTCTCTTTCCCAGTCCTGACTTGAAACATTAACGTTTTCTCTTTCCACAGATGCTGCCACACCTGTTTCCAACATTTTCAATTTTTATATTACAGGTATATTATGTAAAAAACCCTTACCAACTTTCCCTGCCACAGATTTATGCAGCAGACTTGTGACATGAGGTCTTATGATCTACAAATTGAAGGGCTCATGGTCTGTTTAGAGGGTTCATAAATTTGTTTTGATTAAGATGTGAACTACTGTATTTTAAACAGGTCATCACAGATTTCATGTTGATGTGAGTTGTTTCTCGCTGGGCAACTCAAAAATGTCAAAGTGTTACGTTTCAAAGGTCCTTTGGACTTTTCTAGTGACAGACTAAGTTTAATCTGATTATGTTGGTCCATCTTTGTTCCACAAAGAATTGCAAACCACTGGTATTCACAAAATATTCCTCAATGCTTTTCCACTCAAATCATCTGATCTGTCAGATCTATGGCTGTTTGTTACTTCAATTTTTTTTTATATTGCTGGTCTCTCCGTCTTCCGACAATATTCAGATTTAACCACATCTCTAACTTTTTCCCTTCTTTTTAATGCACACATTCTACTTTGCCAGCAACGGATTTAATATTTGGTGGCTCAAAATGACTAAACATTAATGTTTGTTCCCATTCAGTCTAATAGAATCTCTTGATATTGGTAGAGCTTATTTATAACTAATTAATTTATAACCAAATACCTAGCTCTGCTAGACTCACTTAAAATACTGTAACACATTTACTCCAACTCATTTGATTCTCTGGCTTATTGGCCATCAAAATGCAGAAGATGCCTTTAAGAAGGCATTGAATTTCTTTGTTGGGAGCAGTTGGTGATAAAAGAGCATCAAATCCCATGCTACTCATCCACACAAAGTCAGTCACCTCCTGCCCCACATTTGGGAACTCCGTGGATCATACTTTGGGCTCATCACTTCACAATGGTAGCAAGACAACCTCAGTCCCAAAGAACCACCAGAGAAGAACCACTGTGGATTAAAGCATTGGACTGATGGGGGAAAGTACAGGTCCCAAATATAGGCTGCCTGATGAGCGTGTCTGATTCAGCAGGTTTGCTGGGCTTCCTTAGACTAACAAACTATATTATACATGCAGCAGAATGATATATAATTGAAGTGGGAAAAGGAGGAAGAACAAACAAAGAACTTATTGTAAGGGTTCCTGGTGGAAATGATCTTCAGTTAGTCCTTGATCCAGTATTTCAACAAGCATTTAGGGGAAAATAATCACAAAGCTAGTGATCCCATGAACATTTCTATCTGCTCCACCTTGTCTATCATAGTTATGGGCCTGTCCCACATAGGCGATTTTTTTAGGCAACTACATGCGACTAGTTTGTCGCCACATGTTTGCTGGTGATCGCCGGGAGTAGTCTCCTCAGTCGCGCAAAAGTCTTTCTGGTCGCCGCTAAATTTTCAACATGTTGAAAAGTTTTCGGCGACAGTGGGTTTTACGCCAATGAGCGTAGCTTGACTTCTCCTGACGTAGGTGCTGTCATAGGTTGTTGCCTGGATCATGACAATCTCTTCATAACTAAAACTCTGATCTCGTGCTGTTCCGATTGCGTGGTCTTTCTATTTGCACAAAAACAGTACATGATAGAGCTACGATGTTTTGTCAGCTCACTCACCGTTCTCTTTTGCTGCAAGTGCACCGAGTTTTGTTCCGATCGGTAGTATGTTGTAAAAGTTAGCGAGTTTTAAAAATCATAAAAACCGCGCATGCGCAGATCGATCTCCTCTACTGCCAGTCAGCGCTGCGTGGATTGGTCGCTTCTCCTGTCACTTCCCGGGACAGTCCGCCCCCTCCTGCACCATCGCGTCTTTACTTGAGCTGAGGGTGGCCGGCGAAGATCTCCAACCGGACACAGTTTTCAGAGGGACTGGAGGCGGCCCGGCGCGAAGTCGCCGATGTCACCAAACGGAAAGCGGAGAGTCTGATCCCTGCAGAGGAGAGCGTCCAGTGCCCGCTGTGAGTCCCAAACGCACAGCCGTTGTAACGTCACGCTGCTCCAGCTCATTCCATTCTGGTCCCCCTCGCTGGCTCCTGCCCCCCTCCCTCATGGCTCTTCCCCCGTCTTTTATCCGAGTTCTTCCCTCCCCCACACGCTGGTGCGGCCGTAACTGCTGGTGCTTCCGGGCCGAGCCGAGACCTGGCTCTGAGGGCGGCGACAGCTGATGCTCCTCCAGGGCATGCAAGAAGGGAGAGGAGCGCCAACCTCGAGATCCTGGGGATGGAGAGTGGGGGAGGAGAGAGGATAGAGGGAGAGGAGGGGAGTAGGGAGGGGAGAGGATTTATGGAGGGAGGGAGGGAGGGAGGGAGGGAGGGAGTGACTGAGCATAGGGGAAAGGAGAAATGAGGGAGGAATTGGGGAGGGTAGGAGGAGACGGAAAAGAAGAGGGAGGAGTTGAGGAGGGAGAGTGGGGAGGAGGGGGAATAGAGGCAGAGAAGGGGGGAGTAGAGGGGGGAGTTGGGGAGGTAGGGAGTGGGGAATAGAGGGAGAGGAGGACAGTGGGGGAGGTGAGGGGGGATAGGGGGAGGTTAGTGGGGGAGGTGGGGGATAGAGAGATAGGAGGGGGGTAGAGAGGGGAGAGGAGTTATGGAGGGAGGGAGAGAGTGACTGAAGGTAGGGGAAAGGAGAGGGAGAGAGAGGTGAGGGAAGGATTTGGGGAGGAGGAGAGAGGAAAGAAGAGTGAGGGTGAAGAGGAGGGGGGAGAGTGCTAGGGATGAGGGGAAATGAGCTGCGCCTCTGCAGTTGGGGACTATGGGTGAGTGGTGGAATATTGTGATGGGGGGCCAAGCCTCCTGTGTGATGGATCCAATGGGTCCCACTTAATCTAGTACTATTATAAAGCTGATTCTTACAGAAAAACAAAGTGCTGGTAGAACGCAACAGGTCAGGCAGCAACTGTGGGGGGAATGGACTGACAACATTTGGCTCAGGACCCTTCTTCAGACTTTAGTCCTGTCCACCAAAGGCCATCCTAATGCAAAATGCAATCCCCAGAATGAATTTGAGCTTAAAACCTCCCAATCACTACATTATAGGTTCATATTTTACGCACTTCATTCATAGCACATAGTATAACAGCCCAGGGTTCTTCATGGCGTATTATCAACAACATTTGGCACTGAACTATGGAAAAGGATAATAGGACATTTAATGTAGGTTTTACTAATGCTTCTCAATGTGCAGGATGAGGAATAGCATCCACAAAGAAGCGCAGGTGCATTTCAGAGTGTTGGATAATTAGTTACTAGAACATAAAAACTGGGAATGATCAGGGTAACTAAATTGAGTTAAAACAATGCCAGGAGGTTTAGGACTGGAGGAAATTAAAGGGGTTGTCACCACTGAAACAATGGAAAAACGGAATGAGACAACCATTTCCTCCGAGAGAGTCCAGATCATAGGTGCATAACCTTAAAATTAGAACCATCCATTCTGGAGGGTTCACAAGAATGACTCCTCCTCACAAACTTGCAATAGTTTACACTGAAACTCTGGAATCTTCCCCACAGAAAGCTGCCAGGACTAGGAGTCAATTTTCAGTTATGAAGCTACTGACTGAAGGAATTCTGTTACCAAGTGTGTTAAGGAGTGCAGAACAATGGTAAATAAATGGAATCAGGTTCATGGTTCATCCCCAGATCCAACTGAATGGCTAGCCAGGTTTGCAGGGATGAATGGCCCACTCCCATCCTCCCTCAATTTCTTTCCATTGTCGAAGACCTTCACCTTGAATCTTAACACAAATGTGAAAAGTGGAATTTTCCTGAGATAAGCTGGGAATTCTAAAGGATGTGCTGGCATTTCCATCTTTAATGGTCTCAAAACTCCAGAGTCATACATAAGTGTGAGCGAATGCAAGTACAATATCTGAAACTTCTGCCAGATACACAACAGTGGTGTCCAGAATGTGCTCCATTATTGGGTATCTTCTGCACTTCCTTAGCAGTTCAACAAGAGGATCTGCCTGCTGCAGCATGGCCAGGTTAGATTCGTAAGTGAGTTATTCAGAAACCTTCATCATTTTTAATAACCTTGGTAGCCAGCGAAGCTTGAGCCTAGTTGGATGTGAAAGTTCTCTAAGCAGTACTGTGGATGAGGCATATTCATGCCTTGTTATGATTCTATTTATGTCCAGCTGTAACACACTGCATGATGTGTCACTGGCCAATTTGGAACAAGCTTTGTTAAAGAAGTTGCCACTTCTATTTACTCAAGGGAACAATGGACTTTGGTTGCAGATGCACAGCAAATGTGCGTGGGCCATCACTGTCAGGAAAGCCTGATCAAATAATAAAATAATAATAACATAATTGTTTCTGTAACATCAGAAAGAGAGTCCCATGAATGATCTTAACACAAACTCAGCAACAAAGCCAATGAGCATACAGAATGTCACAACTCCAAGCATCACTGTTACTAAAGGTATCCCAGCACAGTGCTTGGGATTGAAGCAGTAATGTGACAAGTTGTTTTATAGCAGAGATTGATGCTAGCATGCCTTTCCTTGAATTGCATAAAGAAGTAATTGCACAGGTTGGAAAAGAAAATAATAGTAAAAATGTCAATGGAGAAAACATTGCAATATACTGCAAGTAATGGAATGGTGCAAAATAATATGATATGACAAATTCACATGTACTTTCAGGTTTTAGCGCACTCAGTTATTGAATTATTTTTCAAGAAGTAATTATTTTCTTATAAAATCTGGAAAAAAATGTATCATCTGCTTCTAATCTGGGAGACATGCTTGCAGTATATATATAAACCAATGTTCCAAAAGTTGTGCTTAAAGTACATAAAGACACAAGAGACAAAACAATGTTAGTCTTATTGCTGGTACACAGAAATGCTGGAGAAACTCAGCGGGTGCAGCAGCATCTATGGAGCAAAGGAAATAGGCAACGTTTCGGCCCGAAACGTTGCCTATTTCCTTTGCTCCATAGATGCTGCTGCACCCGCTGAGTTTCTCCAGCATTTTTGTGTACCTTTGATTTTCCAGCATCTGCAGTTCCTTCTTTAACACTTAGTCTTATTGCTCTTTGTTCTTTTGGGTTTATGTTGTGTGTAGAAATATTGCACCATATTGTAGATTTGTCTACCTCCCTATGTGAACGCTTATAATATCTATAAAGTCTTCAGAGTTAAAAACTTTTTCTGCATCTCTATGGCACATGTTCTCACAGTTCATTCTATCAACCGTGTTCAGCTATGCAGGTAGCTGCCATCATCTGTCACTGAGTATAGGTACAAAAATCCACAATGTCCCACAGAGATATCTACACATGTCTGAATCAATCTAAGTTTTATTTAGCTCTGAGTCATCCAACCAAGTTCCAATTCATTTTGATTTTGTATTCATGTGACATTTGTGATTTCTTCAAATCCTAAAGCTTATATTTATATAACAATGTTCATTTTTTTTCATATTTTTAAATATAAGGCAATATGCTTTGAAGTGTATTGACAATTATCTGAAAACTTGATTATGATAGGTCTTGCCTCACAATGTAGCCACAACATGAAAAGTTGAAAAATGCCAAATCTGTCTGAGATGATGCAAATCTGTTTGTCCTAGAAATCTGATGTATTCATATATTTATGCATATGCAAGATAAGAAGTGTTTGAAAGATATTAGAAACAGAAGGCCATACGGCCCTTCGATATGATCATGGCTGATCATCCAAAATCAGTACTCCCTTCCTGCATTTTTTACATATCCCTTGATTCCGTTAGCCCTGAGAGCTAAATTTAACTCTCTTGAAAACAATATTAAAAGCAATTTGCCAATATTTGACTGCTGAAAGTGGATGTTGGAAGATTTTGCTCAACATGTCTTAAGATTTCTGCACCAAAGCAGAATCCCAAATTGTCAGGCAGGCTATGCTTATCTTGGCTGCCCTCATCATTGGAGTCTAGTAGCAGAATACAAGCTTATGAATTCACCAACACTATGTGGAGAGAGTTGCCTGATTAAGCTTAATGCAAGTTAAGCAAGCCCACCCTCTTGAATGGTCAGGAACAGATGTGAGGGAGATTAGTAAACATAAAATAATTTACATTTCTTTTAACTGTAATTACTTTAACATTTTAATTACTTGGCAATATTTTATGGGTTATGAGATGATATAATAATAAGTAACCTAACATTTGTTAACTTGTTTAATTGAATTTTAAAAGTTTTTTAAATCATTTTTAAGTGCCAGTGATATATTAAACAAAACATTCAAGTTATTTGACAAATATATCATCCACCAATATGATCATATTCCATGTTCACGGTCCTGGCACCATTCTGATTCTCTTATTCAATGCGATCTTGTCGTTGGAACTGAGTGAGATGAAGACACAGTCTCCAGTGGATGGAAAGACAAGAAGCCTGAAATGGAGGACCAAACAGTGGAAGGGTGGAACTGGTCATGGAGAGGGACAAAGCCACAGAAAGACTGGATAACATGAGAATAATTTTTAGAATCAAGGTTCGCATTTGCAAACTTTGGAGTGATGGAGAGGATACTGATTGAGCATCACTGTGCAGGAAGCAAACTGCCTGGATCCATCTGAAAATCCAACAGGGGAGATGGATGGAATCGGTGACATTAATAGAATATGGAAGGAAGACTAAACACAGATGCTCTGATATGTTTTCCAAGAAGGTGTGGAAATCTATGTTCACAGGATACTTGATTTGCATGCAGTTATAAAATGGTGTGGAGAGCCAGATGGAGTTCGACAAAGCAGCTGCATGATGAAAATCCAAAGTTAATGTTCTTTATGGCCAATGTGCATTGTATTATGGATGGTGACCATCCAACAAACCACAAGCTCCTATGCATCTCCACTGAGGACGCTACTCTGAGCTGGATCAACAAAGGATGGTTGTACGAGCATCCTTCTCTGCAAGTGTCACCAAACCTTCATCATTCTTACCTCACACTGATGACTCAGGATGGAACTCAGCTATTATGTAGTTAAGAGTTAAAGAGGTAGCTGAGCTAGAAAATTATATTCAGTCTTAAGCTAAACACAAATATGTAGTTTGTATTCCACTTTTGAAATTCGGCTCCTTTGACGTAGAAAGCAACCAGCTTTTCAGAACACCCATTAGCCGCTGTATTGGATATTTAACATCTGCTACCAAGGTCAAACTTCTTTAACATTCAAGCGAAAATTGACTTCAGAACAATTCAATTGAGTTGGAAAAAAGGTGAGACTCATTTCCTGTAGTTGAACAGTTGTGACTAGCTATCTTCTTGTAAGTCCTGAGATGTACTTTTACTTTAACATACCCATGCTTTTTTGGGTCTTTCTTTTGAATCTTAACAATGCAGCATCAAGGTTATATTAAGGCTGTATATTATTTCTACTGTACTGCTCAGTCTTGTAGATTTTTGTAACACAGCAATTAAATTAAATGGCATTCACTCTGAGACATGCCAAATAATCTCCTTGATCATACATCTTACATCAGCCACGTTCATCTAAGTTATAGTGAGATAACAAATTGAAAAGTAAGATTGTAATAGGTCTTGTTTAATACCAGTAAAAAGCAATAGCTATACAGATGCTTTTGTTACAGCTTGCAATTGTTCAATATTCACTGCAAATGTGGCATTTGCTTTTTCATTTAAAATAATTGGTAGTCTTTACAGCTCCAGGACTTCATAATTGTGCATATATTTCAATACAAACTTGTGCTTTGAGTTGCACTAATAAAACTACACTGTTCAGTAAAACAAGACATAGTACCTTTTAAAACATCATCTCATGCCCTGACAGTCTGCTTCGATTATCAGCGACTCAGCTCATGAATTCCTCTCCCTCCATCAGATTTTCAAACATCGATACAATTTCTATTCTCATGGGTCAGGCATCTCTCGCTACTTCGTTGTTTCTGTATGAAATCTGCTGCTGTTAGAATCTGCAAAAGTGCACGTCCCTCTTGTCATTTCTGCTGTCCTTGCTAACACCGACTGAGTCAGCAGAACGGTGCATGACATATTTTAATTAGGGTCCGAAGTGTCTCTTACATAGAACTTAGTAACCTAGTAAAAAAGATCAATGGTAAGGCAAACCACAAACACAGAACATTTCTGCGTGACAGACATCGCATGGCAGGGCAAAAGAATTCTGTAGCATTGGTGATAAATTAAAGTGTTCTGTCTGACACACAGTTTAGGTGCTGCCTCACTCTATAATTAACCCCCTGAGAGCTGATTGTGGAGTGCTTGGATTCTGCAATCTAAAGGCATCGGTGTGCATACCATTGTCAAAGGAACCATGCCACCAACATCACCTTGCAAAGAAAATAACAGCTTGGAAGAATTCCATGTCTTGATAGGACAATTTAATTAATGACCGAGCAATCACTGCAAATTGCTTCTGATTTAGGAAAATAATGAACACAGGAATGTGTGCATTAAATTGAGATTGACACAAATCATGAATCTTCAAGATATACAGGAAAGGAATAACAAAGCAATGAAGCATTGTAAATTTTGCCTGAATCATTCAACTACATGTCAAAGTAAATTGCATCTGTTCCTTGTTCTGATGTGGAATGCAAGAGAAAATGTTGGCAATACATTTTTAAACATTCAAGTAACTAATCAGACTGTTTAATTCACTACAGAAATGTATTAATCCATGTAATTCCACTAAAAACAGCATTACACTGTTCTCTTTTCGTGAATTAGTGGGTGAATAAACCTCGTAGCATGTCACAGACTCAGACAGACCATAGAAATTTAAATTATGATCTTTATTTAGTTAATCTCAGATTGCATGAGATTAATGGCACTGCAATTGTTCCCAATGGGAAATCTGTTGAATTTGTGTAATAAAATGTGTGCAATGTTTATGATAGCATGCCAACAGGCTGCTTTGTATATCTTCTCATTTTTATTTCCATTATCTTTAATCATAAAATATGTCAAACAGGCTACCTGTTCTCTACAACATATTCTTTAGAATCAACAGTAGAAGCAAAGTATATGTCAACCCGGAATAAAACTTGGATTGCATCTCTCTCCATGGCCTTTACTCATCTTACCTCTGTAATTTTCCCTACCCTACAACTTTTTTGAAATTTGTTGTCCATCATGATTTGAATTGCTTTTTCATCCAGAGACGTCCTTTCATCGACTGGACCCCCAAATTCTAAGATACTCTCCTCCTCTTCAAAACAACATGATTTTAGTATATGTGTAGGAAGGAACTGCAGATGCTGGTTTAAACTGAAGTTGACACAAAATGCTGAACTCAGCGGGACAGGCAGCATCTCTGGAGAGAAGGAATGGGTGACATTTCGGTCTGAAGTAGTGTCTCGACCCGAAATGTCACCCATGTGTTCCTTCTCTCCAGAGATGCTGCCTGTCCCGTTGAGTTACTCCAGCATTTTGTCTCTATCCATGATTTTAGTGAATATTATTCCTTATTTAACTTAGGGTTACTAATATAATGTTTAATAATGTCTTTGTGAATTTCCATCAGACTTTTCATTACCTTAAAGATGCTCTGAACATGCCAGAGTCTGCTCTTGGTTTTAAGAAGGCAATTTACAATTCCAAATTCAAGATCAATATCTAGTTTGTAGCTGTGTTCAGTGGGAGGATGGATTGGGTTAGACATCTCAGGTTTAGGTACAAAATGGACTCCTGACTCTTACTCTGTGGAATGATTCATTAGGTGAAGAATACAGTATCATGGTGATCATTTCCAAAAATGAGTGCTTATAAGCAGAGACAAATGGGGATATTAGTTTTGATCTTATTGATTGATACTTTTTGCATTTGCTTTCCATAAACCCACCATTTCCTAAAATATTGCCGTAAGATCAGTCTCAGAGGATGATGGAGAAATAACATGGCTTAAGGAAAACTGGATTTCATCCAAAAGTTTAAATATGCATTTCAATTTGCAAATAAAAGCTACTAATGTGTTCCTTCGCTCCAGAGATGCTGCCTGTACCACTGAGTTACTCCAGCATTTTGTGTCTATCGTCAGTTTAAACCAGCACCTGCAGTTCCTTCCTACTAATAAAGTGTTCACAGGCATGCCTAATTTTGGCCTTTTCCACATTGTGACAAAGCTTGTGTTCCATTAATCACTAAACTTTGTTAAAAGTAATTTAAGTCGAATGGTTGGATAATTAAGGATAATGGTTGGTAAATAGTTGCATATTTTGCTATTCTACAGAAGAACCACACCTAGAAATTAAGTCCTGGTTGCTAAATGCAGCTGCAGTGCTCTAAATGTACCTAATGGTAATGACAAGGGTTGTGAAGGAAAGGTAGATCAACCATGATCAAATGGCAGAGCAGGCTCAATGGGCCAAATCGCCTAATTCTGCTCCCATGTCTTAGCAAGAACTATGTTTAGCCTGTGCAAAAAGTCCATGTATCTCTTTTTGTGTGGTAGAATGTTAAATACCCTTATATGCTTACTAAATATAGTAAGATACAGTAACAGGTGCATAATGCACTCCACGTCAATATAGGTTCCTAGTTTTATTGACTTCAATCTACTTTAATTGCTGCTTTGCATGTGCAACCAAGGATGAATCTCTACTCCTTAAATAATGAAGTCTTGGCTTAGCCAAAAATCAGGATATGTAGACTTTTTGGCATGTGTTTGCTTTTTTTAGAGTTATTGAATTAATCACATGCTCCTGTTTTTCCCCACAGCCCAGGATATTATTTTGCATTAAGTATTAAGGCAGTGGAGATGAGAACTGCAAGACACTCCCTATCAAGAATATGTATACATGGTGCATTTCATCACATCTTTCCTCCTGGGCAGAGTTGTATATATTTGCTGTTTACATTCTCTCACTCAAGTAGGTAATGATATGGCAGTTAATGGGAATATTTTGATGAAGCTTTCATTAAACTGTGGTCAGCCCTGATTCCTTGCCCCCTCCCTCTTGGTGGTCCATTTGAATGAAGCTAGTTGTACCTTGCATCTCTCATTTGCCAATCCATATGTTAAGCATGGAGAACATTTCTCAGGAGAAAATGTGTGGAAATTCCATCTTTTTGCCATTGTTATCTCACTCACATTTCATCACAACTTCTATCTGCCACTATCACTGCTCTACCTAAATGGTGTATCAAATCATAGTTCTGCTGCTCTCTCAAGCTGCAACATCCCAAACTTGTTGCCGACTCAGTGTCACAGTTGTTTACTTAGGTGAATCAGATGTAGATCCATCATCAAGGTAAATACATTAAACAGTAACTCCCAACTGAAGACAAGTGTCTGGTACAATAATGTATGTAGAGTCATACCACACAAAACACACAGTTCATAAAGGTACACTCACCCTCATTAGTGTACATTCTATTCACCCCAGATAGACACAAAGTGCTGGAGTAACTCAGTGGGCCAGGCAGCATCTCTGGAGAAAAACACACCCATACTCCCCATCCTTCTTCTCCAGAGATGCTGCCAGACTTGCTGAGTTACTCCTGCACTTTGTGTATATCATTGGTAAATACCAGCATTTTCAATTCCTTTCTCCATATTCTCTCTACCCCAGTCTGAAGAAGGGTTCCAACCCAAAACATCACCTGTAGCATTGGCTATAGCATGTTAGCCAATTAGAATGCTTAGTAATTATAACCCCGCCTAATTGTAACATTCATAGTGTAAGATCCTGCGCACGGCTTGCCAGTCTGAGTAGCAGTGTGAACGTGTGATGACCTGCTGTGTACTTCATGACCTGAACAATAAAGATGCTTGTGTTTCATCCTGTGTGAGTTTGTGCTCTTTACATGGTGTCAGAAGTGGGATTTAGCGGGACCGGAGGCTATGATCCACGCTGACTCGTTTGAATTTGCGCCTGCCCAACTGGATGCGAATGGACAGGTATTGGTGCCAGCAGAATCTTTAGATAACTCGATGGTGTTGCTGAGAAAGTTCAGAGAACGGTGTGACCTACCGTTTAATAGAATCCTTGAGAGGACAAGATTTTTTGCCCGAGTGCAGCAGCCTGATGAACCTGTGGAATGGTTCATCAGCGACCTGAGACACATCAGTTTTCGATGCAGATTTGGTGAGATAACAAATGAGCTTGTTAGAGATAAAATTGTGGGAGGAATGAGTGACCGAAAGCTGCGAGCTGAACTATTACGAAATGCAGACCTGACTTTAGATCAGGCTATTCATGCTTGTCGGATGGCTGAGACTGTGGCACCACTGGCTGATTATGATAGCGCGAATGCTTATCAACAACTAAATGTGAATATGGCTAGTTACTCTCCGCAAAGTTTTCTTAATGCATCCAGCAAGGTTCAGAGCATGCCTAACACGAGGTGCACAAACTGTAACTATTTCCACCCCAGGGGGCGCCAATTTTGCATAGCCCATGGGAAAGAATATCATAATTGGAAAAACCCCAACCACTTTGCTAATTGTTGTCGATCTAGTGGGAGTACAGCTCCAAGGTCGAAGCTGCACCTGATTCAACAAGACCCGTCAGATTCAGATTCTCATGAACAAGACAAATCTTCCCACGGAAATGACTCTGATAGCTCAGACACTGAGCCTGCTGTACATTCCCTAAATCTGCGTACCACAGGCAACGTTACTGATCCTGCTGTGACCATGATGGTCAATAACAAACCACTGATCGCCAAGGTCGATACTGGTGCCCGCGTGAACGTCATGTCACTCAAAGTGTTCAACAAGATAAGAACCACTGAGTGCATGAGAAAATACTCCTCCACTTTACATGCTTACAGAGGGGAAATTCTTCACCCACTGGGCAAAGCCGATTTCAAATGTACCATCAATGAACAGACCAAGGACTTGCTATTTTACATCGTTCAGCCAAGTTCTGAAACCGTGCTAGGCATCGATGCGTGCCACGACCTGGATTTGGTCTATTTCGGGCATGCTGTTCACAAACTCTATTTGACAGAGGGACCACCAAAACAGGTGCTATCCAACTACAAAGACTTGTTAGACAACCAAATCAGCAAACTGCCTGCAACATATAAGATCATTGTCGACCATGCAATCACCCCGATCGTACGTGCCCCTCAGCGCGTCCCACGTGGTACATTGTACGCGTGAGCAAATACACGATGAACTTAAATGTATGGTCTCCATCGGGGTCCTCGCCGAAGTCAGCGAGCCCTCTGATGGGGTCTCCACCATGGTTGTCACCACAAAGAAAGACAAGAAGGAGTTACGCATCTGTATCAATCCTAAAGATTTGAACACAGCAAACAAACGCCAACACTATCCTATGAGGACCATCGAAGATGTTGCAGCACAAATCGGTAACACAACGGTTTTCTCAGTCTTGGATGCCAAAAACTCATTTTGGCAAATCCCGTTAGACCGTGCCTCATTGACATTAACAACATTCGCCAACCCGTTCAGACATTACCGGGTCCAAAGAATGCCAGCGAAGTCTTCCAGCGTGCAATGGAACAACTGTTTGCAGAATTCCCCTGTGCTATCATAGTTGACGACATTCTAGTTTATGGCAGCGTTGCCACCGAGCACGATGCAAACCTACATAAAGTGCTGGACCGTGCCAGAGATATCAACTTAAAGCTGAACCCACTTAAATGCAAGTTCAGGGTCCCCGAAGTCACTTACGTAGGTCACGTGTTCACTAGCAATGGACTAAAACCAGATCCATTGAAGACTGCTCCAATCAACAAGCTGCCCGTAGCAACTGACGTCACCAGCCTACAACGATTTCTAGGCATGGTCAACTACCTGGGAAAGTTCATCCCCAATCTCAGCGAACATTCAGCCCCCCTATGTCAATTAACCCACAAGGACAACACCTGGTCCTGGTACCCAAACCACCAGCGAGCTTTCGAGACTTTAAAACTACAGCTTGCTAGTTCACTGACCCTGTCTTACTTTAACCTCAACCTGCCAGTTACAATTACCTGCGACACATCCCAGTATGGACTAGGTGCTGCATGCCTGCAGACCTCTTGCAAAGGCGATGTTTTGCTGGTATCCTATGCTTCCAGAACACTAACGGATACCGAACAGCACTATGCCCAGGTAGAAAAAGAACTGCTTGCCGTGGTTTTTACCTACTCCAAATTCAAAGACTTCATTTTTGGCAAAACCTTCATGGTAGAAATTGATCATCAACCTCTGGTTACAATCCTGAGCAAGCCTATCCATGCTGCCCCAGCAAGGCTTCAACGCATGATGATGCCGCTCCAACGATTCGATTTCCGCATTGTCTACAAAAAAGGTAAAGACATGCACATCACAGACACTCTATCCTGGGCACCACGCGCCACCAGCGAACAACATCCTTACGAACGCGAGGTATTCTCCGTTCTAAAGGTTTATTTCCTTCCATCTGACCACCTTGCCGAATACACTGCCATGGATAAAACCTCCCAGCTGCTAACTTCTGTCATTAAAGGCGGCTGGTCAAACAAATAATCCAACACCCCCACTGAATTAAAACCCTACTTCCTGGTACATGATGAACTGGTACTTGAAGACGGAGTGATCGTAAAGGGTCACAAAACGGTCATTCCCCCATCCCTACGTAAAGAGTACTACGGGGAGATCCACGGTGGTCACCCAGGCATTGAGGCCACTCTACAACCCGCCAAAGAAATGTTTTACTGGCCCGGAATGACCAAGTACATTCAGGAAAAAACGGAGTCATGCCCGATCTGCAACAGGCATGCGCCGCACCAGCAAAAACAACCGCTGCTGTCCCAACCGTCTCCCTCCCTACCATGGTCGTCCGTGGCCGCCGATATCTTCGTCTGGCACGGGAAACACTATCTCGTGTTAGTGGACTCCTTCTCGAGTTGGTTTGAAATCGATCTTCTACCAACCATCTCCTCAGAATTAGTCATCCTGAAACTCCGTTACATTTCTCAGTATATGGCATTCCAGCCCGCCTTCAGACTGACAACGGGACATAATTCTCCAGCCAATTGTTCAAAGACTTTGCCAAACGATGGAACTTTAAACGTGTCACCAGTGGCCTGGAGTATCCACAGTCCAACGGAATTGCCGAACGCGCTGTTCGCAGCGCTAAACAACTTATGGATCGCTCCTTCCTGCAAAGTCTGATGTCTACCTAGACCTGTTGAACCTGAGGAATATTGCCAGAGATAGTACTTTAGGCTCACCAGCCCAAAGACTGATGTCCCGATGGACAAGACCTCCAATGCAAGTGACTCAGGATCACCTAAAGCCTAAAGTCCTTTGCCCCTCTGCAATTCAAACATGCGTACAATCCAATCGAGACGTGCGGAAACGTGCCTACGACAAAACCAGCAAGCCACTTAAGCCACTGATCCAAGGCCAAGTGGTTAGTTTACAGACGAACAAAGGACATACCAAACTGGGTTTCATCCATGGCCCCGCGAAGGAGCCACGATCCTACCTTGTCGATGTCGGCGGCACCATCTGAAGACGCAACCGTCAACACATCCTTCCAGTGAAGGAACGACATCTGCCGTTCCAGGGTCCAGACGCCCCTCCACTGAACTTTAAAGTGATCGCTGTTCCAGTCACTCCAGTGCCTGCAGCTGCCACCCCCCGCCAGTCCCCGCGTCAGAACCCTTGTACCCGGTTCACCTGTACCGCGAAGGTCGTCCCCTACGGTGTCTCCCCAGAGCCCTGTTGGCTCGCCCAGGCATGCCCTTAACTTTTCAGAGGAAAAGATTGATGAGGCAACCCCCTACCGTACGCGGGCCTGGCGGGTTAGTAAGCCGTCTGTTAGATACGGCGATTATGTTTAACCTTATTATTCTTAGATGTGGTATTTTGCATTTAACAATTTATTTACTCATCGTAGTGATAACGCTGTATCTACTTTTCATTTATAGGAGAAATGTAACATTGGCTATAGCATGTTAGCCAATTAGAATGCTTAGTAATTATAACCCTGCCTAATTGTAACATTCATTGTGTAAGATCCTGCCCACTGCTCGCCAGTCTGAGTAGCAGTGTGAATGTGTGAAGACCTGCTGTGTAGTTGATGACCTGAACAATAAAGATGCTTGTGTTTCAATCCTTGTGAGTTTGTGCTCTTTACATCACATATCCTTTCTCTCCAAAGATGCTATCTGACCTGCTGAGTTACTCCAGCACTTTGTGTCTATCTTCACTCCATGATCCTGCTTTAAACACCCAAAGGAGTAAAGATGTTTTTGCCAGATTTTCATGGTTAAGGTAGCATCCAATTATCTGCTGATTATCTTCACTTACTCCATTAACATCATTCACAATTTCGAACAGCTCCTTCATATCAATTCTTGTCCATGTTTTCTCTGAAGAAGCCAAACTCACCTTCACCCTTAACTCCAGATAACTGAAAACCTTCAACCATGTTAGCGTTTCAGTAACCACTTGAAAGGCAAACCTGGGAGAGCTGGGAGGGTCTACAAAAAGCCAGTTTCCAAATGCTGTACAGTAATTCTTTACTACTTTCTGTCATCTAGCAATCAAATTGAAAATCAATACCTCCAATTTCACTATGAGTAACAGGCATGAGTGAAGTAGAATGTTCACCACAAACCATTGTTGTATGGAAATTGATGGCTCATGTAGCTATTCATCAAAGTTTCCATTATTGTTTTTGTTGTGTGACCACAGACCAATGCAACATATTTTCTTATTAAAGCTTCAAAAGGAGTAGAGCGATGTGTATGCTTGAAATGCTCTTGACTGCAAACTGAACCATCAAAGTCAAGGAGGATAAGGCTCAGGCAGACACAAATGTCAGACAAGAAGTCCCCAGTGGAAAATGTACATATCTGCATGTTACGAACAGGTTCAATCACAAAGTCCACCATGATTGAAGTATATTGTACACACTCGAGCTGGCCCCGCAAGAGCAGTCTGTCGAACCAGGCTTGCAGTACTGGCAGGCGCGACCTGCCCAGTGAGCTCCGCTAAGGCTCCAAAGGATCAGCTGGCCCAAAGGAGCAGCCTCTCGATCCAGGCTGGGAGAAACTGGCAGCACGATCTGCGCAGTAAGCTCCAGAAAGGCTCCAAAGAGGCAGAAGGCCCGCAGGAGCAGCCTGTCGAATCAGGCTAGGAGTACTGGCAGGCGCGGCCTGTTCAGTGAGATCCGCTAATACTCCGAAGGAGCAAAAGGGCCGCAGGAGCAGCCTGTCGAAGCAGGCTCGGAGTACTGGCAGGCGCAGCCTGTTCAGTGAGCTCTGCTAAAGCTCCGAAGGAGCAGAAGTGGCCAAAGGAGCAGCCTGTCAAACCAGGCTGGGAGTAACTGGCAGCGCGATCTGCACAGCACATCCGAAGAGGCAGAAGGCCAAAGGAACGGTCTGTCCCACCGGGTTCAGAGATGCTGGCAAGCGTGCCTTGCACAGCAATGTCTTTGTAAAGCTCCAAAAGGGAGCTGTTTGGCAAGCATGGGGCCGAAGATGTGGTCAGAAACGGCCTGAAAAGGAACTTCGCTGATGCTCCAACAAGGAGGTCGACCTGGGCTCGGAGACGCTGGCAGGTAAGCTCCAACAAGGAGGTCGACCTGGGTTCGGAGACGCTGACAGGTAAGCTCCTTATTAACCTCCGTAAATGGAGCAGCTTGTCGACCCAGGTTTGGAAATACTGGCAGCAGTTTGACTAGTACCCTTCACTACCTCTGGAGAAGAGCAGGTTGATGCAGAGACACTGGCAGGTCCTGCGCAGCAATCTCTGTAAGTTCCAAGAAGGTTCAGGGTAGACAAACGTGAAACTGGCCGTCCATTAGTTCATATTGGCTAGGGAAACACTGCCTCAACATCTATAATTGGGGTTATCAGGCTGCCCAGTAGGGCGAGGTAGTTTGAGGATTCCCTCAACACATGCTTATTCTTTCAGATCGGCTTTCGAGTTGCCAGCTTGCTGGAACATCATTTGCCATCCTCTGGGGGATAGGTAACTAACTAGCAAAAGGCCGATCGGGCATGTAGCATTTTTTCCCTGACTTGCAGGTTCAGGTTTTAAAAGAAAAAAAAAGAAAAATATATATAATACTAGACTAAATGGGACCCGTTGGGTGATGTGCTGGCAGCTCACTCACGGCTGGTGGGCTGGCAGTTGACTCACGTCTATTCCTTGAAATTCCATTTCAAGCAGAGTGCAAGGCCACCAAATTCAAATCCATTTTCCTACCATTTCAAGCAGGGTGCAACAACACCACATTCAAATGCAGTTTCATACCATTTCATGCAGGGTGCAAGGCCACCACATTCAAATGCAGTTTCATACTGTTTCATGCAGGGTGAAACCACCATAAAAAACACCATAAAACCACACAAAACACCACACTCACAGTTCAGTAGACATTCAGTGTGTTCAGTTGATTCACAGCTCAGACAGAGTCACGACCTCTCCCTCCCCCATCATGCAGAGACTGAGCCACACCCACACTTCCGGGTTTCATAATCCCTCCCCCTCCCACCAGAAAAGGTGTGGCCTTCATGGCGTGATTGACAGGAGAGAGATTCTCAACATGTTTCAAACACTAATAACACTTTTGTTTTCCATCGATGGGAAGAATCCTCTGCACCTGATGAGTGGAGGGGAACTGAGTAAGATGGCCAAAAATCACAGCCGTAAGTGGTAGCGTTTTATCTAAAATCAATATAGTGCAAACAGGAAGTTGTCAAGTTTCGACAAACAACCATTTGCAGGCAGTGCCTTTTTACTTCAACCCAAACCCCCCAAACAACCATTTGCAGACTGTGCCTTTTCACTTCAACCCAACCCCCCCAAACAACCATTTGCAGGCAGTGCCTTTTCACTTCAACACAACCCGACCAAACAACCATTTGCAGGCAGTGCCTTTTCACTTCAACCCAACCCCCCAAATAACCATTTGCAGGCAGTGCCTTTTCACTTCAACCCAAACCCCCCAAACAACCATTTGCAGGCAGTGCCTTTTCACTTCAACCCAACCCCCCCAAACAACCATTTGCAGGCAGTGCCTTTTCACTTCAACCCAACCCCCCCAAACAACCATTTGCAGGAAGTGCCTTTTCACTTCAACCCAACCCCCCCAAACAACCATTTGCAGGCAGTGCCTTTTCACATCCACCCAACCCCCCCAAACAACCATTTGCAGGCAGTGCCTTTTCACTTCAACCCAACCCCCCCCCTAACAACCATTTGCAGGCAGTGCCTTTTCACTTCAACCCAACCCCTCCCCCCAACAACCATTTGCAGGCAGTGCCTTTTTCACTTCAACCCATCCCCCCCAAACAACCATTTGCAGGTAGTGACTTTTCACTTCAACCCAACCCCCCCAAACAACCATTTGCAGGCAGTGCCTTTTCACTTCAACCCAACCCCCGCCAAACAACCATTTGCAGGCAGTGCCTTTTTTTACTTCAACCCAAACCCCCCAAACAACCATTTGCAGGCAGTGCCTTTTTACTTCAAACCAACCATATTTTCATTTTCAAACCACATTAAGGGAACTCACAGTTGAGTAGACATGTGTTCAGTGTTATTCAGAGCTCAGAGAGATGTGAACCTCTCGCTTCCTCCATCTTGCAGAGACTGAGTGAGGCACACCACTTCCTGGTTTTATAGTCCCTCCCCCTCCAGCAGGGGCAGAAGAGAGAATGGCAAAATGTTTAAAAACATTAATATTTCTCTGATTGTTCATCAATGGGAAATATCCTCTGGTCCCCGGAAGGCGGAGGGGGGCTCTGAGCGAGGTGGCCAAAAATGACGGCCGTAGGTGGCGGCGTTCTCTCGGAAATCACAGCACAGCGAGCCAAAAGTGGTCAAGATCAGAATTCTAGTAATATAGATATAAATAATAAAAGCAAATGCGTCGTAAGGGATCTGCTGGCACTTGTGACTAATTTGCCATCCCTTCGGGGATAGGAGAATTGTTAGAGATAAAACTGGCAAGTAGCATTGGTTATTTGACTTTTCATCAGTTGATTGAAAAGATCATGCAGGACACTGCTGGATATTATGTATGTTCTGATTCTGCCAGACACTGGAGGCTCGTAGGTTAATGCCAGTTGAGGCTATATGAAGGGCAAATCAAAGTCAAAAGGGATCTTGGAATAACTGTGCACAGTTCCCTGAAAATGGACTCTCACGTAGATAGGGTGGTAAAGAAAGCTTTTGGTGTGCTGGCTTTTATAAATCAGAGCATTGAGTATAGAAGTTGGGATGTAATGTTAAAATTGTACAAGGCATTGGTGAGGCCAATTCTGGAGTATGGTGTACAATTTTGGTCGCCTAATTATAGGAAGGATGTCAACAAAATAGAGAGAGTACAGAGGAGATTTACTAGAATGTTGCCTGGGTTTCAGCAACTAAGTTACAGAGAAAGGTTGAACAAGTTAGGGCTTTATTCTTTGGAGCGCAGAAGGTTAAGGGGGGACTTGATAGAGGTCTTTAAAATGATGAGAGGGATAGACAGAGTTGACGTGGATAAGCTTTTCCCACTGAGAGTAGGGAAGATTCAAACAAGGGGACATGACTTGAGAATTAAGGGACAGAAGTTTAGGGGTAACATGAGGGGGAACAGTGGTCCAAGAGCCGTTGGAGAGATCGCAGAGGGAGGAGCTACACACGAGCGGTAGGAGTTAAAAAGGAACCCAAATCTGTAACGTTCCAAGTTCCACTTCAAAAACAATTGGGTTTGAGGAAGCCGCTGATTGGTGGACGCAGACAAGAGGGAGCAGCTGATTGGGAGTCAGATCCCTGCTGATTGTACTGTATTGTATCAGTTTGTTCTGTATTGTAGCAGTTTGTTTTATATTCTATCCAGGGTAAGGGGAGTATGAAGGCCAGGGCAGTTTACTGTTCTGGATGTCAGATGTGGGAAGTCATGGAGTCTGATAGCCCTCCAGATGTCCACATCTGCGTCAGGTGTATCGAGATGGGGCTCCTAATGGACCGCATTAGGAACCTGGAGCAGCAGCTCGATGACCTCCGTCTGGTCAGGGAGAGCGAGGAAGTCATCGAGAGGAGTTACAGGGATGTGGTCACTCCAACACCACAGGAGGCAGGCAAGTGGATCACGGTTGGGAGAGGCAAGGGGCACAGGCAAGGACTAGAAAGTACCCCGGTGGCTGTACACCTTGACAATAAGTACTCCTGTTTGAGCACTGTTGGGGTGGACAGCCTACCTGGGGGTAGCGACAGCGGCCGGGCCTCCGGTATAGAGACCGGTCCTGTTGCTCAGAAGGGTAAGGAAAAGAAGAGGAGGGCAATATTAATAGGGGACTCTATAGTTAGCGGGTCAGACAGGCGATTCTGTGGACGCAGTCGGGTGACCCAGATGGTAGTTTGCCTCCCTGGTGCCAGAGTCTGTGATGTGTCTCAACGTATCCAAGACATCCTGAAAGGGCAGGGAGAGGAGCCCGAAGTCGTGATACATATAGGTACCAATGACATAGGTAAAAAAAGAGAAGAGGTCCTGAAAGGAGAATTTAGGGAGTTAGGAGGGGAGTTAAAGAGAAGGACAGCGAAGGTAACAATCTCGGGATTACTGCCTGTGCCACGCGACAGTGAGAGTAGGAATGGAGCGAGGTGGAGGATAAATGCGTGGCTGAAGGACTGGTGCAGAAGGCAGGGATTCAAATTTCTGGATCATTGGGACCTCTTTTGTGGAAGGTACGACCTGTACAAAAAGGATGGGTTGCACTTGAACCTGAGGGGGACCGATATCCTGGCGGGGAGATCTGCAAAGGCTACTGGGGAGACTTTAAACTAGAATGGTTGGGGGGAGGGACTCAAATAGAGAATGCTATTAGACAGTGTGTGAGGCAGGAGGCAGAGAAGGAAAGCATTCAGACCCAACATGTAGGGGGGAAAGAAGAAAACAATAATAAACAGAGAATAAGAGGTGGTGGGGTTCTTAAATGGGTGAGCAGAGAAACAGAGGGGTGCAAAATGCGGGCGGAAGCAATAGGTAGCAAGGTGAAAAGTAAAAGTGGCAGGCAGACAAATCCAGGGCAAAAATCAAAAAGAGCCACTTTCCAACATAATTGTATAAGGGGTAAGAGCGTTGTAAAAACAAGCCTGAAGGCTGTGTGTCTCAATGCAAGGAGCATTCGTAATAAGGTCGATGAGTTGAACGTGCAGATAGCAATTAATGATTATGATATAGTTGGGATCACGGCGACATGGCTCCAGGGTGACCAAGGCTGGGAGCTGAACATCCAGGGATATTCAATATTCAGGAGGGATAGAGAGAAAGGAAAAGGAGGTGGGGTAGCGTTGCTGGTTAGAGAGGAGATTGACGCAGTGGAAAGGAAGGACATTAGCTTGGAGGATGTGGAATCGGTATGGGTAGAGCTACGAAATACTAAGGGGCAGAAAACGCTGGTGGGTGTTGTGTACAGGCCACCTAGCAGTAGTAGTGAAGTTGGGGATGGCATCAAACAGGAAATTAGAAATGCGTGCAACAAAGGCAAAACAGTTATAATGGGTGACTTCAATCTACATATAGATTGGGTGAATCAAATTGGCAGGGGTGCTGAGGAAGAGAATTTCTTGGAATGTATGAGGGATAGTTATCTAAACCAACATGTAGAGGAACCAACGAGAGAGCAGGCTATTCTAGACTGGGTATTGAGTAATGAGGAAGGGTTAGTTAGCAGCCTTGTTGTGCGTGCCCCCTTGGGCAAGAGTGACCATAATATGGTTGAGTTCTTCATTAGGATGGAGAGTGACATTGTTAATTCAGAAACAACGGTTCTGAACTTAAAGAAAGATAACTTTGAGGATATGAGACGTGAATTGGCCAAGATTGACTGGCAATTAGTTCTAAAAGGGTTGACTGTGGATATGCAATGGAAGGCATTTAAAGACTGCATGGATGAACTACAAAAAATGTTCATCCCAGTTTGGCAAAAGAATAAATCAGGGAAGGTAGTGCATCCGTGGATAACAAGGGAAATCAGGGATAGTATCAAAGCAAAAGATGTTGCGAGAAATTCAGAGACCAGCAGAGGAGGACAAAGGGCTTAATTAGGAAAGGGAAAATAGATTATGAAAGGAAACTGGCAGGGAACATAAAAACTGACTGCAAAAGTTTTTATAGATATGTGAAGAGAAAGAGATTAGTTAAAACAAATGTAGGTCCCTTGCAGTCAGAAACAGGTGAATTGATCATGGGGAACAAGGATATGGCGGACCAATTGAATAACTACTTTGGTTCCGTCTTCACTAAGGAAGACATAAATAATCTGCCGGAAATAGCAGGGGGCCGCGGGTCAAAGGAGATGGAGGAACTGAGTGAAATCCAGGTTAGTCGGGAAGTGGTGTTGGGTAAATTGAATGGATTAAAGGCCGATAAATCACCAGGGCCAGATAGGCTGCATCCCAGAGTACTTAAGGAAGTAGCTCCAGAAATAGTGGATGCATTAGTGATAATTTTTCAAAATTCTTTAGATTCTGGAGTAGTTCCTGAGGATTGGAGGGTAGCAAACGTAACCCCACTTTTTAAGAAGGGAGGGAGAGAGAAAACGGGGAATTACAGACCAGTTAGTCTAACATCGGTAGTGGGGAAACTGCTAGAGTCAGTTATTAAAGATGGGATAGCAGCACATTTGGAAAGTGGTGAAATCATTGGACAAAGTCAGCATGGATTTACGAAAGGTAAATCGTGTCTGACGAATCTTATAGAATTTTTCGAGGATGTAACTAGTAGAGTGGATAGGGGAGAACCAGTGGATGTGTTGTATCTGGACTTTCAGAAGGCTTTCGACAAGGTACCACATAAGAGATTAGGATACAAACTTAAATCACACGGTATTGGGGGTTCAGTATTGATGTGGATAGAGAACTGGCTGGCAAACAGGAAGCAAAGAGTAGGAGTAAACGGGTCCTTTTCACAATGGCAGGCAGTGACTAGTGGGGTACCGCAAGGCTCAGTGCTGGGACCCCAGCTATTTACAATTTATATTAATGATCTGGACGAGGGAATTGAAAGCAACATCTCCAAGTTTGCGGATGACACTAAGCTGGGGGGCAGTGTTAGCTGTGAGGAGGATGCTAGGAGACTGCAAGGTGACTTGGATAGGCTGGGTGAGTGGGCAAATGTTTGGCAGATGCAGTATAATGTGGATAAATGTGAGGTTATCCACTATGGTGGCAAAAACGGGAAGGCAGACTATTATCTAAATGGTGGCCGATTAGGAAATGGGGAGGTGCAGCGAGACCTGGGTGTCATGGTACACCAGTCATTGAAAGTAGGCATGCAGGTGCAGCAGGCAGTGAAGAAAGCGAATGGTATGTTGGCCTTCATAGCAAGAGGATTTGAGTATAGGAGCAGGGAGGTTTTACTGCAGTTGTACAGGGTCTTGGTGAGACCACACCTGGAGTATTGCGTACAGTTTTGGTCTCCAAATCTGAGGAAGGACATTATAGCCATAGAGGGAGTGCAGAGAAGGTTCACCAGACTGATTCCTGGGATGTCAGGACTTTCATATGAAGAGAGACTGGATAGACTTGGCTTATACTCGCTAGAATTTAGGAGATTGAGAGGGGATCTTATAGAAACGTACAAAATTCTTATGGGGTTGGACAGGCTAGATGCAGGAAGATTGTTCCCGATGTTGGGGAAGTCCAGGACAAGGGGTCACAGCTTAAGGATAAGGGGGAAATCCTTTAAGACCGAGATGAGGAAAAACTTTTTCACACAGAGAGTGGTGAATCTCTGGATCTCTCTGCCACAGAGGGTAGTTGACGCCAGTTCATTGGCTATATTTAAGCGGGAGTTAGATGTGGCCCTTGTGGCTAAAGGGATCAGGGGGTATGGAGAGAAGGCAGGTACGGGATACTGAGTTGGATGATCAGCCATGATCATATTGAATGGCGGTGCAGGCTCGAAGGGCCGAATGGCCTACTCCTGCACCTATTTTCTATGTATCTATGTATCTAACTTCTTTACTCAGAGAGTGGTGGCTGTGTGGAATGAGCTTCCAGTGAAGGTGGTGGAGGCAGGTTCGTTTTTATCATTTAAAAATAAATTGGATAGTTATATGGACGGGAAAGGAATGGAGGGTTATGGTCTGAGCGCAGGTATATGGGACTAGGGGAGAATACGTGTTCGGCATGGACTTGAAGGTCGAGATGGCCTGTTTCCATGCTGTAATTGTTATATGGTTATATGGTTATAAAATGCTTTAACCCCAGAATGTCAGAGAATCTCAGGGAAGGATTCGGCTTTGCAAGGTCAGTAGAGGGAATTCAGCTGTATGAATTTCAGTAGACGCCTTAGCACTTCTTTGTAATGCGCAGCTCAAACTCAATTGTGTTAGGAGGGTATAGGCTTGAGGTCAACACAATTTATGCTAATTTTGTGCTAGGTTAGCATGTGCAGTCTGCTAGTATATTTTTGGAGAAGACTTGGGCTAGCAGGTTAAGACTCACAAGAGAATTTCAAGGCTGCGTTGGGTGTGGTAAATACACCCTTTGTGGGTAAGACTCCTGTTTACCTGCATACATATCATCTCTACCAATTGAGTGGCAGATACCGCTACACTGAGGCTGGAAGAGCACCAGGCCTACACAATTAACCAAACCAGAGTGCTTTTTAATCGCAGGTTTCAGCGCTCAACATGGATGCAGCGCTCTCCACATATTCAGTATCGTCCCCAGCTGGCCATGATGCCTGAGCAAGGGGACAGAGCAAGTCTAGGATCAGTTGACTATTAGTCATCCGTCTGAGGCCATTTTTGGTGGTGTCAGTCTCAGCGATTGCTGCATCTTGGTGGCGGGGGGTGATAATCACCATTTGACTATTATTTTATTGGCAGCCTTGGTATTTATAGCATGTGCTTTCTCAGAAACTGCCTTGATCACATCTACAGTCACCATCTGTCTTGTCATGGACAGCAAAGCGACAATAAGGTGGAGGCGGTTGAGGTGTGCGAATGTTATTCATCAGTCGCATGACAGGTGCTGTCGATATTCAAGTCGGAGATAGGTGAGACGGTTCAACAAACAGGTGAGGACAGATAACCTCCGTTTTTCCATTTTACAAATCATAAACGGTTACAAGATTCAGTTTCTGGCTGATTATTTCCTCCACGGTACAGAAGCCAAGATTTCCATACTTATGGTTAAAAGAGGAATCTATGGCTATCCAAGTTGAAACAGAGACATCTCACAAAGGATGAGCAGTCTGCCCAAGTACAAGAGGGGTATATTTCTAATATTTTCTCAAGGTTGAAGGAAGTGGAGGATGCCAACTCAGTCTAGGATTTGGCTAGTCTGATCATGTGCTTGGTATAACCAGTTTAAGATGGATAATTGTCATTCAACAATGTAGCTGATTACAGAGGATTTAGGGCCTCAATTGATCTTGAAGAAGCATTCGTTTCCATATCAATACACAAGAGTGAATGCTGCCCTACTCAGATCTAAAGGGCATTTTGTTATGGAGTTTATAGAGGACATGATTATTCTAGGAAGGAGATCAGGTGTCTCAGAGTTAGCTGTTTCAGCAACCAAGGCTGTCCTAGAATTTCTAGGTTTTGTTATTCTGGAGTCGGCATTATCTATTACATCTTTTGGGGTTTTGTCTCGGATCCTACCCACAGATAGGACTCAGGGTTTTTATCAGTAGATGCCTCCTACGATAATTCAAGACGAGGCAACATGATTATAGCAGTGCCAAATTGGCCTACTAAACCAGGGCTTCTGTTGTAAATATGTCTGCTGAAAGAAGCTCCTATAATTGCTCAAAGACACGAGCGGTGGCAAGTTCAGCCTATTTCTCGTGCATCTATCACTGCATGGTGGTATGGAAGTTTTGTGAAGAGACACATGTGAGGTACTTTTAAACAAAAGTAGAAGAGGTTTGTGGCTTCTTTCAGTTTGGGGTTAAGAGAAGCGACTATGTTATAGCGCAATTGACACTGCTCATGCTGCTTTGTCATTGTATCTAGTACTATAAGTGGGACAATAAATGATTGGTTATTCACCCACTGTTGACTAAGGTTATGGATGGGTCTTTTATATGAACACTCTAAAGCCTAGATACAAAGTAGTGTGGAATATGTAGCAGTATGAGGGCAGTGGAGGCCAAGTCACTGGATGGATTTAAGAGAGAGTTAGATAGAGCTCTAGGGGCTAGTGGAGTCAAGGGATATGGGGAGAAGGCAGGCACGTGTTATTGATAGGAGACGATCAGTCATGATCACAATGAATGGCGGTGCTGGCTCGAAGGGCCGAATGGCCTCCTCCTGCACCTAGTTTCTATGTTTCTATGTTAGTATAAATTATTATGCAGATTATTATCAACTGTATTCCTAATGGTGAGGCAGTATCTTTTAAGTTAATTATGCTTATGACAACTGATTTCAGCACAAAGAGCACAGTCTTTACACAATCTCCGTCTGGATCTCTCGGTCATATCTGACATAAGGGTAGCTTTTTATGGGAATGAACTCATAAAGCAAATCGGGCATGGTTGGGTTCAAGTTGGAGTTGACAGCATACCCACCAGATCGGAGATTGGGGGTGTTTTGTAAAAAGGTACACTGAGGTTACTAAATGCCTATGAGATGAAGGATAGTTTCTTCATAGTTATTTAATAGTTTCACAAGAGATTGTTGGTGCAGACTATTTCAAGATGGATAGAGTGTAAGCAACTAAAAGCGGCAGTGAATTCAAATAATTTCAAGTCTCAATCTACCAGGGGGGCTGGCTCGTTAGCAGCCAATAGAATGGATTTTCCCCTTTGATCATCTTCTTGCACCAGCAGGAGGCTCAGATAAGCGCACTTTCAGAAGTTATAAAATTTTGTTGAACATGTCTGGATGGTTGCAGATAGAATTCTGAACAGTGTTGCATGAGCTATTGTCTAACCCAAAGGCAATTGGGACTGTGGTCCGATTAAGGGCAATGTACATGTATGTAAAGTTAGCATCATGTTGTTAATAGCCCATATCATTTCTACCATTTATGGTTTATCTGTTTAGTGTTTTCACATACAGATTGGTTTACTGCATGAAACCACAGAGCTTCAAAGGCTTCACGTAGTCTCATCACGAGACTTCGATATAAAATAGAAAGATTAAACGAGAACTTACCGTTTCAAGTTTGATCTTTAATTTATGAGAAATTGGAGTGAGAGACTACTTGCCCTCCACTCCCAACCCTGAATCTCATAAAGATCATTCGGTAAGTCAAGTGTTATTAATATTTCTATAGTTTAAGTTGGTGCAAGTGGTCTGTGGTTTCATACAGTTGCTTTGAAAATTGGCGCGCATGCGGGCTGGCAGGTTCTTCACGTAGTCTCTCACTCCAACTTCTCATTAAATAAAGATCAAACTTCAAACGGTAAGTTCTCGTTTAATAATCTTTCTATTTTTAATGAGATGCCTCATCTGATATGGTCTTTGTAATCACACAGTGCTAAGAAAACAATTAACCTCAATGGCATTTGTGTTAATTTGAGAAAGACACTTGAAAATTAGTTTTAAATTTTTGAATTCATAATTCCAGGGTAGAATGTTGGGAAAATGTGGCAACAGCAATGAGATCAGTTGGACCAGAAAAGTCATCCCTGGTTCGTGATATTAAATATCCTAAAAAGTCCCATCAGCATTCTGCCTCCAAAATGAACTCCATATGTACAATATGATGCATCAGAATGGAGGCAAGATACAGCTCTTAGTAATGGAGAGCTATTCAGCCCTTTGAGCTGGTTCCCACAATCAACTTGGTAATGGCTAAGCTATACCTTAAATTTAATGCTGCATTCCGTTTAACATTGAATAACAGTAATCTATCACTCCCAGTTCAGTGATTTAAAAAAAAATCTAGCAACAAGAGTGAAAATGTTCCAGGCTTCCACATCCTCTCAGGCAGTGAACTCCAAATATTATTGTTGCTGGTGAAATAATGTTTTGAGCGAGGGTCACTCCAGGAAGCCCTCACATCTGATTCTGGCTGTACTCTATAGAAGGTTAGCATTCTGTAGATCTCCCTGGTCTTTCAGAAGGTATAGATAAGGATGCAAAAAAAAATCACTCATGGAACAGGTCCACCCTTATTAATCTGTGCCAGAATGCTTTTCATAAGTATGTTTGATTACCATACAGATTAGATCTGCTCAGAACTATTTCATAACTACTATCATGATTTGCTAAGCACTTCATTAGATGTTCTCCACATGGAAACAAGAATGATCCTTAATGCCCAAAGTATCTGTGTAATTCTCCAAATCATTAACCATAACCCATTTTAACACTTTAGTGAACAAACAGGCAGAGTCAGGACAGATGTTTATACACAAATCTATAATAACTTTTTCCATTACATATTCCAAATTATTTAGAAATATTATTTTTGCCAACTAATTACTGGCTCGTATTATCTGCAAACTGAAAAGAAGGAATACTTTCTTCTGGAAGGGGTGGATATAATTAATCTTAGTAATATTTTTATTGTAATGAATGTGGTTAATTTCCTTTAGCCGGTCCTATGCAGGCATCACCTGGATATTGATTGTTTCTCCTTTCATGTGAAAAGCTGGATGCATTTGAGAACTGAATCATAATAGCTCAAGATGTCAAATCTAGCATTGTACATGAAAGAGTGAATTCTTAGTAACTATTCTCCCAATTACAGCAGGATCATTTCTCCTAAAAAAATTGAGCCACAAAGTAGAGGATAATTCTATATAAATTACATGCATAAAATGAACCTTAATCTCTTACAGCAATAAACCGAGAAGCTACTATATCTTCAACTCAGGCAGGATTTGCAGTTGTTGTTAAAGGTATGGGCACCATTGAAATGCAGAATAACCAGTGGTAGAATTGCAGGTCTCAAATTCTCTCAGTCAAAGGCCTTGTTATCACTGAATAATGTTTAGTTGGTGAGAAAATACCCACAGTGATGGCAGATGATGGTACTGGGTTAACCTGCTGAGGTTACAGTACATCATTGTTCTTGTTATGAACTGGAGTTTTGCCTACTTGTTGACAAAGAGTTTTGGTGCCTGACTATTAATATGAACAATGGCTGTTCAAGGTCAAATCATGGACTCAAGTTGCTCATGCTTTGCAGCATTCAAAGCACCACAACAAGGTCAAAACAACAACGATTAAAATGAAAAGAAAAAAGCCAAGAAGGTGAACTCTCCTGGATTATAAATTATTACACATTCTGAAGTGCATTTCAAGGCAACAGCGCTTCTCCAGACTGGGGTGGTGTTGATAAATCACTCAGCTTCTCCCCTGTGATTTGTGACAACTCCTCATCTCTTCAGTGTGCTGCTGCCTTATCGTGCTTTCCATAGTGCATTTCTCTCATTTCTTATTGATCTCCTACAGGCTTACATTTTTATCAGTGTTGAGCATGTATTCCATTGCTCCACTGCTTCCCAGCATACCAGTTATCACATTGTTGGTTACAAAAGCTCTTGCAGGGATCCCATTGTGAATTCCTCCAATGAGTTACTATTTTTAAATTGCAATGTTCCTTACTTTAATAAACACTGCAGCAAAATTGCTCACAGTGACAACACCACCAAGAAGTAAATGAACAGTTCACAGATCATCCGTTTATTTTTATGGATTTGTTGGGGGTACTGACTGTTGACGAACACACCATAACTGTTCCTCATCAAATATTGTCATTAGACTTCATTGTCTCCATGGAATATTAAATTGGAGTTCCATGTTTCGTTGAAAAAAGAGCGAAATTGCAACTCCATTTCCCGAAAGGGGAGAAACACCTATTCTGATGCATTTTAGTTGCATGTTTCAATAAAGGTGAACATTTTCAAAGCTTTATTTCAGAGATGTGCTTGGAAAATATACCAGATTGTTTGCATTGAATGATCAGTAGAGGCATCTCATATTCATCTCAAGCCTGGCGGTAACTCCTACAATGCAGATTTATAGGCTGTGTGGAAACCTGCAGGCAGCCCTTGTCTGATGCACAATTGAAAACCAAGTTATCTGTAGTAGCTGTCACCATTCAAGTACTGCCCAATTGAAAAAACATTTTCCAAATACCATTACAGACCCCATCCCAGCACGTTAGCTGAACGCAATGGTCTGGAAATGAGTTGTCCACCATGCTTGATGATTGGTAATGTCAAGTGATATGTATATATATGTGTAATTGTTGCTCATAATTGTGCCTTGAAGCACCAAACAAATGGTACTTCTTAACTGAAAACAGACACAAAATGTTGATCTCAGCGGGACAGGCAGCATCTCTGGAGTGAAGGAATGGGTGACGCTTCTTCAGTCTGAAGAAGTCTTGACCCGAAACATCACCGATACCTTCTCCCCGGAGGTGCTGCCTGTCCCTTTGAATTACTCCAGCATTTTGTGTCTATCTTCGGTTTAAACCAACATCTGCAGTTCCTTCCTACACACTGATATTTCTTACTGATGGATTCTAAAATTGACCAAAGACCAATTATTTCTGTCAGTTTAACTTTTCCCAATTTTTCTGCTTGGTTGTCACTCTCTGCTGACATGTCCTGAGTTTAACACTGCCTTTTATTCACCCTTTTGTTGTCTGACATGAGAGGCATAGCCCAGACTTATAAAAACAAGCAATACCAAAGAGGGATGCTTCATTATCCGAAACACAAAGTCAGGCTTTTCATCAGGGCGTGGAACCTCAATATTATCAGCATTCGGTGTTCTGAAGAGAAATCATAGGTTTAACTAGATATTAAGGCTTTGCTGAACAATTTGTTCAGTTCAAATGTTCTAGGCAAATGCAGCAAAGTAGAGTCCCGTTTTACATCTACTCACATTTCAATCACTAGAAATACAACTATATCTGTTCCTTTGCAGTAAACAATATTAAGATAAGTATAATTTTTCAGAACACAAATAAAGCACCACCAACATTTGAAATTGAGATGAAAACAAATGACAGTGGCTGTGTTGTTTTTTAGCCAATATATCATGGATATCATGGATATTTTAAATGATGTGAACGTTGACTAGGGGCGCTGCATTGACGGCAGCCTCTGCCTACAGCCCGTTTGTTTTTCAATCTTTAAAAAAAAATTTAGTTAGTTTAAAGTCTGTTTTGGGGGAATCTTTAACTTTTCTATGTGCGGGAGGGGGGTAGGGTAAGGGGGAAACTGTATCCCTGTCGCTTCCTGACGGGGACGTGATTATTCTCCGAGTCGCGCCCTCGCCCCCCTCCTTGCGGCCTACGACCTGGATTGGCGCGGCCTTTCCTGACGGTGACCGGGAACCGGACCAGAGCTACAACTGCGGCGGAGCAGCGCTGGATTCACTGCGGAGCGGGCGATGCCTACCTGGATCGCCGTTTGGAGCTCCGGAGCATTGGGCCGCTGCTCCAACATCGCTGAGCTGTGGGCTGGGAGAGCTTCCAGCGTGGGCGACGCTGAACAACACTGCGTAGTCCTGGGGCCCTTTGCCGAGGGCCGCCAGCGTTGCATCTCCGCCCATCTCCGGACTTTGGGAGCCGCGGACTCCGGTAGGTGTCCGACTCGGATGTCCAGGCCGCTGAGGAGGTCCTCCAGTCCTGCCGTCAGACTTCCATCGGGCCTGAACATCGGGCCGCCCGTAGCGGCGACCGCGGAGGGCTCGGGGAGGCCCCAACCACGGGTGAACATCAGGAACATTAGAGGAAGATGACTGACTTTGGTGCCTTCCCTCACAGTGGGAAACTTTTGATTCTGCTGTGTGGGGATGTTTTATGTTGAGCTCTATTGCGTTGTGTTCTTTATATTATTGTATGGCTGTATGGTGATCACATTTCACTGTGCCAACTGGCACATGTGACAAATAAATGTATCTTGAATCTTGAATCTTTTGCTTCAAGTCAAAGACCCTTCATCAGAATTTTTTCAAACTGAAATAGTAACTCAGTTTCTCGTCCAACGAATGCAATCTGAGCTGATGAGAATTTTTCCAGCATTTTCTGTTTTTATTTTAGACTTCCTTGGTCTTTTTTTGATTTTCTGGAAATAATTATTGGACTCAGAACATTAATTAGATTTTTTTTCTGGGTTGGAAAGGTTGCCCAGCAGTAATTATCACGTAACATGCCAAAATGTTAACCTCCAGCTGAAACTACCATGAATGCATTTATGCAGACTGCAATATTACAGCATGTTTTGGATTCCAAAGAGTAACTGATACAAATGAAGTTGCTGTTGTTTCACAAAGAGAAGATGTCACATTCTAAATGATTTATTGTCATTTTAACCAGTTCCATTCTGTAGAAAAAAAGATACTGCTATGTTGTAGGGTTACAACAATAACAGCTTGATCTTCCATGGCATCATAGGGTAAGGGAAGAGCATGATGTGATGTGTCTGATTAAACTGATTGCTCTTTACTCAGTTTGTATTCGATCAAGCAAAGCCTTGTACAGGTCCTTCAGGAATTGTAACATCCCACTGGAAATCTCTGGCACAAGACTGCTCAAAGTGAAGAAGAGGCATTCGGGGCAGTATTGAGGACCACAGGGTCATGGATTGAAGCATTAAAAAAAACATAGCATAACCAGCAGGAGAAATACACTACCTCAAATTAAAATTCTACCTCACTGCCACATCTATGGAAGAGTCTGCGGTTCCCAGATTGACCCCATTCACCACCTCAGAACCCACAAAGAATCCTGAGGGATTGACTGCAAAGAATGACAGATCTGAAGTCAATACACAATGACTAAACTGCAGAAATAAAGACAACACAGCTTTCAGTTATGGTGATATTTTTGGAAAAATACAGCCATACTTGACTGTTCAATGCATAAACCTAAGGCAGGAAATAATGTGCATCTCCGTGTTGGTGAATAATTAATAAATCTCACCAGCCCCAACCAATCTCAGTTTCAATTCAATGACATACTCTTATAATACACTTAGGGTTTCAAATTATTTAATATGTTTCTCTAACTATATTTCACTGAGACAATGCTTATCCGCAACTTCCATAGATCACAACATCTGCACTTTTGAGTTTAAAATGCAACATTAAACATTGAAAGATAGATTGTGGAAAAGAGTTTGCATTTTGGTCAACAGGGATCAGAATGATCCAACCTCAAATATTTTATGAACAGAAAGAACAGTGTGCTGTGGAAAGAGATACCATGAGAAATTGATCCTCGGAAGCTAAATAATGATTTCAATGGAATGAATTTCACACGGAGAGTCTAACCTGCTGATGCCACCATGCAATTTGTTTAATGATAATATGCGAGGATATATTATCAGAGATCATACGGTATAGTTTCAGAAGATCGCAGAGCATCTCAGAGGCACATTATCTCCCTTCCTCAATACCTTGAGGTTTAATTATATATTCCCCAGCTTTATCTGTTGAAACTCAATACAAGCCTGGAATAAATACATAACCATAAAATATGGAAATCAGTTGCATTAATCAATGGAATTTCACCCATTATATCTTTACATAACCATACTAAATAGTTATTACATCCTATTTAGTATGGTTATGTAAAGATATAATGGGTGAAATTCCATTGATTAATGCAACTGATTTCCATATTTTATGGTTATGTACATCAAAAATGAAGGCTGTTTTTACAAAGGAAAAAGTAATACAGGAGCCCAGACTGCATGGTGAACACCATTCTGAAGCAAGTCAGAACAACACGGAAGCAATGTTTGAACTTTATGTGTTATAACATAGAGCAGTTCAACACAGGAACAGGCCTTTCAACCCACCGCATCTACGCCAAGCATGATACCAACTTAAAGTAATTACATCTGCCTGAGCATGGTCCATATTCTGCTATTCTTGCCTGTTTATTTGTCTGTCTGAATGCCTCTTAAACATTGCAATTGCATCTGCTTCCACCACCACCCCTGGCACCACTACCACCACCCCTTACAGGCACTGACTACTCTGTGTAAAAAAAAAAAGCACCTCACAAGTCCCTTTAAAATTCTGCTCTCCTCACCTTTGCCCTCTAGTATTTGGCATTTACACCCTGAGAAAAATACTTTATCTGCCCTTGATTAGAGCGTGTGTCAGACGTCATGGGGAGACGGCAAGAGAATGGAGTTAGGAGGGAGAGATAGATCAGCCATGATTGAATGATATAGACTTGATGGGCCGAATGGTCTAATTCTACTCCTATTCCTTATGACCTTATGTCCTATCTATGCCTCTAATGACTTCACATACTTCTATCAGGTTGCCACTCAACCTCTGACACTCCAGAGAAATCAATCCAAGTTTGTTCAAGTCTTCTTATAGCTAAACTACTCCAATCCAAGAACATCCTGATTGACCTCCTCTACAACCTCTCCAAATCCTCCACATCCTTCCTATAGAGTGGTGAAAAAGTGGTGCACACAATACTCCAAATGTTGCTAATCAAAGTTTAATGCAGTTACAACATGGCTTGCAAACTTTTACACTTAATGGCCCAACGAATGAAGTCGAGTGCACCATACACCTTCTTTATCACCCTATCCACTTGTGTTGACACTTTCAGGTAACTGTGGACTTGCACTTCAAGATCCCTCAGTACAACGCTTCTAAAGGTCCTGCCAAATACTGTAAACGTACTTCTTGCATATTACCTGTTATCATGCAACAACTTGGGTGGCGCGGTGGCGCAGGGGTAAAGTTGCTGCCTTACAGCACCAGAGACTCGGGTTCGATCCTGACTGTATGGAGTTTGTACGTTCTCTCCGTTACTGCGTGGATTTTTTCCGGGTGCTCCGGTTTCCTCCCATACTCCAAAGACGTACAGGTTTGTGGGTTAATTGGCTTGGTATAAATGTAAATTGTCCCTAGTGTGTCGGACATTGCTAGTGTATTGGGGCGATCGCTGGTCGGCGCGGACTCGGTGGGCCAAAGGGCCTGTTTCTGCAACGTATCTCTAAACTAAACTAAACTAAACTCAAACTTGTCTGGATTAAACTCCATCTGTCATTGATCTATACTCTGCTGGGTCCTTTGACAAACTTTATCACGATTCATAACTCCACAAAGTGCTTCTGTTCACAGAAGCACTGGTCCTATCAAAAGAAAAATGTTGCTCACGGGTCTTGTGTAACAATGTACAAAACATTGACAGACAAATTATTGTTACAATGAAAGGAATTCACAATGCATTTAGCTCCACCCTATTACCATGTCTGCCAACTCCGTCCAGCATTCTCTAATTGAATATTAGCCTAACGAGGTCTTGGAAATATATTCCAGTATCTTAATCATCATTTGATCTACATCTTGGAATTTTCTCTCCATCAGCACTTTGGGAACACCTTCACCAGAAGGACTGCAGTGGTACAAGAATGCACCTCCACTTTCTCTGGGGTATTTGGGAATGGATAATAATCGCAGGTCTTGCCAGCTATACCCACATCCCCAAAATGATTGAAGTTAAATTGTTGCACTCACTAACATTACCAAGATTGGATCCTAGCTGACTTGCAATGGCTAGATGGGCAAACATGACCAACTGAAATAGGATAAATAACCTCACACTCTTCAGGTATTGAGCTGAGAGCTTTCAGTTGTTTCAGTAAGAAATTAAGTCAGTGAATAAATAAACAGACTACATTAATGATAGAATAAAGAAAGCTGGAGTAACTCAGCGGGACAGGCAGCATCTCTGGAGCGAAGGAATGGGTGACATTTTGGGTCGAGACCCTTCTTCAAACCAGCATCTGGTTTAAACGAGCATCTGCAGTTCCTAGACACAGACAGAAGAACAGTCTTGACCCGAAACGTCACCCATTCCTTTTCTTCAGAGATGCTGCTTGTCCCGCTGAGTTACTCCAGCATTGTGTATCTATCTCCTTCCTACAGATTACATTACTGTTTCAGTTTAATTTGGGGCATAATTTTCTCTTTATTTTCTTCCATCTCCTCTTTTCCCCAGAATCACAATCCAACTAGGAATGAAAGCTTTTGTGAAATACCTTCTTGTGCCAGTCTCAGTACAATGGGGAAAAGGTGAAGAATGCTGAAAGCTCACATCCAGAAACCTGAATCATTCCGTACATTCAGTTATTGCATCAGTCATGACTCATTTGACTCATTTGGAGAGCTTTCCAATTATTCCCACCCCTGTTCATTCTTCAGTTTGTTTTAACCTTCAAGTGCATTTCTTACCTCCTTTTGAAAGTTACTGCTGAAGCTGCTTCCATGATCTTTTCAGATACAACATTCCAGCTTATAACAATTTGCAGTGCTATAAACTAAATATTATTTCCACTCAGTTGTTTTACCACTGATAAACTCCGGTTCGAAAATAATTTTGCATTGGAAAAAGTTTTTTCTCATCTATTCTATTAAAACCTCATGTTTGCGGAAGGTTTTAAAACTTTGCGATGTTCAGCTACAAAAGCAGGTAAATGAGAAGAGACCTTATTCATTCAATTGGAGTAATAGAGGTAAATCTTGAGCAAGCCAAACTGTACTTTGTTTAGTTTAGTTTAGAGATACAGCATGGAGACAGGCCCTTTGGCCCACTGAGTCCACGCCGACCAGTGATCCCCACACACATTAACACTATCCTACACACACTAGGGACAATTGACCATACACCAAGCCAATTAACCTATGGTACATACGTGTACGTCTTTGGAGTGTGGGAGGAAACTGAAGATCTCGGAGGGAACCCACGCGGTCATGGGGAGAACGTACAAACTTTGTACAGACAGCATCCGCAAGCGGGATCGAACCTGGGTTCTCCGTTGCTGCAAGCACTGTAAGGCATCAACTCTACTGCTGCACCACTGTGTACTCATAGGAAAATTGAATTGTGCACAAAAATCTCCATATGCATTGCAAGCCACTTCTGCATATTGACAAGAACCAGCAAGCATTTACCCAGGTGTAATACATGTATTACACAGATAAAGGCCCTGGCTACTGTTTGACATTCCTTCTGCATTCTTGGTTTACCTTGATGTACTCAGCTGCCATCCATAAAGAAAACTAGGTTTAGAAGGTAATTAGCTTGAAAGCTAAAATACTGCAGATGTTGAAAATCTGTAATAAAAACAGCGAATTTTGGAAATATTCCATAGATCAGTCGGCATGTGTGGAAAGAGAACCAGAGCTAATATTATTCGTTGATGACCTCTCATCAGAACTGCTTCCTTGGATGTGAATTTGGAAGGGTGATCTTTTGTTTAAAGGACCTAGCTAATTGCTATGGTTCATTTAAGCTTCTTCTGCCCCAGACACTAGAATGTCCAACTCCCAATATGCTGCTCTCACAACTTCTGGTTTTCCACTCTTGCCACCACCACCCAGAAATCTCATTTGCTATCTTCCACCTCCATTCAACTTGTAGCCCCAATTTCCCACTCCTAACTCATATGACTCCCAACCTTCCTTCTTTGTTCCTCCCAATTTCTCCACCTCAGCATTGACAAAGTCTGATATCCCCACACATTCTCCCATTCCTGCCCTTGACCAGGTATAACTGTGGTATCAATAGTGACCAGCTTTCTATTTCCTCACCTGTGGCATTCCAACTTGGTGACCATCAGTTCTGAGCTCTGATATCAACAATGCCTGGATACTGTAGATTGATGATGCATGTGAATCAATCACACTCCACCCTGATCAATCTACAGATACAGGGTACAAATTTGACTAAAATAGAGCTCTGACAAGCATGTAACTCTAAACATTTTGCCTTGTAGATTATATTGTGTTAATGAATTAAAGGAGTTAATGGCCTCACTTACATACAAGCTTCCAGTTATGTTGAATAATTATCTTGCTTAATATTCTCTTTAATCTCTAATATCCAGATTTATTCCCAATTCTAACAACACTTCTGTCAGTAGCACCCTCCCACTGTGAAACGATAACAGAAAGGACCAAACAAACCTCAACAGATTAAACTGCCACATGATGTATTAAAAAATAAAGTTAGATATAGCTCTTAGGGCTAACGGATTCAAAGGGATATGGGGAGAAAGCAGGAATGAGGTACTAATTTTGGAAAATCAGCCATGATCATATTGAATGGCGGTGTTAGCTCAAAGGGCCGAATGGCCTAGTCGTGCACCTATTTTCTATGTTTCTACGTTTCTATCTCACATTGATTCCGTTTCTCAGCACAGGGGCTGCAATGTTCAATCATGAGGAAATTAGTTCCGGCTGTGGTAAAAAACAACAACTTTTCTCATTACATTTGAAAAATCCTGGACCCAGTCGCAAATGCTGAGTGTCTGTGCATTGAATTTAACTTCATTCCCAGGCTCCACTTGCTAAGAAGGGATTTGTACCTAATCCTCCAGCAGGGATGGTGTAATGCTCCAACTTAAAATGGATCGAATTTCATTTTATCCTATTTGGTGATAGACTAGAATAATGTGGAGAAAATGAAAGGGATTCATTTCATTGGGTGCTTGCAGAATAATCTACTGTGCTTTAGCAGTTTGATTAAACTCTGATTCTAATTTAGATTTTGGATACCTTTGAAAGTCATATAATCCATTTGAGATTTGTAGAGACAACTTTTCATGTAAACATGTTTAATCTCTGCCTTTTTGTAATGGGCCTTCGCACATTATTCACTTTCTCCAGCTCGTGATTTAGTGACGCAGGAATTCTTCAATGTTTTCTCATGCGATTGCAAAGAAATGTGTGGGATTGGGATGGGAGGCTCTTGTCAGTGTAGTTCAGATCACAGAGCAAGTTGTATTTCGGCGGGTGAGGCCCAAAGTGAAT
The DNA here is from genome assembly GCA_038087875.1 of Malacoraja senta. Taxonomy (NCBI): domain Eukaryota; kingdom Metazoa; phylum Chordata; class Chondrichthyes; order Rajiformes; family Rajidae; genus Malacoraja; species Malacoraja senta. The sequence goes on from CM075977.1 coordinate 187,790,973, forward strand.
ATTTCAAAGGTGCAGATCAAACAGGAGCTTAGGTTGAAAAGGCATTAGATTCTTGTCAGCATGTTGAGGTAAGTTCAACCCTTTAACAAACACAACCACATGATTTAACCCTTAAAGAAAAATCAATTCCTGTGTCATTAAAAAAAAACATCAGGCAATGTTAGTACTGCAATTTATTCATGATATACTTTTTGTTTGTTTGCAGCATGTGAAGGCACATTTCCAACATTTCTTGTCCATCTTTAAAATTAGCAGATGATTAAGATTCAAACTCCATTGGTGTGACTACATCCCATATAAGCCAGAAGGGGTAAAGATGACAATCTGTGTGAACCATGCGGACATTCACAGCAAGCTAATAGTTTCATGGTTAGTCATTGAGGAAAGCTTTAATGCAGGATTTATTTCATGACAAATTTAAATCCTTCACCTGCCAATCCATGTCCCTGCATCAATGGTCTAGACTGCTGGTTGCTAGATGGTAGCTTAACCATTCCATCATCAAAACCTTCAAGTCACTGTATGTGACCAGAGCCACCAATGCATTTGCCCTCATAGGCACATAGGACCAGTACAGAAACTAAAGAAGTGTGAAATGTGCTCACATTTTGTCTGAACTCATAGAGCAAAAAGGGTTTTAGGCAAAATGCACATCACATTGCACCAGAGAATATCTACGATTATGAAGAGATCAGGACTGCCAAAATTGGGTGAGAGTTGGGAGTGAGAAATTGCAAGAGACCAAGCCCGAGGAAGCGTAGCGAACGAGTGGGGGGGAGGGTGTGGGGGGGGGGGTGAGAGGGCATGGGAGGGTGGTAGGGTGTGGGAGGGGGCTGTGGGTGGGGAGAGAGGGCATGGGAGGGGGGAGGGTGTGGGAGGGTGTGGGATGGGGGGAGGGTGTGGGAGGGGGGTGTCCCCCATCGCATTGGTACATAGCTTTTGCATTTTTCAGCTTGAAATTGTGCAATCTGGTGCATACTGTAATGAGTCTTTTAACTCACACTTGAATGCAATATATATGCTTTAAATTGGATTAGCTATGAATAAGGTTAGGCTAAATTACATTCTTAATTACATTCCACAGTAGAGCCAGGCTCTGACCAACAGGTGCAGCACATGAATGATCTTAGTGTATTCATGTATGGAAATCAGGTTATAATCAAGCACGTGGCCCATGTTGACCAACCTGGGTCTCACTGCACACCTGGTATTACTCCTGACCCTGACTCCAGTTGCATTCCTTCTCTTATTCCTGACCTTTAGTCCAGCCTTACACCTGGCCCCCTATACTACCCTAATCATAGCTGCTTACCTGCTTAGGTTCCCAGTGCTGAACATTCCATTCTCCCAGCTTCGACTGCACACCTAGTACTATTCCAGACCATGACTTTGGATGCACATTTGGCCTTGTGCCTAGCCCCTCGGGCACTGACAATATATCTGGCCCACAAATAATGCCACATATCTGACCCCCTGGACTTAACCTATTATGTTCATTTCCAAAGGTGCCTATCTAATGCGGTAATCTTTTATGGGGCACTTCACAGACCAAATTATGCATAACAAAAGTTGCTACATCCATTGGCATCCTTGTTATCTAACATTCTAGTTACTTTGTCAAAGAAGTAATCAATTGATTGAACACAATTTCTCATCCATAAAATTATACTCACTCAGCTGTATAAGTATTCTGTTACCATTTCCTTCATTTTCCTAAGAAAGTGTCCTGAAGTCATTTTCACCCCCAATATTTTTCAGTATTTTGGTCTACCTCCCAGCTAGGACTTTTCCAAAATGCAAAGTCCAATAACAATATATATTTAAGCAATAATATTCTATGTAATGTGATCTTGAGAGTACATAATATTTTCTGTGGTATTTATAACATAACAATGAAAAAAAATATCTTTGTTTTGATTGCACCTACCAACATGCATACATTATTATACTACAGGTAATATGTAACAAGAGCAAATTTTTGTTCCAATGCTCCCCATTTCCAATTACTTTTACATTGAAGTGATTGAAATCCAAGTGAAGTTTAAATGGCATCATAAAAATGTAACCTCCGGAATGGATGATATACATTACGTGGTTGGTTGGAGTCAGTATCAGCACAATTACCATATTAAACTTTGAATCTTCAGATGTCCTAGTTCAAGCTAAAACTAAAGACAAATAATAACCTCCTCACACATTCCCCTGCAAGTATCTCTGTCACTCCTTTAAAATATGCCCTTTCTTTGAGCAAGCTCTTAAACATCGCATTTGAATCAGTTTCCATCTGATTACACTCCTTGAGGATGTTCATCTACGTGTTCAATTAATAAAACAATGAAATTGGGGACATTTCTATTCAACCTGTCAAAGGAATTTGGGGGTGTTTAGAAATAGTAAGTGAGGTAAAAAACATAACAGTTGAGTGGCAAATGATAATAGTGCTACCTTCCCAATATTTAACTGACGGAATTAATGGGTTATCGGGGCTGTATGTTGTGACAGACAGCCTGACACCTTGCATGTGATTTTATTATTACACTTATCCCATCCCCCTGAATATTCTGGATTAATAAATTAAGGTTTTGTCATGTAATTACAAATCAGGCTAATTACAAATCAATAACATTAGGCAACTCCGAAACACGAAGCGCTGAGCATTGGGATCCAGACATCACAGACAACTGGCCTCAGTTCCCCGCACACATCTGGCAGAGCTCTCTGTCTGAAGTTCCAGTGGCCGCGGGGCATTTTTTAAAGTGGGGGGGGGCTAAGCGATCACTGATCACTGGCCTTGGGAGTGCCCGGCAAGGGAATGGAATGAGTGGGGGGAGTGTGTGAGAGTCCCACGGTAGGGACTTTTTGAAATTTAATGTATTAAGATCATGTTTTAGTGCATTGTAGAAGTATGATTTCAATGTTTTTTGTTTGAAGTATTTTTAAGAGGTAACTTTTTATGGGGTAACTTTTTCCATACAAAGGGTGGTGGGTGTATGGAACAAGCTGCCAGAGAAGGTAGTTGAGGCAGGGACTATCCCAACATTTACGAAACAGTTAGATTGATACATGGATAGGAGAGGTTTTAAATATTTGGTCAAAAGCAGGTAGTGTAGCTGGGACATGTAGCCTAGTGTGGGCAAGTTGGGCCGAAGGGCATATTTTCACGCTGTATCACTCTATGACTACATTATACCTCCACCATGCATGAATGCTTCAAAATCAAGTGGTCGAGTTTTATTGCCATATACTTAAGCATAGAAACATAGAAAATAGTTGCAGGAATAGGCAATTCGGCCATTCGACCCAGCACTGTCATTCAATATGATCATGGCTGTTCATCTAAAATCAGTACCTCTTTCCTGTTTTTTCTTCATATCCTTTGATTTCGCTAGCCCCAAGAGCTAAATGTAACTCTCTCTTGAAAACATCCAGTGAATTGGCCTCCACTGCCTTCTGTGGCAGAGAGTTCCACAGATTCACAACTCTCTGGGTGAAGAAAGTTAGTCCTCATCTCAGTCCTAAATGGCCTACCCCTTATTCATGAACTGTGACCCCTGGTTCTGAACTCCCCCAACATCGGGAACAATTTTCCTGCAGTTACAGTAAGTGAAAATCTAGCAGGCAAGCAGGATGCTTTCTCCAACCACCCCCATTTGAAGGCCACTATCTTCCACCGCTTCTACCCAGTGCTTGGTACCTATTTCCAGCAGCCACTGGTAGTCCTCCAGGATGCACCGAGCCGCAGCCTGGTCCATGCCAGTCACCAGGGTGAATTCGGCACAGAGACTCTCACGGCAGTGGTGCAACGCTTCCGACGTCTCCGACAGCCCGGGACTCTTGCACTGAGACTGTTCCATGGCCGGAGCTGCAGAGAGCTACTCGCCAGCCCGACAAACACTCGCCAGCCCCGGCTCCCGTCCGCATCTGCCCCCGCCACTGCTTCTGCTTCCATCCCTCCCTCCGCCCCGGCTCTCCAACACCCACGACCAGGTTGCTCAGAGCACAGCAGTGCCTCATCCAAAGCCGGAGATATTGAAACATGTCTAGCCAAAAAAGTGGGGTTCCGCGGCCCATGTGAACACCTCTCTCGTGCCGCTCGCCAACCGCGCTCATGTCAGCCGCTTCCCGCAAATCTTTAAATTCCGACTGCTGCCGGGAGCAGGACATAGCCTTACTTGCTGCACTGGGTGACACTCATTCACTGCCCGGTCCATGTCTTTTAATGTAAATTTGCATGGGGACATGGTTTGGAGGTGTGTGACGGTTCGATCAAGTGAGAATAACATAGAATAAGAATGCTGTTGTCTTGTCAACAGACGGGCACACAAGCAGTTGATATTAGTTTTGAAATTCTGGTTGATCACAGAATTTCTCACAACAGAGCGTGAGAAATTCTGTGATCAGCGTGAGAGCGTGAGAATTGGGCGAAATGCGTGAGTCTTGAATCACGCCTCCAACTATTTTGCCTGAATTTTTTATTTTTTATTTTTTTTACATCGAATCATGGATAGTTCCTTACGGATACCAGATCCTTTGGTGTTCGACAGTGAACTTGCTGAACGGTGGGGCTTTTTCGAGGTGGAATTCGGAATTTTCATTGATGCTGCCCACCATGCAGCTGCACCCCACACTGTTGCGTCAATTCTCCTCAATGTGGTGGGCACAGAGGTTGCCCTGCGGGCACAGGATTTCCGCTCTGCCCCAGAACATACCGATCCGGTAACACATGTTGTGACCCCAGCAGAATCCATCAGAGAACTGGTCTGCCTCCTCCGAAAGTTCAGAGACCTGTGCTAGCTTCACACCAACGTTATCATGGAGCACCACAAATGTTTTTCCCGCAGCCAACAAGAGGGCAAAACGGTTGAATCCTACACTGGTGCCCTCAAGAGCATTGCATCCAGATACCACTTCCAAGATCGCGACATGCTCATCCGCCTTCAGACTCGTATATGGCATCCTGAATGATAAGGTGAGAAATCAATTACTCCGGGATGAGGAGCTTACACTTGATAAGGTTGAACGTGCCAGCGGGTTGCAGAATACACTGATACCCATACCAAATCCTTGTGAATGGGGCCACACTCTGCCTACGACATCCATGACTTCTATAGGTCTCCTGACAAACAATAACCCCTCAACAATCACCTAAACCCCCAGGGAGGGTAACTGATCATCTAGTCAAACACTGTGGTAATTGCGGTGGCTCACACCCAAAATTTCTTGAGCAATGTCTCGCTTATGGCAAATCTTGTCACTATTGTAAAAAGAAAGGCCACTTTATCCGGTGCTGCCATGCCCGTGCCAACAGGGCCCAGTCACAACAATCTCTCTATGCACTTGAGCCCACACTCTCCCACGAGGCACTGACTGAAACAGCATTTCCAGCAGAACCACAACCGCAGCACCTGCAAGAAGTCAGCCAAAATATACATTCTTGTATTCCCAATTCTACGGCTACAGACAGTAATCCCATGACAACGCTCAGTATCAACAACACCTAGGTTGCTGCTAAGATAGATACTGGAGCGAGATGTAATGTGATTTCTCTGGCAGACTGCCAAAGAATTCACAACAACGAAACTATTCTGAAAACAAACTCGAAGTTACATCCATTTGGTGGGGGGGAATTGCAACCAGTTGGTACCGTTACATTACAATGCCATCTAGCGTCTTGTTTACAACTTGGAATTTTTCATCGTAAAAGGAGAAGTGCCCTTCCTTCTGGGCAATGATGCATGCCATAATATGAACCTAGTTTACTTTGGCAAAACTGTGTACCAGCTGTCGACCTCTCAAAGTCCTACCCAACAATTACTCGAACAATACAAAGACCTTTTTGACCACAAGCTGGGCAAGCTTCCCACAGAATACAGCATTGTAACCAACAAGAAAGCTATACCTGTTGTTTGTTCTCTTCACCGAATCCCGCAAGCAATGAAGGACCGCGTCAAAGCTGAATTAGACAGAATGGAATCACTGGGTGTAATAGCCCCTGTCAACGACCCCTCCTTGGTCACAGCAGTCAAGATGAACAAAGATGAAATAAGGATCTGCGTCAACCCTAATGGCCCTGTCTCACGGTGCGAGTCCACCCACGAGTGATCCCGAGTGAAAGAAAAAATCAAACTCATGGTTGTCTATGAGATTCCAAGTTTATGTTCACGAGTTTAAACGAGTTCCCAAGTGTATGTCTAAGTTTGCCATTTACTTCTCATTTCTGCGATGTACCAAGTTCCTCTCCCGAGTTACCAAGTTCCTCTCCCGAGTTACTCTTGAGCCAACAACGACTACCGACGTGTGGAAAAATCATCACATGGTAAAAATGATGTCATGCAGGGTTTTTTTACACTATAAAAAGACCCAGCCTGAAGAACGATCTTCACCTATTTCTTTTCTCCAGAGACCCGAAACATCACCTATTTCTTTTCTCCAGAGATGCTGCCTGACCAGCTGAGTTAGTCCATCATTTTGTGTCTATCTTTGGTTTAAACTAGTATCTGCAATTCCTTCCTTCAAACTTTTAGAGCAGTTTGTTTCAAGAAACAATCCTTCCAAAATTGCATTCAAAAGTCCATTTGAACTGCATTTGTTCAAGGTCTGGCATCAATCATTGAAAGGCATAGGCTGTTTTGTGTCGGGAGGAACTGCAGATGCTGGTTTACACCGAAGGAAGACACAAAATGCTGGAGTAACTCAGCGGGACATGCATCATTTCTGGAGAGAAGGAATGGGTGACATTTCTGGTCGAGTCCCTTCTTCAGACTGAAAAAACGTTTCGACCCTTCTGTCCAGAGATGCTGCCGGCTTGGCTGAGTTACTCCAGCTATTTGTGTCTAGTAAGATTGTTTTATTCCCTTAATTTATCTCTCATCAAAACGTTGGTAAATTTCTAACAAAAAGATGAGGTAAATTGAACATTAATGTTATTTTTTCCCCCGGCAGCAAGGTCCGTAGACCAGAGGGATAGCAGTGTGTCTCTCTCTACTCACCCAGTATGTCCGTCAGAGCAATGATATAGTGAGAGAGAGCATGGGTTAAAGCTAACTTGGATGACTTGCAGCCTGGTTGCACTTTGAGGCAGTGGGCAGAAACTGATTCTACAGCTGATGATGAAGTGGGAGATACACTATATTGACCCTCGAGAGGGAGCAAGCTCTGTGATTATAATTGACGCACAGATGGGAGAGATATCCTCTCTCTACAGGGGACCTGAAGGCATTTCACAAACAAACTCCGAGGTTAATGCAGATACAAGGAACTGTTCTATCTTCTACGTTAACGGTCCCGACCCAAAACGTCATCCGTCTATCTATGTTCTCCGGAGATTTTTAAGTTAAGCAGCATCTACAGTTCCTAAGCCACAAGGTGCTGGTGTAACTCAGCGGGTCGGGCAGCAGTATCTCTGGAGAACGTGGGAAGGTGACGTTTTGGGTCAAACAGTCCTGAGTAGGCCCTTCTGAAGAAGGGTCTCGACCCGAAAAGTCACCTACCCATGCTCTCCAGAGATGCTGCCTGACCCGCTGAGTTACTCCAGCATTTTGGTGAGTTATGAGCCATGTTATCAGTAAAAGGTTCTTGTCATTCAGGGCTCACCCACTTTGTAATGCAATCTTTGGTAGAATATAGAACATAGTCTATAAGTATTATTCATAGAAGCCGTTCAATAGTTCCATGCTGAAATAAAATTGAAAGCCAAGCTCACCAATTCCCTCTCAATAAACGTCATTCCCTTTATCCTTTATCCGTACACTCTGGACGGCTCGATTGTAATCATATATAGTATTTCCATTGATTGGATAGCACACAACAACAAGCTTTTCACTGTTAACTAACTAAACTGAAATAAACAAAAGATAGACGCAAAGTGCTGGAGTAATTCAGCAGGTCAGGCAGCATCTCTGGAGAAAAGCAATAGGTGTTGTTTCGGGTCGAGACACCTTCATCAGACCCAAAACCATCACCTGTTCCTTTTGCCCAGAGATGCTGCCTGACCTGCTGAGTTACTCCAGCATTTTGTGTGTATCTTCAGTGTAAACAGGTATCTGCAGTTCATTTTGACACTCCTTAAACTAAACAAAGTTGCTCACATTTCTTTCTATGAACCTGAATTTTTGAAAAGAGTATCTGAAGTGTTTAGCTCGGGGCAGAAGGTTGCATCTGCAAAGAAACTTGCCCTCATACATCATAGACTGGTAACTGGTAAACCGAGGTTACAGTGAGAAGTTTTTGTTTGTTCCGTGCTTTACGAGTCAGCAGAAAGACTATACATGATTAGAATCAGGCCGTCCACAGTGCACAGATACAAGATGTATGGTTTAGTTTAGTTTATTGTCACAGAATCAAGGGATATGTGGAGAAGGCAGGCACAGGTTACTGATTCTGGATGATCAGCCATGATCACAATGAATGGCGGTGCTGGCTCGAAGGGACAAATGGCCTCCTTCTGCACCAATTTTCTATGTTTCTATGTAAATTAACTCTCACAATGCGGCTTTCCCCACACTGCATGGTTCATTCTTTTCGCCACTGTTTCTCAGATCCCCGGTGAGTGATTTTTGCTTCTTCACTGAACATTTTCCATTAAGATCTGACTCATCTTCAACATTTCACTTCTGGCACTCATGCCAAACCCACAAGTTACTCACGAGTCACCACGGTAAACGCACGGGCTACTACGATATTACAACGAGTTTAAAAGTTTCAAATTTTTCCTTCAAGAGTAAATTTGACTCGTGGAAATCTTTCAACATGATGAAAAATTTTCACGAGTTAACAAGTTTCCCGAGTACCTGCCGTTAGCGTTACGAGTCGCTAAGTTATGTCCATGAGTTCCAACGTTCCCGCTATGTTAATTCTACGTGATTACCACGAGTTTGATTTGTTTTTAACTCAGGATCACTCGTGGGTGGAATCGCACCGTGAGACAGGGTTTTAAGGATTTAAATACTGCCATCAAACGGCCACACATCCCGATGCGGATGGTGGAAGAAGTCGCTGCCAACCTGGGTAAAGCCACAGTTTTTTTCTGTCCGAGATGCAAAGAACTCATTTTGGCAAATGCCACTAGACCATGCATCCTCCATGTTAACCACATTCGCGACGCCCTTCGGACGCTACCAATTTTTACGAATGCCATTTGGCATCAATTCAGCCAGTGAGGTTTTCCAGCTCTTTGCTCGCTGCCCATGTTACATAACTAGGACGACATCCTAGTCACTGGGCGCAATGCACAAGAACATGACTCAAACCTGAAACAGGTCCTGGATTGTGCGAGGGAGGTAAATCTCAAACTCAACCCTCTCAAGTGCAGGTTTCGGGTCGACAAAGTGACTTATGTGGGCCACATGTTCCACAACAATGGATTTAAGCCAGACCCACCTAAAACCATTGCCATCAACGAAGTGCCAGCACCTACGGACGTCACTGCTCTACAGCGATTCTTAGGCATGATAAACTACTTGGGAAAATTCATCCCAAACTTCAGCGAACTATCAGCCCCGCTGCTACAACTGACCCACAAGGATACACACTGGTCCTGGCACCAACACCAGCAGAGGGCATTTGAAACCCTCAAACAACTAATGTCTTGCACTCCAACCCTATCATACTTTGATGCCATCACCCGTCACCCTCACCTATGATGCCTTCCAGTATGGACTGGGCGCTGCTTGCCTACAAGATGACGGAAAAGGCTCCAGAACAATTGCCTATGCCTCCCGTACCATGACCGACACTGAACAGCGCTACGCTCAAATCGAAAAGGAGCTACTCACAGTAACCTTTGCCTGCAAGAAATTCAAGGATTTTATCTTTGGCAACCCGATCACAGTCGAAACTGATCACCAGCTCCTGGTCAGATTCCTCAGTAAGCCGATCCACATGGCACCAGCGTGCTTACAACGCATGATGATGGAACTACAGAGGCATAACATCAGACTAACCTTCAAACGTGGTAAGGACTTGCACTTAGCTGGCACCCTCTCACGGGCACCTCGCCCAACCTGCGAAAAACACCTGTCTGATGATGAGCATGAGGGGTACACGATGATGATGGCCTCCTGCCTCCCATCTGCTGGTTTAGACATCCTAGTGTCACCAACAGCTGAAGACGAAATGCTACATTCGCTGGCCACTGTCATCCGCCGCGGCTGGCCAGATAAACAGCACCAGCTGCCACAAGCTGTGCGTCCATTTTTCCCTGTCCGCGACGAACTGGACATTTTAGGACGGAGTGATAATGAATGGACACAATATAGTCAACCCGACGTCTCTTCACAGCAAGTACTTCGACATTGTCCATGGGGGCCATCCCGCTGCAGAAATAACCCTTCCACATGTGAAAAGCATGCTGTTCTGGCCAGACATGGCTAACTACATTCTACAAAAGGTTGCTGCCTGCCCGATCTGCAATAGCTTGACCCCGCATCAACAGAAACAAACTCTTCTCCCGCACCCCACGCCGGACTTACCATGGTCCACAGTACCAGCCGACATCTTCGAGTGGCACGGCCAACCATACCTATTTTATAGTTGATTCCTACTCAGGATGGTTTGAAATCGACCTGCTCAGTAGCCCGACTTCAGCAATGGTCATTCAGAAACTAACTCGCCACTTCTCTGTCCACGGAGCCCCCCTAAAGCTACTCTCAGACAATGGACCTCAGTTCTCCAGTCAGCGCTTCAGGAATTTCGCGAAAAACTGGGACTTTCACCGCATTACCAGTAGCCCCGAGTACCCGCAGTCCAACGGCCTGGCTGAGCGCGTGGTAAAAAGTGCAAAAGAACTAATGGAATGCTCACACAGGGCTGTTTATCTCGACTTACTCAACCTACCGAACATCGTCCGTGACCCTCTCCTGGGATCTGCAGCCGAACGCCTCATGTCATGGCGAACCCGCTCCACTCTGCCTATGGCCAATCAACTACTAGAACCACAAGTTTGTGCACCGTCAGTTATCCAATCCCAGCTCCAATGCAGCCACAACATACAAAGAAAATACTACAATAAAACCAGTTCTACGCTTCAACCGCTCAACAAGGGACAGGTTGTCCATTTGTGGTCATCCGAGGTTACAACCGCCTCGGTGTCATTCTGGGGTCCACCGCAGAACCACGCTCGTATTTGGTCAATATTGGTCAACAGCATTTATCGGCGAACCCGCCAACACCTCCACCCGGTTAATGAATCGGCACCTCCACGTCCCTACCCGGACCTGCCTGCCGGTCTTCCCTCACGCTCTGCGAATGCTGCTCCAGGGATTCCTCTGCCGGTGCCAGCGCCATCCCTGCCTTTCCCGGTGCCCCAATCTCCACCAGTGTCTTCTCCGCGTTCACCAGATAAGGGACTTACTTCCCCAGGGAAGGATGAGGTGTCTGCTGGAGGTTATTATCGTACACGTGCAGGTCGTGTCTGCAAACCAAACCCGCTAATTGGGAAATCTACTGGCTATACCTGAACTGTGCATGAGCTGTTTAGTTTTATGTGCTCTCATCTGCAGTAAAATAATAAATGCCGCACCTTATACTGGTGTTTTATATTTGCTCCACTAACCACTATATATGCTTTACTTCTTTAAGAGGAAGGATGTAGATTAACCCTTATTAATTCATGCCATTCATAACCTTCACCACACATATGTGCATGCCACCCTTTACATGGTATTATGGTACTACACAAAGACTCTCTTTCACTCTCTCGCTCTCGCTCACAAGCCAGTGAAACCATATGCGAGCAGCTGGCTGTTTGAATGTTCCTGTTTACTTAATGGAATAAAGTTGGATTTCACCATGTGTGTGTATTTCATATGGGTCGCCGATAAACAGATACCAGAGGTGAGTTATCAAATTATTCCTGTTATAGTGTGCAATGTAAAATTATTATTTTATCTATGAACTTTCTTTTATCAGTTTCTCACATAGGTGATTTGATCTGCAGGGGCTTTTGATCTTTCCTGTACAATTATATAACTGTAGTGCATTATTCTGCCATGACTCATAATTTTAGTCACTTTCATTAAGCAGGCTGGATTATTTTATTTGAACATTTGGAGTTAAGGTGGAATTTGTGGATGAACAGACATAGAAATAAAGCAAGATAATAGAGCTAGGGTTCAGATCAGTCATGGTCTAAATTGCAGAGGAGGCATAGTACTGACTAAATGTACCTCCTTTATGCCTAATGCATAGTTAACCAACACACCGTTTTAAAAATAAATCTTTTCCCCTTTGATTTCAGTTCTCGTCCTAATCTTGACCCAGGCCTCCAGACTTAAAACTTTCAAAAGCATCTGTAATCTTCCAGCTTTGGTGTCTTGATCTTCATTGGAGGTACCTGCTTCACCTTTGTTCGGTATAATGTCAGCCACCATGATCCTAGATATTGAGCTACCTTTCCTAAACTACTACTTCTCTCTAACTATTTTAAGGCACTGATTTTCATCATCTGACCTAATCAGTCCTGCCACTCAACATAAAATCACAGGTCCTATTTTAACTCATCATCACTCTCCAGCAATAACTATATTCTCTGAATATCTAAACATTTATTTTACTCTGTTTTGAATATGCTCAGTGACTGTCTCCACAACCCCCTTGGATAGAGAATTCCAAAGAAGAAATTTCTCCTTGTATCAGTGTTATATGGCCACATTACTTTTCAGTCTTTGACTCCTGGTTTTTGAGACCTCAGCCATGGGAAACAAAGCCCTTAAGAATATTTTATATTACCTTATATTTCAGTTTTGTTGCTTACAAACATATTTGTGCAATGCGTTGAGATTGCTTGCTTAACAATGGTGGTACATCAATGGGGGCTGTAGCTATTACTGCCTACTTGGTGCTGGTGCTCTCATCTGTTGTGCCTCAACACAGCACACAGATGGTGGTGCAGGGACCAATGCTGTCATATGCAATCTATGGATTTTATGAAAAGCTGCACATGTAGTTTTATCAGATCATGTCCCTCTCTGGTTCCTATTACATTATGAAGAAGTTCTTAAACTCATTTTAGGTCCTTCCTTCGAGGATACTGATGGGAAATTCTAATGACTTCATTGAGAAAATGGTAAAATGTTACTGTTTAATCTGTTGGACACTTGAAAGTCTACCACATAACATTGCTAATCTGTTTATTAAAAAAATATCTCCTCAATAAACAGAGTTTTTGTTGAATAAGGTTGTTTGCTGTTAAAACTGATGACTTCATAAAACTGCATAACTTTAATTATTTAATAAATCAATGCTGCAGCACTTGGCAAATTAACTGATCCCTTTGGTACCGTTTATCTGTCAGCTGCATTATTACAATATTTAAAATTAACTCCACAGGAAGTTCAAGAAAAATGAAGAAATATATTTTGGAAACAACTCGAAAAGATGCGCTATTGAAATAATTAGCCAGGAATTTACAATTGTAATCTTGGTGAAATTGTCAGCATTCACCCATTACAATGAAAAACGGACAGAAATCTCCAGCACCTAAACAAATGCAGTTTAAAATAAAAATCTTGATGTTGCAGTCAGTGATAACCAACATCCTCAGCTGTATTGTTGAATGCTTTTGCAGATGATTGACCAATATTTTGGAGATTATATTGATTGCAAAATCTATGAAAGTATTAATTGTTGCTCAATAAAATGTAACTTCTTTTCACCAAATTCATGTTTGAACAATCTCTCTGGCCTTGCATAGATTTTATGCATAGAGCTTAATTCTATCAGAATAACACAAAAGCAAAATGTTAGATACTAGAAAACTGAAGCAAAAACAAAAAATGATGGAAACACACATCAAATGAAGCAGATAGACAAAAAAGCTGGAGAAACTCAATGAGTGAGGCAGCATCTACGGAGCGAAGGAATAGGGGATGTTTCGAGTTGAGGCCCTTCTTCAGACTGATGTGGGGGTGGGGGGGAGGGGGGAAAAAAAGGAAGAGGCAGAGACAGTAGGCTGTGGGAGAGCTGGGAAGGGTAGGGGAAGGAGGGAGAAAGCAAGGACTACCTGAAATTGGAGAAGTTAATGTTCATACTGCAGGGGTGTAAACTACACAAGCGAAATATGAGGTTCTGTTTCTCCAATTTGCAGTGGGACTCACTCTGGCCATGGAGGAGGCACAGGACAGAAAGGTTGGATTCGGATTGTGAGGGGGAGTTGAAGTGCTGAGCCACCGGGATATCAGGTTGCTTATTGCGAACTGAGCGGAGGTGTTGGGCGAAGCGATCGCCAAGCCTGCGCTTGGTCTCACTGATGTAGAGCAGTTGACACCTGGAACAGCGGATGCAATAGATGAGGTTGGAGGAGGTGCAGGTGAACCTCTGCCTCACCTGGAAAGACTGCTTGGATCCTTGGATGGAGTCGAGGGGGGAGGTAAAGTGACAAGTGTAGCATTTCCTGTGGTTGCAAGGGAAAGTACCAGGGGAGGGGGTGGTTTGGGTGGGAATGGACGTTGACCAGGGAGATATCACCAGGAACGGTCTCTGTGGAAAGCAAAAAGGGGAGGAGATGGGAAGATGTGGCCAGTGGTGGGATCCCGTTGGAGGTTGCGAAAATGTTGGAGGAGTATATGTTGTATGCGACGGCTGGTAGGATGGAAGGTGAGGACAAGGAGGGCTCTGTCCTTGTTACGAGTAGGGGGATGGTAAGTGAGAGCGGAGCTGTGGGATGTAGCGGATACCCTGGTGAGAAGTGGTGAACCCCGCTCCCTAAAGAATGAGGACATCTCCGATGCCCTGGTTGGAACACCTCATGCTGTGTGCAGATGCGGCGTAGACGGTGGAATTGGGAGTAGGGGATGGAGTCCTTACAGGAACCAGGGTGGGAAGAATTCTAGTCCAGATGTTGGGTTTGTAGAAGATTAAGCAGCATCTGTGGAGAAAGAAACACAACTAAAGGAATAAAAAGGGGAAATGGGGTGATAATGAAAAATATGAATTTTAGGATGTAGCAAAGTGTTTTGCATGAAAAGTTCTGACTATTTACAGGATAGCTTGTAATTGGAAGTGGAGCCAAAAGGGTCTAATGGAAGGTCATCAACCTCCCTCCAGTTGCTGCTCAAGGAATATGGGGAGAAGGCAGGTACGGGGTACTGATTGTGGATGATCAGCCATGATCACATTGAATGGCTCGAAGGGCCATATGGCCTAGTCCTGCACTTATTTTATATGTTTCTGTGGCTTACTGAATATCCACACCTCCCACATCACATTTGCTTAAAAAAGTTTTCAAAATAATAAAACATTTTTCATTATTTTAAGGCCCTTGATTTATTTTGCTTTGTGAAATGTGTAGGTACATAAATCAAATTAGATTAACATTAGATTTTTTCTTTAACTACCTGCTTTGCCATTCTGTGATTATTATTTATTCTGTTGGCTACTGAGCATGGTGACACAATTTATCTGCAGAAGACTCCTGACAGCAAGTCCCAAACGTAAAGTAAAAACACGCCGTACAGGATCAAATTTTATAAATGCCATCCCACTAATTCAAACATCTGGAGCTATAGGTTTTACATATTTTTTAAAATAAATTCAGAAAATTAGGTCAAACTGCAAAATATCTCTATAGAGTATATATTTATTCACACTGACAAATACCTTGTTCTTGATAAATGACGTTCATGATTTTACTTAAATCCCTTTTGGAAAATTATTATTGTTTCATTGTTCTGACTCCTTGGGTTTGTGACACTATGGTTTGGAAACGTCCTGCAGGTGAGAAACCCAGGAATGCTAACACGGCCAAAAGCAACTGTGAGAATATATCATCAGACAAAAATCGTATTCCATACAGTATCCTTCTATAATTTTAAAGTTAAAATACTGCAGAACAGTATTTGCAGGACACATTCAGCAGGTCAGCCAGCATCGCTGGTGAGAAAAAGGGAGTTAATGTTTCAGCTTGAAGCCTCTTCATCATAGCTGGGATTGGAATAAAACATAGAAACATAGTAAAATAGGTGCAGGAGTAGGCCATTCAGCCCTTCGAGCCAGCACCGCCATTCTATATGATCATGGCTGATCATCCAAAATCAGTACCCCGTTCCAACTTTCTCCCCCATATCCCTTGATTCCATTAGCCCTAAGAGCTATATCTAATTCTCTCTTGAAAACATTCAGTGAATTGGCCTCCACTGCCTTCTATGACAGAGAATTCCTCAGATTCACAACTCTCTGGGTGAAAAGTTTTTCCTCATTTCAGTCCTAAATGGCCTACCCCTTATCCTTAAACTGTGACCCATGGTTCTGGACTCCCCCGAAGTCAGGAACATTTTTCCTGCATCAAGCCTCTCCAATCCCTTAAGAATTTTATATGTTTCTATAAGATGCCCTCTCATCCTTCTAAAGGGCCTGTCCCACTTGGGCGTCATTTGCGCATCACACAGGTGGCGCGCGAGGATTTTGAGATTCCCAAAATCCTGGTGTGCCATGCGGGACGGCGCATCACTGCCCAGGCCACCACGTCTCACCACGCGCCATGCACGTAATGCATGCCACACGCACGTAATGCGTCGTGACACGTAAATGATGTCGCGTAAAATGACGCGCAAATAACGCCGCAAGTGGGACAGGCCATTAATTACAGTGAATATAAGCCTAGTTGATCCATTTCTTTCAAATTCCTCCACTAAATTTTATCTAATGCTATGAATATATTCATGCCATTCACCTTCATGTGTTTCCCATCCTCCCTGTTAGTGTCTCTATACAACTTCACCTCAACTACTCCTGGAGGAAATGAGTTCTGCATTCTCATGACTTTCTAAATTTTTTGTAATTCTTCATTGGATTTACTAATGACTATCTTTTACGTATCTGTAGCTCCTGCACTTGTTAAATGCTATATATTTATTCACTTATGATATTTTTGTAACACTCGCTTCATTTAGTTTAGTTTAGTTTTAGAGATACAGCGCGGAAACAGGCCCTTCGGCCCACTTGGTCCGCGCCCGACCAGTGATCCCTGCACATTGACACTATCTTACACCCACTAGGGACATTTTTTTCATTTACCAAGCCAATTAACCTACAAACCTGTACGTCTTTGGAGTGTAGGAGGAAACCGAAGATCTCGGAGTAAACCCATGCATATCACGGGGAGAACGTACAAACTCCGTACAGACAGCACCTGTAGTCAGGGTCGAACTTGGGTCTCCGGCGCTGCATTCGCTGCAAGGCAGCAGCTCTATCGCTGTGCCACCGTGACCACCAGTTAATACTCAAAATTGATTTCAAAATTAGGCCAGAGGTTTTGTGGCTTGCCAATAGTGATTAGTTGCAAAACTAGGACTGGGAGTACAATCTTCAGTATTTCACACCATGATAAATGGGTTACTTGTGGCATCTTGGAGGTCTGGTGATTTTTAATTTCCTTTACTCCAGATCCACCTGAAGCTTCACCCGTGCCACTGTACCACATAGATTTTGCTTTTGTTCAGCATTTGACAGCTTTATGCTTCTCTCCCCACCCCTTAGTCCCTCAATGCCACTTCATAAAAGGGGCATTTTTTTACACTTATGGGCCTGTCCAACTTAGGGGATTTATCAGGCGACTGGCAGCGACTGTCAAGTTGCCGGCAGTCGCCTGAAAAAACCGGCAACGGGAACAGCGACTGTCAGTGGAACACACACACATACACACATCGCTTCCTTCACCGGCCCATATGCGGGCAGGGGACAGGGCAAGCGTGCCAAGGTATGCCAAGACACACATGTACACATGACACACAAGGTAACTCCTTTAAAAAAGGGGGGGGGGGGAGAAGGGGGAGAAGGGGGGGAGGGGGAAGAAGGGGGTAGAAGGTAGGAGAAGGGGGGAGAAAGGGGGAGAAGAGGGGAGAAGGGGAGAGAAGGGGAGAGAAGGGGAGAGAAGGGGAGAGAAGGGGGGAGAAGGGGGGAGAAGGGGGGGACGAAAGGGGAGAAGGGAGGAGAAGGGGGGAGAATGGGGGTGAAGGTGGGAGAAGGGGGAGAAGAGGGGAGAAGGGGGGAGAAGGGGGGAGAAGGGGGAGAAGGGGGGTGAAGGGGGAGAAGGGGGGAGGAGGGGGGGGGGAAGGATTGGAGAAGGTGGGAGAAGGATTGGAGAAGGAGTGGAGAAGGAGTGGAGAAGGAGTGGACCCAACTTTTAAGAAGCCAGACAACTTTTAAGAAGCCAGAGATACACAGCTGTTTAACATTATCGGTCTGGTAATTATGGCTTACATTTTTTTCCCCAGTGTACGGTAAGTCCTTTAAAAGAGGGGGGAGAGGGAGGGGGGAGAGAGAGGGGGGGGGAGAAGAGGGGTAGAGAAGGGGGGCGAGATGGGGGTAGGGGGGGAGGGGGGACGGGGAGGAGGGGGGGTGGGAGGAGGAGGGGGGCAAGAGGGGGGGAGGGGGGGAGGGGGGGTGAGAGTGGGGGAGAGGGGGGGAAAGGAGGGAGTGGGGGGGGGCAGTGAGGGGGGGAGGGGAAGAAGGAGTGGGGACAACTTTTAAGGAGCCAGAGATACACGGCTGTGAAGCTCGGCAGACATTAACCTTACCGGTCGGTTATCCTTGGTTCTGAAAATTACTGCTTACGTTTTTTCCCCCTAATGAGCCAATGAAATTCACTGATCAGCATCGGCTACAACCTACGAGAACCTATGAGAACTTGTGACCTCCTGGCAACCCGCTAGGACCTCCTAGCGACCCACCTACGGCACGAGAATGCTCGCTACTCTCCATGACAGCTTCATTCTAGTCGCTGCTAATTTTTCAAAATGTTGAATAAATCGCGGCGACCATAATGAGGCCGTGACTAGTTCCCAGAATGCGGGAACTCCTCACAACCATGAAGGCGAGTCCCCGGCAACTACCCACAAACATGTGGCAAACATGTGGCAACTGCATAGTCTCCTGCAGTCGCCTGAAAAGTTGCCTAAGTGGGACAGGTCCATTAGGGGAATAATTTTGGCTGATATCTTTGTGGACCAAACATTGGACTTAAAATGTTCTCTCTCTTTCTCTTTCAAACTTAATGGGAGGACTATAACCTCGGTGTGGCGGCACCTTGTGGCAGTGGCTCGACTGGAGTCCGTCTGTCTTTTCTTTCTTTTTGTCCTGTTAGGTGTATGTTTTTGGTTTTAGTTTTAATTTATTTTTAGCTGTGTATATGTGGGGGGCGGGGGTGGGGTAAACGTTTTAATTTCTTCCCTGAACGGGGGATGTGACCTTTTCCCTGTCGAGTCTCCGTTGTCGTTGGGGCCTAAGATCGTGGAGCCAGCGGCCTCCAACCGGAATCGTCCTGGGGCGCCAGTCGCAGAGCCTGCGGACTCACCATCGAGGAGCTGGCTGACTTCGGAGCGCGCGGCTGCGACCCGACTTCGGAGCTTCGGAGGCTTTGGCTGCAGGCCTTGTGGACGGTAACATCGGGAGCTCTCGGGTCCCTGGTGGGAGACCGCTTTTCGGAGCTCCCGCAACGGAAACTTCGCCCGCCCGAATCGAGGGGTTTAAATCGACCCGCAGCAAGGCTTTACATCGCCCGGCGCGGCTTAAACGGCCGCGGGACTTACCATCTCCCACCAGGGGCTCTGACATCAAGAGCCTCGATCAGCTCGATGCAGCAGTTTGAATGCTTGACTGCAGGAGAAGAATAAAGACCAGAGAACAGGGACGAGGTAAGACTTTTGCCTTCCATCACAGTGAGGAGGTGTTTGGAGATTCACTGTGATGGATGTTTGTGTGGAATTGTGTTAATTGTGTGTTCTTGTTTTTTTTTGCAGTTATGACTGCAGGAACAAAATTTCGTTTGAACCTTGTTTGTTTGAATGACAATAAATGCCATATATTTCTATTCTATTCCATTCTAACCCAGCTGAGTCAAGGTTGGATATTTTTATGAAAATTGCCCTTGTGCAATGTGAAAACTTGATAACATTCATTCTTCTATTTAACATCACATACATAGCTGGCTTGAACATATACTATACCTCATTAAGATGCTCTTCAACTTGCCCATATACAAATAAATAAAAGCTTTCAGCAGTAGGTGTAATATTTTGTTCAACATTTTACACAACAAAGATTCCCTGTTCCAATTCCTGGGTCATGCTTTGTTGTATGATTCACAAAAAGTTTATGATCTGCATCATAGAACAATCTGTTCTCATTGCTATAATCTCTTACCCTGATTGGAAAGGCCAATGGCAGTAAATCTAATGGAACATCCGGCCAAAACTTCTTGGAACACAAAGTATCATTCTCTGACAACGTACATTACTTACTTTCCCATGATGGATTTTCAATTCATGTATATACTCATAGCCAATGAAACACGCAACATAAAGTATTGTCAAGCTCAGTAGTCGCATACTCACCTCTATGTCAAGATGTCATGGGTTCTGGTCACTCCAATCTCTTCCCCCACTCACTTTGATCTTCGATACAATTCCCTCTCATGGTCTTCTCACATTCCTGATCTTCTCATGGTAACCTGCGATCACTTTTCCTGATGACTATGCCGATTGTCTACTCCACATCCTAATTGCCTTCTTCCAAATCTTCAATAAACAATAGACAATAGGTGCAGTAGGCCATTCGGCCCTTCGAGCCAGCACCGCCATTCAATGTGATCATGGCTGATCATCTCCAATCAGTACCCCGTTCCTGCCTTCTCCCCATATCCCCTGACTCCACTATCTTTAAGAGCCCTATCTAGCTCTCTCTTGAAAGTATCCAAAGAACCGGTCTCCACCGCCCTCTGAGGCAGAGAACTCTCTGTGAAAAAGTGTTTCCTCATCTCCGTTCTAAATGTCTTACCCCTTATTCTTAAACTGTGGCCCCTGATTCTGTACTCCCCCTACATCGGGAACATGTTTCCTGCCTCTAACATGTCCAAACCTTTAATGATCTTATATGTTTCAATGAGCTACCCTCTCATTCTTCTAAATTCCAGAGTATACAAGCCCAGCCGCTCCATTCTCTCAGCATATGACAGTCCCGCCATTCTGGGAATTAACCTTGTAAACCTACGCTGCACTCCCTCAATAGCAAGAATGTCCTTCCTCAAATTAGGGGACCTAAACTGCACACAATACTCCAGGTGTGGTCTCACTAAGGTCCTGTACAACTGCAGATGGACCTCTTTGCTCCTATATTCAATTCCTCTTGTTATAAAGGCCAACATGCCATTCGCTTTCTTCACTGTCTGCTGTACCTGCATCCTTACTTTCATAGACTGATGAACAAGGACCCCCAGATCCCGTTGTACTTCCCCTTTTCCCAACATGACACCATTTGGATAATAATCTGCCTTCCTGTTTTTGCTACCAAAGTGGATAACCTCACTTTTATCCACATTAAACTGCATCTGCCGTGCATCTGCCCACTCACCCAACCTGTCCAAGTCACCCTGCATTCTCATAGCATCAGTTCTCATAGCATCACTGCCAGACCCTTGATCATGCTCCCTTTCCATTTATCCACTCACCATCTAAGCCAGGGTTTCGCAACCTTTTTCGTCCCGTTTACCTCTGGCAAATCTAATAGCACATAACAATGTAATTTCACTTATTTATGAACAACTGATGGTGAACATATCAGAACCGTATACCAGAACCAAACAGTTAGTCAATGATGAAAAATAAGTACAAATCCAGAATCAACAAATTTACCCCCGGGGGTAAATTTACCCCAGGTTGCGAACCCTTGATCGATGCAGTTTCCCAATTCTATAAGCTGATTCCCATTACAATCCCTATTGCCATATTCCTATATCTTGTACAATTATTCCGTTTGTGCACAGATGCAAATGCCAAGGACCAGAAATGCAAGCTTTAATGCACAAAATAATGTTGAGTTTCATGCACAATCCTATCTTGTTCCCATACCAAGCTGCCATGTTACCTGCAGCACACCTTGTCTGCTCCTGTGTTAAATAATATAATGTACTTGGAGTTCATTCCATTAAAACCTTTATTTTGTTTAATGGAATTCAGTTACGCTATCCTGTTTCAAGGGAAATGAGCCACACCCAGATTAAAGATCTAGCCTTATTTTTTGTTATCTTCCTTGTGAACCTTGCATCAACACTTTCTTCAATGGCCTGTAGTTGGAGAGAATCAACAACTTCAAGTCCCTAGGTAGACGCAAAATGCAGCATCTTCAGTCTGAAGAAGAATGAAAACAGGCAGCATTATCAGTCTGAAGAAGGTCTCGACTCGAGACGTCACCCATTCCTTCTCTCCAGAGATGCTGCCTGTCCCGCTGAGTTACTCCAGCATTTTGCATCTACCTTCGATTTAACCAACAACTGCTGTTCTTTCTTACACTTCAAGTCCCTATGCAGGCATATCCCTGAAGATCTGTCCTAAGCCCAGGTCATTGATGCAATCATAAAGCGAACCCATCATTCTTAGATGATCGTGGGGATTCTGTATGTCGATGAATACTCTCTTGAAATTCTGCAGGTGTACAGTAGAGAGCATATTGACTAATTGCATCAGGGCATGGATCGGCAATTTGAACACCCTGAACAGAAGGAGATTATAAAAGTGATCCCTCACAGATACTGACTTCTCCACCATAGAAAAGAATTTATAGGAATTTATAGGAATGCAGCCGGCATCATCAAAGAACCACCCACCACCTTAGCCACGCTCTCATTTTACTCTTACCAACAGGAAGAAGAAAAAGGAGTGTGAAAACCAAGTTCAAGAATAGCTTCTTCCCAACAACCATCAGGCTCTTGAACACTACACAACACTAACTGATGAATTACTGACTGTCTTTGGAAGCACATTAGGCTTTTTTTGGTTCTGGTATTGGGGTTACTAATCAATCGGATTTTTGAATTTTATAAATGTGTATCATTTTACAGGCCTGTTTTAATTGTAACGCTGCATGGCAAATTCATTTCACTACACCTTATGGTGCATGCAACAAATAAATGTGAACCTTTGGACCTTATGCTGCTGCAAATTAGGAGTTCATTGCTCCAGTCCCTGGTACATATGACAAATAACTCTCTTGACTCTTAGCTCTTCACATTTACCCCAGTGCATCCATATCCTTTTTCAAATCTGCTCCTTTCTTGTCTCTGTTATAGTGGGTTCTAAGGTGATCAGATCAGGCCAATGTGGGAACTATGGAATCTTCAGTATTCAGGGCAGGAAGTGCCAGAAGATGCTGGGAGGAGAGTGGTGGGGCATGGATGAATAGTCTGTGAGGTGGTTTGCTACTTATATTTCAAACTATGTGTTCCCAAAGCATGGCCTCAACTTTCTGTGTATTATTCTGGTCATGGACCAAATATTCCCAGGAGTCAGAAGAATTATGGCATTCCTTCAAAAAGGCTTTAAGCACATCCTTCAGTCTTTACTTCCGTCAACCTGGTAAACTCTTAATTGTGCTAATATTGCAGTTGGAACAACACAAAACACTTCATACCTAGACTGTCTAAGATTTTATGAGAGATGAACACCACTTTTCAATTCTGTTAGAATGAAAAATATCAGTAGATAATTGTCATTTATACTATATCAGTGAATAAATAAAGTGACCTTTTATATCTTTGAGATGCTGACTGCCTCATTCAGATCAGAACACTCGCACCATCAAAAGATACCAAAATTACAGTTTACAGATTACAGGGTTAATTTTAGCATTTTTAACCACAAAATCAAATAATAGAATGCCAGAACTCAAATAAGCACCTGAAGATGAATAATCCTGAAACCAAGAATGATCTAAACACAAGAAACAAAGGGCCTTATATCTGCAATGGTCAATTTTGAACTATAATATTGTATTTAAAGTCAAATGCATCCCAGAACAAGGTGTTACAAGCAGCAGGAGGATGAATGACTCGTTATCTGGTCAGGTTGAATGTTGACACACTGACCTCTGTATTAACCCTTTCCTCAATAATGGGGTGTAAGGGATGTTGGGTGGTGGTTGTGGTGGGTGGGGGGGGGGGGGTGTAGGGCGGGGGGGGGGGGGGGTGAGTGGAGTTTGCTTGTTGTATTGTTGTACTTAAGATGCTTATAAAGCAGCAGCAAGCAATATTTTCATTGTTCCAGTCCCGATACATATGACAATTAAATACGCCCGAGATGACTCTTGAATTTAACGTAATAATGTGATCCCAATGCAATTGACATGTTTATTTCTTGGTTTATAGTCTTCCACTCTGGAGAGGCTGCATGGTGATAATAAAATGTCTGTGGAGTTGCTGGTCCTCAGATTCTGGCTATTGATTAAATGCCACAGCCACAGACTAAGGCACTCCAGACTCAGGAATCCACGCTGCTCAGGCAATTACCCAGAAGCAGCAAACCTCTGCCTTTTTCAGCTCTGGTTCTTGGTCAGGAGAAACACGAGTGCACCCCATGTTCCCTGAAGCACATCTGGCATGATCCTCCAACTTCTGCAGCTCGGGTAATCTCCAGACCCAAACTTGCTCTTCCTGGTTTAAAATATGCACCTATCTCCAGAGTTAATTTCAAATATTCAGCAACAACCAATCTTCCTTCATCATATCTCCTAGCAAACGTCAGTTTGGACATCCTCAGCAACCCCTAATCCTTCCAGTTGCTGGGGACCATCCCTGGTCATTTGGCCACAGGTCAACTATCCATCATTCAACCTGATGGAAATTTGATCAAAGAATAATTCCAATGTAATCCTTTTACAAAAAGAGAAGCAACATTAGCTGTGTACCTGCTCTGCTATTCATTGTGATCTTGCGTGATGTATCCCATCCACACCTATGATCTGATGATGAATCCCTTGCTGCAGAGCAATTGAATTCATTTGATGGATCATCAAGGATTTACAAACCAGGATGGGATAATTCCCCATGTATTTAGCAGTTCCCAGAGTTAAAGTCATAATCCATCTGCTCAAGGTACATGCTATTGTAATTGTTCTCTGTAACCTAAATAGACAACTGAGAAAAAATAACTTTACCTTCATCATGTCAATCTTGCACGCTTGCTGTAAGATCGCCTGGTTGATACTTCTTCTTATTATAGAACTGTTGCACCAGTACCGAGGAGCATGGTTACACACCAGTCCCCATAACATAACTCTGGTTTGCTCTTACCTAGAGAGAGAGCAGAAGAGGATTCTGATGAGCAACTGGAATATAAAGTATTGAGAAAAGTGTCTTGCAATTATATTGAACCACTCAAGGTAGCAAAAGGTCCTCAAAAGTGTGCTCAATGTTGCAGAAGTCAATTTTCCATTCAGCAACTCATACAAACAGCAATATGATAGACTTGGAACTCCTGCTGATCAATGAATGAATATTGGTCAAGGCATCAGGGATAAATCCCTTATTCATCTCTGAAATAGTGCCATGGATCATTTGGAAAAGTGGAGACTGAGAGGAAATTTAACAGAAGTATTAAATCTTGAAGAGCCTATTTTGGAGTAAATAGGAACGAGCAGTTTTCCTTATCAAATAATAACAACACTGTTATTGTGTAATAATAATCACATATGTTTCATGCATGATTGAAGACTGCATTTTGCAGATATTTATTTAGGATCAAAATCGTCATTAGCATTTGCTCAATGTTCAAAACTGGCATGAAGCATGGTTGACACAAGAAACCGCAGATGCTGGAATCTTGAGGAAATAACAATGTGCTGGAGGTACTCCGTCAGTGAGGCAGCATCTGTTACGGTTTCTGCTAAACACTTGCTCTCTTTCCGGCCAGGCTTGCAGGAGCTCCCTTTTTCCTGCCCCTTCCCACAATCTGGTGTGCACACATTTCCCTACTATCTGCCACATCCCGAGTCAACCTGCACCTTTCCTCTCCTCCATGCACCTAAATACGTTCTAATTTTCCTTTTATCTTCCCTCCCCCTGTCCACTTTCATCCATATTCCTCCCTCTAGTCTAGCTTTACAATTCATTCCTCTTTTTCTTTCTTTATCTTTTGCCTCATTTTCACCTATAGCCTTTGGCACATACTTCACCCTTCTGCCAGTCAACCCCCTCACCTATATCCACCCATCACTTGCCAGGCTTCATCCCACCCTCACCACCCTTTTCCAGCTTTTTCCCTCCGACACCATTGTGTGAAGTGGCCTGAGCCACTGAATTCCACCAACATTGTTTATTGCTCATGAACCATTGGAGTTTGGCAGTTAGATTGGAAACACTATCTGCATGATGGTGATCCCATTGATGAAATTCGGAAGCCTTTTTTAAATTGCCGCATGCAGAATAAAAGTTGATTTAAAAAGACTTGACTTGGTCCATTCTAAATTATGTATTCCTACCAGATTTTTAAATTAATAATGAGATGGCCTGATTAAAGTTGATTTGATTTCTTCAGTTGCATAAGCCTTAACCTGGCCTTTACATACTCATTCTAATGTCCAACTTCAGTCGATCTCTCATCTCAAAACATTACTTTTCAGTGAATAGTTAAAATCATGCATTTATGAATCACGTATGAAAATCCATAATTTTTGCAGACTTCATAAAACATATTATAATGTAATAAAAAGGAACTGACTGAAGGGTCTCGAACCGAAACATCATCTATCCACTTTCTCCAGAGATGCTGCCTGACCTTCTGATTTACTCCAGCATTTTGTGTCTATCTTTCGTTAAATGTATTTCCCAGTAAATCAAATATCCTTTCATAAAATACAGCACATTCCATACAGCAGCACTTCAACAGACATGTGAACAGTTATGGTTGACTTCCATGAGGCCATAAGATATAGGAGCAGAATTAGGCCTTTCAGCCCATTGAGTCTACTCCTCCATTTAATCATGGCTGAACTATTTTTTTCTCTGTACTCCATTCTCCTGCCTACTCATTGTAACCTTTGACATCCTTCATAACCAAGACATTTTCTTTTGCCTAAGGTGTTTCTTTTTCCTTTCCTGTACTATCGATGACTAATTCTGAAAACCCAAACCAGTGAATCATTATAAGTAAGTAAGTAAGTAAGTAAGTAAGTAAGTAAGTAAGTAAGTAAGTAAGTAAGTAAGTAAGTTTATTGGCCAAGTATTCACATACAAGGAATTTGCCTTGGTGCTCCGCCCACAAGTAACAACATGACATACAGTAACAGTTATGAATGACTCAGAAAACACTAAACAGTGTTCTCTGTTTCTCTCTCTCTCTCTTTTCTTTTCTTAGGGCCTATTTCTTAACTCTTTTTCTTTTTGTTTTTAATTTCGCTCTCATAGGGTCTTCGTCCTTTTTTGTTGTTACATTTTCTACACTTTTCTACACTTGCACTTTTTCCTTCACTTTCTTCTCTCTTTCAATCTTTTCTTTCTTTAGTGTAAAAAAATAAATAAAGGGAGTACATTAATTGTAAGAAGATATAAATGACGAGTATTAATGTATGTGGCTGTGATGTAATGTACTTCTAATAAATAAAAATTAAAAAAAAAAAAAAAAAAAAAAAAAAAAAAAAAGAAAACACTAAACATTAATAATAATCAAATATTAATGATAAAACACCATTGATCAAGCATGTGAACCAACAAAATACCAGATCAAAGGGAGGCTACAGATTTTTAGCTGGTGAGTAGAGCAACTACTCGTGGATAAAAACTGTTTTTATGTCTGGCTGTGGCAGCTTTGACAATCCGGAGTCGCCTTCCAGAGGGAAGTGATTCAAAGAGTTTGTGGCCAGGGTGAGAGGGGTCAGAGATGATCTTGCCCGCTCGCTTCCTGGCCCTTGCAGTGTACAGTTCATCAATGGAGGGAAGGTTGCAGCCAATAACCTTCTCTGCTGATCGGACGATTCGCTGCAGCCTCCAGGTGTCGTGCTTGGTGGCTGAGCCAAACCAGACCATGACGGAGAAGGTGAGAACAGACTCTACGATGGCCGTGTAGAATTGGACCATCATTGCCTGTGGCAGATTGTGCTTCCTCAGCTGCCGTAGGAAATACATCCTCTGTTGTGGCTTTTTGACTGTGGAGTCGATGGTAGCACCCCACTTAAGGTCCTTGGAGATGATGGTTCCCAGGAACTTAAAAGACTCCACAGATGTGACCGTGGTGTTGTTGATGGTGAGTGGGGTGATTGGGATGGGGAGCTCTCCTAAATTCTACAATCAATTCCACTGTCTTCAGAGCATTGAGCTCTAAGTTGTTGTGACGGCATCAGGACGCCAGCTGTGACACTTCTTGTCTGAAGGCAGATTCCTCCCCATCCTGGATCAGTCCAATCAGGTTTGTGTTGTCCGCAAACTTGAGGAGCTTGACAGAGGTGTCTGTGGAGGTGCAGTCGTTGGTGTAGAGAGAGTAGAGGAGAGAGTACACAGCCTTGCGGTGCTCCTATGCTGAGCGATTATGTCGCACTTTCAACCACATTGGAAGCAACTGAGCATAAAAGTTCTCAGATAATTTCGCAAATGCCCACACCAGTTTTATGTAATGCATACCAACCCTTGCTTAATTTCATACTTCATTTCTTGTAGACTACATTCTTTAGTGGGATTGATTTATTGCCACAGAACTGCTTCATCCTGCTTTTGCCAATCTGATCTTGAATTGGAAAGGAAATAATTAATTCCTTGGAATGTTTGCAGAATCCAAATTTTAATCAAGGACATTCTGGTTTGTTGTCATTTGCGAAGGAAATCTGTTCCTTCTGATTTACTTAACAGGCTCTTTAAGATTTTATACATTACCATTAAGTCTCCTCTCTATCTCCTCTGTTCCAGCCAAAACAAACCTCGCCTGTCCGATCTTTACATTAGTACATTTTCCAACGACGGTCTCATAAATCTCTGTAACCTCCCATTCACTGTTTTGAGAAATATATGTGCAAATATACCTCATCGACGGTATGCTTGCAAAACACAGAAAATAATGTTTAAATAGATTTTGAAAACAGAAAGGGAATACTACATTGGTGTTGAATAAGGAAGCTTGTAATTGTGAGGAGAGCTCAGAAAAATCCCAGAGGTGATAAGTAGTTGCCGTAAATTGCAGAAATTAAATAAATTAACCTGCAGGCTGGAAGTATTCTCTTTTAACCTTAGTCATTTAGATGCTAAAAAGTAATGGGCTGATTCTTTTCCAGTATTTAGCTTCCTATTCACACTTAGTGTTCGTAAATGTATTACTCAGTCACTTTACCCACAAATCACACATTATGTGACATAGGAGTTCAAGGTGATTGCAAAATACATTATATTCCAATTATCATCTCTCTGGGCGACACAGTGGCGTAGCAGTAGAGCTGTTGCCTTACAGCGCCACAGACATCTGTTCAATCCTGCCTACATGTGCTATCTGCAGTGAGTTTGTGTATTCCCCCTGTGACCATGTTGGTTTTCTCCGGTTTCCTCACACACTCCAAAGACATGTAGGTATGTAGGTTAATTGGCTTCGTTAAAGTTAAGAGCCTGTCCCACTAACGTGACCTTTCAGCGACTGTCTTTGACCTTCAAGCTCGAGGGCACTAGCCTGAAAAACCTCGAGCTGGATCAACCGTCAGCGATGAAACCGCGAGCTGGATCGACCGACCACACACACACACACACACACACACACACACACACACACACAAACACATCGCAAAGACTGGGGCCAGGGAAAGCGGGGGAGCGCTGTTAGAAATTCACACCCGCGATGAACAGGAAGGTAAAAGATGGCTGCACAGTGTACGGTAAGTCCCTTGGAGAGCGCGGGGGGGGGGAGAAGGGGAGAGAGGGGGAGAGAAGGGGAGAGAAGGGAAGGGAAGGGGAGGAAAGGGGAGGGAAGGGGAGGGGAGGGGGGAGAAGCTGAAAAATTTTCCGCGACCTAGCTGAGGCCGCGAGTAGGCGGGAACTTCCCTCGAGCATGAAGGAGAGTTCCAGTGACCTCATAGGACCTCCTAGGAGTACGTGTCGACCATGCTGCGAGTTTGAGTCAAGGGCAAACTCTTCTAAACTCGCAGATTAGTTCGCCGCAGTGGGACAGGCCCTTTATAAATTGTCCCTGGCATGTAGGATGGTGTTATTGTATGGGGTGATCACTGGTCGGCGTTTACTCGGTGGGCTGAAGGGCATGTTTCCACTTTGTATCTCTAAATTCTAAAGTAAAGTCTATATGGCGACTCAGGCTAAGCATTTTTGAAAGATGCATTCTTACATTTTGTCCTGCTGGCTCCTAATCAAATAATTAATTCTCGTTTTGGCAGACGATGGTGGGGAAATGGCTGGGCTGTGCAGGTGGTACACTGTGCCCAACTTCATTGTCACCCTACTTATGGAAACTGCTTTACCTTCTTCCAGATTGCTGCAGACTAAACCGGGACATTGGTTGCAAAGCCCTCGCACCTGATGCTGGAAGATCATCTAGCTCAGTGCAGTGAAGGGATAAATCATTCTTCAGATAACCAGCCTTTCCTGTTTGTGATAGATCTGGCCAGTTCTGATGCGAGATTTCTCTGCATCATTAACCCTGTGCAATACCCTGCACAATTCCCTCCCTGATCTGTTCTTTACAACTTTAATATTAATTCCATTGTTTTCAGCACAAATTCAGATTTCTTGGTTCCAGCACATTTTTCTCTCTACTACAATCAATTACACACCTTCATACAGATCAATGTTGATCGACAAGTATTTATCACACTCTCCCAGAAGACACCAACATCATTAGTATCACATAACCAATCACGGCCTCCATGGTATAACCAGCAGTCTCTTTGTTAGCTCTATCAACATCTCCCCATCTCTGCAACTTAAAACTCACTTATTTTCTAACTTGTGACCTGAAGAACAGATGGAGGATGGGAAAAATGAAGGAGAATCAGCAACTCACTTATGGCCCTGATATGTAAGGGATCTTCAGTATTATCAAAGTCATGTATGGTTCAAATACCAAGGGACCCAACTGACGTAAAACCAAGAATGGAGGTAAAATTATTCAGAACGGAACAGGTTGTTAATGGTCACTGGAAGGAATATCCTCCTTCCTGCTGCTACATTTGATCTATAAGAAATGAATATAACCCAAGTAAAAAATATCCAGGCCTTGAGAGAAGATGGTTCTGCCCCAGAAATTCTAAACCTCAGCAGTGAAGTGCTTAAGCCATGATCAAGTTATCTTCATCTGGGAAAGGGATGGCATGCCAGGAAATCTCAGGGATGCCAACATGATGCAAACATTAGATCAAGTTGAATTTCCTGCGGGCATATCAATTTGAGGATTCAAAGGTGACCCTCAGTTACTGAAAGGAAAGGTTCTGGTGCGACCACCAAAGGTCATGTATACGGGAAGGAGAGGGCAATCTGTGGCAACCACAGAGGCATCTCGTTGCTTCCTGCCCCAGGAGAAGTCAATGCAAGTGTCCTCATCAATCACCATATCCCAGTGGCCAAAGTGCTGCTCCTTGAATCAGTGAGGATTTTGATCATTTGCTCTTCATCATGGGACAATTAGAAGAAAATGTATGGAGCAAAATCAGACACTATGCATGACCTTTCTCAACTTCAATGAAACCTTTGACTGTCAAATGAAAAGGAATTTGGAACACGCTTCTCAAATTCAGAGATCCACATAAAGTGTTATGTCTTCATACATTTAGTTAATGCCTGCTCGAAAGGGATTGACCTAACAAATAGGCCTACTGCAGAGCCAATCTCCATGAAGATCAGATCCAAACAAGGCCCTTAAAGTGTACCCAATCTTTATCAGCACATTGTTGCATCTCTGACAACTCTGACAAACTTCCTGCCAGACTTCAATGGGGAACTATTCTATCTGTGGCATCTATACTCTAAAACCAAGTTCACTTTAACGCAGTCGTGGAGATGATGGTTGTGACTTGGAGGCCGAGCTCGAACCTTTCATCAACATGGTTACTGAAGCATGTAAGAGGATGGGTCAGAAACACAACATTGACGAGACAAAATTATTCTACCAATGTGCTTCTGCCATACAATTTTCTGATAATAAATATGTTATACAACATCCTGGAAAACATTAATCAATTCTCACATTTCAGCAGCAACTTTAATAAAGGCATGATGATATTCACCATTCTATTAAAGTGCCAGTGCGACCTTCGATTGACAAAAGGGAAAAGGGAAGAGAAAAAAGGTATCAGAAAATGAAAAAAAAGAAATTCATGGTCTGCCATCCAGGCGATTTCTGCTATCCAACATGCTTTTGAGACATGGACTAACTACAGCAAAGCCTTTGAAAAATAACACTACTGAAATCCCCACAAAATTCTCCAAATCCACTGGAAGGATTAGTGAAGTTACGTCATGGTCGTCTCCTGGACAAATATCCCTAGTGTTGAGGTTCTAGCTATTCTCAGTTGTATAAGGCACAACATTTACATGGCCAACATCAGACTCATAGACAACACATGTGTTCCAAGGTCTGTTATGAGAAGAGCCTACAAGGGGGACAATAAAAAGTTCAACGGATATGATCAAAGCTTCATAGATTAAATGCAAAATCCCAATTGACTGAGTTCTGACCATCTACCCCATCTGCGTCTCTTATAAATTTATGTAATTTTATCAGATCTCCACTCATCATCAGACTTCTCAGAGAAGACAATCCAAGTTTGTCCAACCTCCCCTTCTAGCTAATACCCTCTAATCGAGGCAGCTTCCTGCTAAACCTTTTATGCATCTTCTCCAAAGCCACCACAACCTTACTGTAATGTGTTGACCAGAAATGCAGATAATACTCCAAATACAGCCTAACCAATGTCCTCCAAAGCTGCGACATGACTTCCTGACTTTTGTACTCTGTGGCACAACTGATGAAGGCAAGCATACCACCTGCATTCTTTACCATTCGATCTACTTGTGTTGCCATTTTCAGTGAGCTATGGATCCCAAGATCCCTTTGTACATCAATGTTGTTAACAGTTGCCATTAACTGTATACATTCCCCTAACATTCAACCTTCCAAAGCACAACACCTCAGACTTGCTGGGATTTAACTACATCTGCCATTTCTCCACTCATTTCTGCAGCTAAATTGTATCTCGCTGTAGATGTTGACAGCCATTCTCACTGTTTGCAACTCCACCAATACTGGTGTTGTCTGCAAACTTACAACCAACCTATCTACATATATGTCCAAGTTGTTCATATATATCACAAACAACAGAGATCCGAGTACAGATCCCTGCGGAACTCCGCTGGTTACAGACCTCCAGCTCGAATAACACCTTCCACCACAACACTCTGTCTTCTACGAATAAGCCAGCTCTAAATCCAAATGACCAAGAATCCATGTAAGTCATGCATCTTAATCATCTGGATCAGCCTACTATGAGGGACTATATCTCAGTGGTGTAGCTTGTAGAGCTACTACCTGACAGCACTAGAGACTCGGGTTCGATCCTGACCTCAGGTCATGTCTGCGTTGAGTTTGTACGTTCTACATGTGACGACTTGAGGTTTCTCTGGTTGCTCCAGTTTCCCTTCACATCCCCAAAACCTGTGGGTTTGTAGGTTAATTGGCCTCTATAAATAGCTTCCAGGGAGTGGATGCAAAAGTGGGATAACATAGAACTAGTGTGAATGGGAAATCAATGGTCAGTGTGGACTTGTGGGCTGGAAGGCCTGCTTCAATGTTGGATCTTTTTAAAATTGCCTTACTAAATCTATATGTTCAATATCCACTGTCGTGTCCTCAACGATCATCATCATTATCTCTTCAAAAATCGCAATCAAGCTCTGAAAACATGACCTCCTGCAGGTCATTGTCTCAGTGTGCTGCACTGACGGCAGCCTCTGCCTACAGCCCGTTTGTTTTTCAATCTTTTAAAAAAAAATTTAGGCAGTTTAAAGTTTGTTTTGGGGGGAATCTTTGACTTTTATATGTGGGGAAGGGGAGCAGGGTAAGGGGGAAACTGTTTCCCAGTCGCTTCCTGGCAGGGACGCGACTATTTCTCCGATTCGCGTCCTCGCCCCCCTCCTCGCGGCCTACCACCTGGATCGGAGCGGCCTTTCCTGCCGGGGACTGGGAACCGGACCAGAGCTTCAACAGCGGCGGCGGAGCGCTGAATTCACCGCGGAGCAGGCGATGCCTACCTGGATCGCCGGTTGGAGCTACGGAGCGTTGGGCCGCTGCTCCAACATTGTGGAGCTGCGGTTTGGGAGAGCTTCCAGCGCGGCCGGCGCTGAACAACATCGCGGAGTCATGGGGCCCTTTGCCGAGGGCCGCCAGTGTTGCATCTCCGCCAAGCGCGGCCTGCGGACTTTGGGAGCCGCGGACTCCGGTAGGAGGTGGCCGACTGATGTCCAGGCCGCTGAGGAGGTCCCCCATCCCCGACGGCGGACTTGCATCACTCCGGCGAGCGGGCCTGAACATCGGGCCGCCCGTAGCGGCGACTGCGGAGGGCTCGGGGAGGCCCCGACCACGGGTGAACATTGGGGAACATTAGAGGAAGATGACTGACTTTGGTGCCTGCCCTCACAGTGGGAAACTTTGATTCTGCTGTGTGGGGATGTTATATGTTGAATTCTATCAACTCTATGTTGTGTTCTATATTTTTACTGTTTGGCTGTATGGTGATCACATTTCACTGTGCCAACTGGCACATGTGACAAATAAATGTATCTTGTATCTTGTATCTTGTACAGGGTCATGCTGACTGACTGTCCATAATTAGCCCATAGTTTTATAAATGAGAGTAAATCCTATCCCAAATAATCATTTCCAATAGCTTCCCTACCTCTGACATGAGGCTCACTGGCCTATAATTTATTGGATTATCTCTATTTTCATTCTTAATCAAAGAAACAACATTGACAACTCTCTAGTCTTCCAGAAAATCACCAGTGGCTCCAGAAAATACAAAATCTTTGCCAAGACCCTGCAATCTCCTATATTGTCTCTCTCAGTCACCTGGGATGGATCCCTTCAGACCCTGGGGACTTATCCCGCTCCAGCACCATCTCCTTCTTGATCTCAAATTGCCCCAGCATATTAATATTCCCCACAATTATCAAACTGTCCTCCATGACATCCTTAGTGAATACAAATGCAGAGTACACAAAAATGCTGGAGAAACTCAGCGGGTGCAGCAGCATCTATGGAGCGAAGGAAATAGGTAACGTTTCGGGCCGAAACCCTTCTTCAGACTGATAGGGGGTTTCGGCCCGAAACGTTACCTATTTCCTTCGCTCCATAGATGCTGCTGCACCCGCTGAGTTTCTCCAGCATTTTTGTGTACCTTCGATTTTCCAGCATCTGCAGTTCCTTCTTTAACACAAATGCAGAGTACCTGTTTAGCATCTCACCTACATCCTGTGACTCCACGCATAAAATTCTCTCCTTTAGGCTGGACTGCTCCTACCTGGTTACTCTTGTGATTTTAATATACATATAAAAAGCCTTGGGGCTTTCTTTAATTGGTCTCAACAATGATATTTCATGACCACTTTTGGCCCTTCTCAATACCCACTTGAGTACTTTGACACTTGCTTTACATTCCTCAAAGACACTGTCTTATTTCACCTTTCTAACCCTTACATACGTTTCTTTGTTCTTTTTGAGCAAATTTACAATCTCCGTAGTCATGCGAGGCTCACTTATCTTGCCATTTATATCCCTTCCCCTCACTGGAACATTTAACAATTGCTGCCTCATTGAAACCTTTTGCATTGAGTAAATCCCAGTCAATATTTGTGAAATTAAAGTCATCCACTATGACAATCCTGTTGCTTTAACATTTCTTTCTTTTATCTGTCTACACAATCTGGCGGCATCTGCAGGTGGAAGAAGTGACCAATGCCACTGAGCGAGGGGGCTCCCACACCCTCAGCGGCTCTAGGGGTCGATTGCGGGAGGCACAGTCATGTCACAGAGGCACACTCTTGTACTTAGTATGGTTGTGCCTAACATACAGTAGGATTGTCACCAAACTGTATGTCAAAAATAATTTCACGGTACAGGTACACGTGACAATAAAGTACCATTGAACCATTGTTCCACTATCTCCCGCTGGCTATTGGGAGACCTAGAGTATAATCCCTTTTTATTTTTGAGGTCTGTCTTAAGCAGCATGGAACTAGATCATTTTAATCCTGAGAGACTGGCTGAAAAGAAGATAACCAGCTAAACTTTCATATCATTGCCTGCTCCACAGCCTCTTGATTTGAGGTGGGTTGATTTTTTAAAATCCAAACTCATCTCTATGCTCCTGGACCCAGGAGTCAGAATTCCCTCTGCCACTGGATTCTTGACTTTCTGACCCACAGACCATAATCAATGAGGATAGATGGCAACACATTCTCCACAATAATTCTCAACATTGATGCATTCTCAGTCCCCTATCATACTCCTTATACACTCACGACTGTGCAGCCAAATTCTGTTCTGACCATCTACAAGTTTGCAAAGAGCACCACTGTGGTGGACTGGTTCTCGAACAATGATGAGTACAGGAAGAAGCTAGAGAGCTAAGTAACATGGTATCAGGTCAACAACTTCCTCCTCAATGTCAATAAGATGAAGGAGCTAGTTATTGTCTTTAAAAAAAACACATTGTGGAGTACATGCCCAATCAACGTTAATGGTGCCAAAGTGGAAATGGTTGAGAGCTTAAAGTTATTTGGGTGAATATTACTATCTATTACCGTTATATTCCTCGACCAACCACATTGAAGCTTTAGAGCACAGTACCACTGTTGACAGAGCTGCTGCCTCACAGCACCAGAGACCTGGGTTCGATCCTGACCTGGGGTACTCTATGTGTGGAGACCGCTGTCCTCGCTCTACTTTACTTTAGCCTATGATTTGTTTTTCCAGTTCAGGGCAGCTACTAAATGTGCTCCAGTGGATACGATATTTTCACCACAAACTCAGTATTATGATAGAGAAGCTTGCCATCAATCATGCCTGTACTGTGAACACTGAACTTTTGTAATTTTTCTCAATTGTAAAAACAACCTTTTGATTTTCAGCAATATTTCCCATCCCAGTTCAATGAATGTTAAAAATAGGTAGCTGAATCTCAGTTGAAGCCTGAATTAATTTCCAGTTGACATCATTGTAAGTAGGTTATATCATTAAATTAATGTAAATTAAGCCATTTATTTAATTTCAGGTAACATGTTACATTGCTGTCATATTGCAATATCTCCAGCAAGAATGAATCTAATCATCCCCACTGATATAGTTTTTACTATCAATGAACCCTAAGGATTCCATGTTAATCGAACAGTTACATCAATACTATCACCACACAAGCCTCTCTTAGGAAGAAAGGAAAATATGTAAGACATTAGGAATCAGATAAGACCATGGCAGATATGTGATTAAGTTAATATATCACCAAGGCAAATTCTTGGACATATAACACCAGTCCTTCATTGTCATTGGGTTGATGTCCTGGATATTAAACACCATCAGTTTATAGTTACCTGGTCAAACTCATGGATATAAAATGTGATTCCTTCACTGTGACAAACTACTGGAATTTCTTACCCAAAACACAGTGGAGAAACCTTCTCCTGTGGTCTCCAATGGTTCAAGAAAATTGCCAACTTCAACATTGTATTCTGCTCCCTGGACCTGAGATATCTTATGGTGAAGTCATCCCTTTTACCGGCTGTGGGAATTCACTTAATCTATCCTGTCATCAGTCTACATCCCACCCCATGCTGGTGTTAAGCTTGCACTTGAGGAATTACGCACTGTTACCAAAAGATTTGAAACAAAGTACCCTGAGGCTTGTTCATATTAGACGGGGACTTCAATCAGGCCAGCTCCAAGAATGTTCCACCAAAATACTATCAGCATGTCTCTTCTCTAAGAAGCCCAAACACCCTCAGCCACAACTACACAACCATTAAAGACGCCTACCACTTCATCAAACGCACTTTGGAAGATTTCACCACTGGCTGTGCTTCTACTCCCTGACTACCTGACAAGCAGAAACTGAAGCAGGAGGACCTGGCTCAGACCTACTATCTACCTCATTGGAGACCCTTAGATGATCTTTAATTGATTTTACTAGACTTTATCTTGCACCAAACCATTTATCCTGTATCTGTACACAGTGGAAGGTTTGACTGTAATCATGTATGGTCTTTCTGCTGACTGGATAGCACGTAACAAAAAAGGTTTTTCACACATGACAATAATAAACTAAACTAAACTGTTAAAGTTGTGCAGTGCTGGTCAGAGGAAACATAATGAGATCCTTTGTGATTGCTTGGAGTCAGCGGATTGATCCAAATACACAGCTTCCAACCTGCCATCACAGACTTTGTCAGTAAATGTGCAAAGAAATGCATAGCAATACTCAAATTTCCCCAATTGGAAATCATGGATGAACTGCAAGGTCCACTCCCAGATGGGAGTCAAATTATGCAAGCATGCAAGTCAAATTATCCCAAATGTTACAAGAAATCAATTTATGACATTCATAAAGGCATCAAGGATGCCAAGAGGGAATTGCAGACCAAGCTAGTCACAAAGCAGTGGCACAGATACCTGCCGATTGTGGCAAGGCTTGCATGCTGTAGTGGGCTACAAAGTAAAGTCAGCCTCAATACTCTAATGAACCCATTGGGGCTCTGCACTGGATCTGTGAACCAATCCCAACAACCAATTATATCAAGCAAAACACTGGAGAAGCTGGAAATCCTTAATAAAAACAGAGAATAAAGGGGACTATGGGGGCCATGAGGGAGGAGCTGGCCAAAGTTGACTGGAAAGATACACTAGCAGGGATGACAGTGGAACAAAAATGGCAGATATATCCTGGAATAATGCAGAAGGTGCAGGATCAGTTCATTCCTAGGAGGAAGAAATATTCCAAAGGGAGAAAGGGACGACCATGGCTGACAAGGGACGTCAGGGACAGTATAAAAATTAAAGCGAAGAAGTACAACATAGCAAAGATGAGCGAGAAGCAAGAGGATTGGGTAATGTTTAAAGAACGACAGAAGATAACCAAGAAGACAATACGGGAAGAAAAGATGAGGTACGAAGGTAAGCTGGCCAAGAATATAAAGCTGGATAGTAAAAGCTTCTTTAGGTATGTAAAGTGGAAAACATTAGCTAAGACCAAAGTTGGACCCTTGAAGACCGAAAAAGGTGAACTTATTATGGGGAACAAGGAAATGGCAGATGAACAGGTACTTTGGATCTGTCTTCACTAAGGAGGACACAAACAATCTTCCTGATATAGTAGTGGCCAGTGGATTTGGGGTGATGGAGGAACTGAAGGAAATCCACATTAGGCAGGAAATGGTGTTGGATAGACTGATGGGACTGAAGGCTGATAAATCCTCAGGACCTGATGGTCTGCATCCCAGGGTACTTAAGTAAGTGGCTCTAGAAATCGTGGATGCATTGGTGATAATTTTCCAATGTTCTATAGACTCGGGATCAGTTCCTGTGGATTGGATGGTAGCTAATGTTATCCCACTTATTAAGAAAGGCGGGAGAGAGAAAACAGGGAATTATTGACCAGTTAGCCTTACATCGGTGGTGGGGAAGATGCTGGAGTCAATTATAAAAGATGAGATAGACGAACATTTGGATAACAGTAACAGGATCGGTCCGAATCAGCATGGATTTACGAAGGTGAAATCATGCATGACTAATCTTACTTTGAATCCCTTCATCCAAATCATTGATGTATATTGTAAATAGCTGTGGTCTCAGCACTGAACATTGGGAACATTTTTCCTGCATCTAACTTGTCCAGTCCTTTTATAATTTAATATGTTTCTATAAGATCCCCCTCATCCTCCTAAACTGCAGTGAATACAAGCCTTGTCTTTTCAATCTTTGAGTCAGAACAGAAGCATGCTATGTGTGTATCATACCACGCTTGGTAGGGAATTGATGGTTATCATTAATATGACTGATAATAAGCAACTCAAAATTCACTGTTGCAATGAACTGTTCATGTTGATGGGGTGAATGTACATGGTATCTTTCGTATCTTCAGGATATGCTATATTGTCTCCCAGCAAATGAGTGACTTTAAAGTATTGTTGTTGTTATGATTCCAGTCAATTCCCTCTCTCCATTCTTTAAGCCCTTGACATGTGTCCTAAAGAATTGTAAATGTTCCAACTGAATGTTCACTCGTAGCTTATGAAGATTTACCCTCCAATGCTTGCTTAGGTACTCTAAGATTCTATTTTTAAAGTCACACATTTTTTTTAAAACAACCCCTGAAAACAACATAAATTTTAAGTTATCATCAGCAAGTAACAAATATACAAACCGTTTATGATTTTAATTTTCTTTGAACAGGAACAAGGATACCA
This sequence comes from Malacoraja senta, assembly GCA_038087875.1. NCBI lineage: Eukaryota > Metazoa > Chordata > Chondrichthyes > Rajiformes > Rajidae > Malacoraja > Malacoraja senta. The sequence continues at coordinate 187,831,165 of CM075977.1, forward strand.
AAAGTTGTATTGAACTGGCTTAAACGGGCTAACTCAATCTACAAGTTTGCGGATGACACCACTGTGGTGGCCAGATATCAAATAATGACAAGACGGAGTACAGAAAGGTGTTTGCGAACCTCATATCCTTGTGCCAAGACAACAACCTCTTCCTCAATGTCAGCAAAACAAAGGAGATTATGGTTTACTTCAGGAAATGAAACAGTACACACACACAATATACATTAACGGCACTGAAGTAGAGATGGTCAAAAGTTTCAAGTTCCTAGAAATAAATATCACCAACAATTTGTCCTGGCCACATTGAAGCTACGGCCAAGAGAGCACACCAATGTCTCTACTATCTTAGAAGGCTTTGGAAGTTCAGCATGTCCACAACAACCCTCACCAACTTCTACAGATGCACCATTGAAAGCATTTTATCAGGATGCATCATAGCCTGGTTCAGGAACAGTTCCATCCAAGACCACAAGAAATTGCAGAGAATGTGAACGTAGCCCAGACCATCACACAAACCAACCTCCCTTCCATTGACTCCATCCTATAAGGTTTGTTTTGACTGGATAGCACTCAAAGAAAAGTTTTTCACTGTACTTGACACTTAACAATAATAAGTTAAACTAATCTAAACTCAGCCCATTCGAGAGATCATATGTGGAATTTTCTTAATTGTGGAACTGCTTACTAATTAAACACTTTGAGGTCATCTCATCTTATTGTTTTTCAGTATTCAATTATCAACTGGTGATCTCTTATTATATTGCATTCCTTTCAAAATCTGTGAATCTAGAACCACCAACACCATTTAATTTTCACTCAACTGGAGTGAAGTGCTTTATTGCCCAAAGCCTTATAGGCCTGTCTCACGAGTCTGCGGTCATTGGCGGCGAAACAGGAAGAATCTACCGCTCCTGGGCCGCCATAGACCGCGCACTCGGTCAAACGCACAATTCCGGGGCCGTGCGCCGTTGTTCCCAACACCGCACGGTGCTAAAATAAAACCAACACTGTTCAAAAATATGTCCCTACCGCACAGCCTCCGCCAGTGAGGCACGAGCGTCGTGCGTCGAACTTGCGCTGTAGCGGTGGCTGTGGCGGCGGCCTTCGCCAGTGAGGCACGACTGCCGGCACGGCCGCCGCCACAGCCACCGCTACAGCGCCGCGATCAGCACGGCCGCCGCCACAGCCGCCGCTACAGCGCCGCGATCAGCACGGCCGCCGCCACAGCCCCGCAGATCCAAAATGACGTCATCGCAGTCGGCCCGCCCTTTTTTTTTACTTACCGCAAGCTCGTGGGACCAGCCGTATTTAAATCACTCGGCCCCCGCGCAGTATCCGTGCGGCGCTCCTGTGGCATAGGCTCGGCGCTCTCACCGTTGCCGTGCGGTCCCCTCTACAGGCGAAGCCGTGCTTCACCGCCGGTGACCGCAACACCGTGAGACAGAGCCTTAAAGGACACAAGCTGTGTATAAACTTGAACGGCTTTGATGTCCAGGCACAATTTATTATGTAAACAGGAGTTCAATCGGTTGGAACTAAATGTAATTAGGACAGGAATTTATCAGGGTGCAGCATCTCACAACAAATCCTGCAAATTTTCCTGCACTTAGCACACTATATGTGTTTGCTGAACTGCTGCTACACCATAGCCCAAATAAGTGCTAGAAGCAGAAAATGTCAACATCTGTGTAAATTATGCAGAACAATAACTTAGAGACAGTTTTAAAATGGCCAGCACTGCTTGTGTACAGGCTGTAATTTGATGATTGCAGCAAAGTCAGTAGTCTTATCTAGCTTCCACCATTATCCCTTTGAATATTTTTCTTCTACCACAATTAAAAATATCCCACTGACCCATTTTGTGATTTATCACAGGCTGAGTTAATATTTCCCCAGAGCCCTGGACAAGATGATGGAACTCCTTATAAGTCATTATTTATTACTCATAATTACTCAAAAATATTTATGTCTCTTTCATACATGTTTCTTGCTGTTAAAAATATAATGTGAATGTGCTCAATTCCACAGGGTATACAAACAACATCTAAGAATCCATTGTTCCAACCTGGTGTGCACCATGGCCGCATAATTAATGTTTTGTTACGATTCCTTCAAATAAAAGCTTGAAGAAAGTTATCGGACCTCTCCAGGGCACGGTTACAATACAGGGTTGTAAATTAAACTTGATCACATGCTGGCCAAAAAGAATGGCAACTGAGGTTATAAAAATGAAGGTTCCATCTGTTTGCTTTTTGGTTGACTTGAGATTGTTGGTAATTTGGCACTGAATCAGGGGTTATTGATAACCTTGTGACTCTGACTTGAGTAGTCAAGTCACATTTATTTATATAGCACATTTAAAAAACAACTCTCGTAGGCCAAAGTGCTTTACATTTGTTATAAGAATAGTATAAACAAACAAACTACATACATATATACATATAGCCCTCGCTCAGAGGACGTCAAGAAAGGCTTGGGAGTATAGAGTATGATGTAAACATTTTATCCTCGGTGAATTATAAAGACCTGAAGTTCTTCATTTCACAGGAAATGGATAATTTCTTTAATTAATGATCCACTAAGGTAATCAGAAAGAAGAGCAATTATGAGATGGTGATTCTTCTATTGGGTCATTAACAATTTGGTTGATTGGCCTTGATGACTGTGGTAGATCAATGGCAAACGCAGAAATGGTGTTCAATTTTAATGAGGGAAGCAAATACACATAATCTTGAGAGAAATGTAAAAAAAATTAGATAATCAATGTAAAAAAACAAGTAGATAATCCTTTCAATTTATTAATGGAATTGGTACACTGCTCAGGAGTTTCCATTTGATTCTTTTACTTTTTGGGCCATGCAGTTATAATTGATGAAAATAGAGCAAAAGTGTAATCAATTTTAAGCACATGTACAGTAAAAATCTGATTTCTATACCTTTGGTGCTGCTTTAAAATCATTGCACTGGAAATGAAATCACTCATACTTCAGGTCAAATTGGATTAAGCACGATTGGCAGATTTTGTTAATATCTGTTTGCTGGCTGGCCTCAATGTTAAAATTCAGTTGGACCTGTTGGATATAATGACATTTAATGGGAACAATAAAGACTGCTTTCAACTTTGTAAGTACTAAATTTCCCTGTGGAATGTGGGTGACATTGTCGAGGCCAGGATTTATTGCCTGATTAGATAGGGTGGATTTTGATAAAAGAAGGTTTTAATGCAGTGGCAATGAATGGTGAAATATTTCCATGTCAATATGGTGTGTGACATGAAAGGAGCTTGCCCGCTGTGGTGGTGTTTCCAAGTTTCAAGATTCAAGAGTGTTTTATTGTTATATGTCTCAAAGCAGAACAATGAAGTTCTTACTTGAAGTAGCATAAGAGACAGGTAAACATAGTACTCTGTATACACCATAATAAACAAAAAGAAAAGAAGTTCAGTATATATATATAAAACATAAACATAGAATAATAGATCAAAGACAAGAACCGTCTTCCCCCAATTGTCTTGGTAGAAGGTGATACCAGTTTTTTCCTGTCAGTCATTAATGAGATTGCAAAATATTACAGTGGTCAAGACATCTTCTCTTTACAGGGACATCTGCTTGTGAGTAAAGCATTGATCTTGGTTCTGAGTGCTTTTTACCTTATGCTGAAGACTTAGCAATTCAATGACACCCACAATAAAAAACTGCACTTGGTAGAAATTGGAAATAAAAATAAAATGATGGAAATAACAGTTTAGGCTGGGGTTTCAGGTAGTTTGTTTCTAATTCAAAGTTATTAATGCTAGAAATGTAAACAGGACCTCTGGAATAAACTGAGATTTTTCTGAGATATTTTGTCAAGACTTCCCCAAACCTCAAACAAAATTTCCTTTGGAGATTGCAAGTGGAGCTCATTAAAAAAAAAAGTAAGATTTATGTTCTCCTGCATATTTGGCATACTATATGAATCAGTATATTGTTTAAAAGACCAAGGTCTGAATGGGGATTGGGATAGAATGTTAGAGCAACAACAAGAGGGAAAGACAGGAGGATGACAAAAATGCGGTGGTTGAGGAAATAATGTGTTTTTCTTTCCCCTATTTTCCAGACCAGTAAAACCCACTTTTCCAAAGATTTGTGCACTAGGAGAAAGTGTTGATACACTGCAGCTGTCTCACAGATACAGGGCCTCCTGGGCCTCCTCCATTGTGAGAGTGGTAGCTGTGTGGAATGAGCTTCCAGTGGAAGTGGTGGAGGCAGGTTCGATGTTATCCTTTAAAAATAAATTCGATGGGTATATGGACGGGAAAGGAATGGAGGGTTATGGTCTGAGTGCAGGTAGATGGGACTAGGGGGAAGTATTTATTTTTAATTTAAAAAAAAAATGTTCGGCACGGACTTGAAGGGCCGAGATGGCCTGTTTCCGTGCTGTAATGGTTATATGGTTATATGGTTATTGTCAGAGTGAGGCCCAGCGCAAATTGGAGGAACATCACCTCATATTTCACTTGGGTAGTTTATACCCCAGTGGTATGAACATTGACTTCTCTAACTTCAAGTAACCCTAGCTTTCCCTCACTCTCCATCCCTCCCCCTTCCCAGTTCTCCGACCAGTCTGACTGTTTCTGACTACATTTTATTTCTGTTTGCTTTGTTGTTACCTTCTCCCATCTAATAATGATCGAATCTGCATTTTCCTTGATCTTAATCCCCTTTGGCCTTTTTTCACAGCTTACACTTCCTTATCTATGTATCTCCCTCTCCCCTGACATCATTCTGAAGAGGTGTCTCGACCCGAAACGTCACCCATTCCTTTTCTCCAGAGATGCTGCCTGTCCCACTGAGTTACTCCAGCATTTTGGGTCTATCACTATACAGTAACCTGGGTACAATTCTGACCTCTTGTGCTGATTGTGTGGAATTATCGCATTCTCCTTGCAATCAAATTTCGATTGGGTGCTTCCGTTTCCTTTGTTAGTTTAATTGGCTATTGCAAATTGGGTAGGTGAAAGGAGAATCAGAATGGTTTTAATATGCATGTGTGAACGAATGGTTGCAGGGGTACGTAGAGGAATGGGATTGCTCTGGGAACTGGTATAGACTTGGAGGGCAATTTTGTCTCCCATGTTATGAGGAAACACAAACCCATGAAAACTTTATGTTCTTGCACGAGTATTGGTATCGTTTTAAATTGTATTTTAAGTTAATCATAGAAAATAGAATTTGGATGTAAATTTTAATTGAAAAACATATGTAACTTGAAGGTTCTTTGTGAGTTTCAAGGCTTTTTTGAAACTCGACGGAGAGCTACAAAATTTCAACTCATCACTAAGCCCGTTCCATAATTTGACTCCCAAAACTGAGACATATCTATACTTTACATTGGTTCTCACTTTACATGTTTCAAAAATACACAACCCTCGTAAATTATAATGTCCTTCTCTTAATTAATTTTTTTTTGGAATACTAACAGGAAGGCTTTTATTCCTAACTCGGAAAAGTATTTCTAATGTCTTTACATGCACAATATCCAAACATTTTAAGGTACCGGACTTTATGAATAATGGATTTGTAGTTTCACGGTAAGAAGCTTTATGTATTATTCTAATAGCTCTTTTCTGGAGTTTAATTATAGGGTCTATATTTGTTTTATATACATTTCCCCAAACTTCAACACAATATGACATTATAAGTGAGCAATACAATATATACAAACATTTCTTATTCAACAGATCATTTGTTTTGTAAAGAATAGCAATGGATTTAGATACTTTCCATTTGATGTATTCTATATGTGGCTTCCAACAAAGTTTATGATCTATAATCACTCCCAGGAATTTTGTTTGATATACTCTTTCAATTTCAACTCCATTTAAATTCAATTTTATTTCACAATTAACCCTGTCACCTGTCAACTTATATACATATAAGTTCTGAAAACTTATATATAAAACATTTATATATAAATTCTGTATGAGGTAATCTGGTAATCCTTTATATGCTGTTCCAAGTGACGCAGGAATCTTCCATTTGTATTATTTCTGAGACATCCAGCAGCATATTGTTGTAAAATACCTATTGATTTCTGCATTTTCAGGAGAAAATGCACTGCTCCTCAAAATTGATGCCTCACCAGCATTTTAGTTGGATATTTCCAGCCAACATCTGCAGGCACGTTCAAAGCATACCAATGATCAATTAATCTGAAAACTGCCTGCACCAATCAAGCATTCAAACAGCGTTTCCTCATTGCACAGCCTTCATTTGATGATTACGTTCACTTATTGACCTAATTAGCTCACTGAAAATGCTCTGCTGAACCCAACTTTAATTATATTAATCAAACTACACCATTTAAAAAAAAATTAACAGCATAATGTTTCACTGGCAAACTTTCACTGGGTGAAAAAAAATTATATTGTTTGCGACTTAAGTAATTTTGGCTTCAACTTACATTCAGAACACTGGCTGTATCCTAAATGGAATCTTTATCTTCAGATATCAAAATCACCTATATTTTTCAACTCAGAAGATTGGGTTTGAATCTAAACGTGGATGATGCCAAAGTTTTCATCTCACTGTATGCTGTATGGGACCTACCTGCTCCTAACCCAGTGGTCAACAATTCTAGTCAATAGTATAGAGCCTATACAGCTGACAAAATGTAGTTTGTGTTAATATCACATTATTATCACAGGATGCTTGTGATCACAGGATATAAATTAATTTCCAAGTTATTGACCTTTAGAAATAATCAACTGCCCTCTAATGATAGCTAGATATAATGTTTAATTGGAAAATGGTATATGTTGAAAGCATTTCATTTGTGGATTTTATTTCCTTTTGTGAAATGAGATTTCCATGGAAATTCACATTGCATTTATTTTTCTATCTGATCCACTGGATTTCATGTAAAACACAATCATCTCCATTTACACTTTTGGTATAACCTTTTATATCCAGACTATATTTAAGATAATTAATTGCAATAGGAATCTCAAACCTGCCACCAGGTGTTTTAATGTATTTAAAGTATTTGTATGCAGACACCTTGTCAACAGATGGGAACAAATTTATTGAGTGAGTGCTTTTAGACAACAGAAGTTCTGGAGACATTAATTGACCATAATGAGGCTAATTTCAATTCTATGAATTAAAATACTTTGGCAAAACTGCTTGTCACCTTTGAGTACAATGTAAAATGAACCAAATTGCCTTAAGTATATTTTAAATTTCAACAGACTTGGGAGAGAAGATTCATCACTTCAAATTGCAGCAAAACCTTTTTGTTGAAAAATAATTAAAATAAAACTGGACAAGCCACGCAATATCAACCTAAGGACTGAATTCAGACAATTTAAAACTGTTCTCAAATAGATGAATTCTTCTACAGCCATGGGATACCTGTGGAAAAAAAAGTATTTTTGAGAGTGTATGGGGTTTTCGCTGGTCAATGCAGACTCAGTGGGCCGAAAGGCCTTTTTCCGCATTATATCTCTAAAGTGTGAAGTCTAAAGAGAGTGAGTGCGAGTCAACTGTAGTCCTAGAAGGAAGAGTCAACTTGATAATTGTGGAGGTCCCACTGTACAGGGGAATATATTTTAGTTGGTGAAAACACATGTTAGAATATGGAAGATTGATCTCTCCCCTTTCACAGACAATCTTTATTCTCACTCTCTTTATCTGAAGTTTAACCTGCATATTCTACCTCTTCCAGTTCTGATGAAAGATCATCACCTGGAACATTAACTCTTCTTCCAACTGCCCACTGGCTGATGAAACATTACTTTCATTAGGCTACTATGAGATTAATGCACCTTGCCTTTACAACAGTGGGCAGCCTGCTCTACTGGGACATTTTACTCAGTACCAGCTCTACTGGGACATTTTATACTATTGAATGAAGCCTGAGGATGTAGTGATGTTCCTGGGCATGTCAAGGTAACATTTACTCTAAAATATGGAACTTGGAACAGATGAGAATAAAAAATGAAGTAGAAAAATACACACACATCCATGTGGAAAGAGGGATACAATTGCAATTACCTGAAATTGTCAGATTCAGTTTTGAATTCTATGGGCTCCAGCACATTGAACATTGTTGGATAAAGCTAGGAGGCAAAAGACAGAGAAAGCAGGATGGGAGTGGGACATCTGGAAACCATTCATCTGAACCAGGTTTAAGCCAGTTCACCCAGTTGCTTTAATTCTCCTTCCCATTCCCTAAATCTCTCGTTTCCCTTTCCCGCGCCTTTCAGTCTGAAGAAGGGTCTCGACCCAAAACGTCACGCATTCCTTCTCTCCAGAGATGCTACCTGTCCCGCTGAGTTACTCAGCTATTTCTGTCTGTCTTCCATCTAAACCAAAAGTTTGATAGCTGTTCAAAAACAGCCCATTAACAACTTTCCGATGACAATGTGGAATGAGATGCCATTATTGGGGCAAACAGCCGATTTTAATGTAGCAAAGTTAATTGCAATGATATAATTGTATAAAACTACGGATTCCTAGACATATTATTGTAGGGTAGTAATAATTATACTCTAAAATAATCTTTCATGCCATTAGTGTAACCTAGAACTATTTATTATTTAAATTGCTTTTTTGCTTTTATGCTATTAATTGGAGCAGACAGTATTCCCTCTGAATAGTTGTACTTTGTTGAGTAATCACATGTCAACTGAGAGAACGAGAGGGAGAAGAAGATATCCTTGCTGAAGTTATAAAGACTGGCAGAAAGAAACTTCAGCGACAAATTCACAGCTTCATCTTTCTTAAGAAAAATGAGACCCCCAGTGGAATTTAGGGAACTCAAAATCTTGGGCATCTCCAAGAACATAGAACAGTACAGCACAGGCCCGTTGATTTCCCTGCCAAATACGATGTCAAGTTAAAGTAATCTACTTTGCCTGCTTATGATTCACACCCCTCCAATCCCCTATATCAATGTGCTATAAAAAGCCTCTTAAAAGCCACTATCATATCTGCCTTCACCATCACCACCCATGGCAGCATGTTCCTGGCACCACGGATTCTGTGTAAAAATCCAAAATGCCCCACACTATAAACGTTGCCCCTCTCACCTTAAAGCTATGCCCTCTACTCTTAGACATTTCCATTCTGAGACAAAGGTTCTGACTGTCTACCCTATGTTTGCCTCTCATAATTTTTATATACTTCATTCAGGTCTCCCCTCAGCCTCTGATGCTCCAGAGAAAACAATCCAAATTTTTCCAACCTCTCCTCATAGCAATAGCATCTAATCGATGCAACTCTCTGGTAAACGTCTTCTGCACCCTTTCTAAAGCCTCCATGTCTTTCCTCTAATGGGGTGACCATAACTGCACACAAAAAGAAAAGTGACAAATGCTACTGTGATAAGTACAGATGAATCTTCTTGCTGTATCAACAAGCAGCGGAATGGATTTCATCCATCTAGAAGAACAATGGACATGATCTGAACTGTACACCAACTGCTAGAAAATGTAGAGAGCAGCATCAACCTATACATGACCTTTCGTGTTCCCACAAAAGTATTTGACTATCAATTGAGAGACAGCATGGGAGCATCCTCCTCAAATCCAGTTCCCCTCAAATATCCATACATATATATATATATATATATGTTATACACACACACACACACATATATATATGTATATTATACAGTATATATATATATATATATTTATTTTATTCATTTATATATATACATATACATATACATATACATATACATATAGATATACATATACATATATATATATACACAAACACACACACACACTTGCCATTAGGCAAAACAGACAACTTGCCCTAGATTTTACCACAGCAACAGAAGGACTAGATGGACAATGAAAATGATTCCAGGATGTTCTCAAAGCCTCTTTGTAAATGTGCCATGCTCACCTACTCATAAGCAACTCTAGCCCTCAACCCCTCCAAATGGAGGACCAGTATTGGAAATGGCACTGAAAGTGTTCAGTCACTTTGTCAGGAGAAGGCGGAAATAAAATTTGTGCAAGGATCTCACATCCTTCCAAACAACCCACCAACCTAGTCAAATATCTCCTGCTGCATCTATGTCAGAGTCTGCATGGCACACATTGGCCACATCCGCCACCTCAAGACTCACAGAACTGGAATGGCATCAAGTCACTCTCAACCCTGAGAAGAAGGCATGTTTTGAATAGGGAAGAAACATGTCTTTGGTTTCTCGCATAAGGTGAGCACTGAAGTTTGGGGATCCTCTAATTTTAATATCAAGAGGTCAACTATTGATCAAAACTAAATTTCTAACACCCCGGTGAGGATGGCTGAATTGTGATCTTCCATTATATACTAAAGTGCATTCATACCAGTCCAGGACATGGTACAGATAGAGAACCAAGAGACTTGGTGGTGCAATCTGGAGCAACAAACAATCTGTTGGTGGAAAGGAAAAGTATCTGTGGAAGGAAATTGACAGTCACTATTTCAGGTCAGGACCATTTATCTGCTAGACAGCAGTTTTGTTTCCCCTCAGCATATTCCAATGTTTAATTTTAAATTGTTCAGTTTTGGTCAGGATTGTGTGAATAGTAAATAACGTTATTTGCTTCTTGTCAGATATTCAAGTCAAAACATATTGTATTTCATACGTTTTCAACTAGTTCATTGTCAAGAGTACTATTCTCAGCATTAGGCAGCTCTCCTTCAAGCCTACTAAATCCATTGAATGAATGCAGCCTGAAAATATATTGATTATTTACGACCCATTAGTTTCCATGAAAGCCTAACAGACGAAATGATCTACTATTGAAGGAACTGAGCAGTGTGTCTCTCAGCATCTCTCTACTCTTGATAAAGTAACTCTGAGTCACCAGTGAATTAGCCAATAATAGATTTTCCTAAATGCTAGCCAGATTTTCGTAACTTTACTGTGTAATTTTCCTGAGATATTCAGAAGAGATTTAGATTCTTCAAATAAAAGCAAAATTGTTGAGTTTCAAAGCTGATCCAGGCACACAGTCACACAGCATCATTTCCCTTCATTAACTATTAATCATTTTACAATGTGAAGTTATTTCAAAGTGTGTTGTCTGCCTCTTGAGACTTTATTGCTTTTCATTGATTGAAACTGCCTGCCATTTCTTTACTGTTTCTCATTATCACTCCTTTGGGATGCCAATAAACTTACAAAACAAAATAAACCTCCTTGACAATGTTGAATATTGTAGTATTTAAGAACTGCTCTATATCATAGCTCTGCAAATAGATCATTGTAAAGTAGCAGGCAAATCTTTCACATATCTGATGACATTCTTTGTCCTTGATCCAAGCCCTTTGTTTGTTTCAAGACACACTCTATGTGTACCAGTTCATGTCAGCATTAGAATTCACTGATCGAGAAGTAAGTTGAAGATCTAGAAAAAACACTTTTGAAAATAAGTTCAGTTTTAGGTGCAATTTCCACAGGAATTGTTAAATGCATTCAAAGCAGATAATGTTCTAATTTGTACTGAAGTAATTCGCGCATAAATATAATATAATATAACCCCATGTTTTTAGTTAGGTGCTTATATTGTTGCTGTAAGGAATTAGATATCTCAACAATAATCTTCACAATTCCAATATCCTTCCAGCAGGGAATGTTTTAAATAGTATAAGCTCAATAATCTGTAAAACTAACAACTGTGTTCATAATCAGCTCATTACATGACAGAATTCCCTCCAGCCAGTTTGGAAGTACTGATTAGACAAATTGCAAAAGCTGAAATTAGTAGATATATCCCAATTGTTGTTGGTTACATCATTTGCATAGGCCTAAGTCTAATAATAACTTACAGATAGTAGTTACACTTATCACAGTCTGCAACACATCCAAGGAATTAGAATATCTCCTGATGATTTCAATTCTTTACTCCATTAAAGGGACTGAAGATTTGAAACATATTAAATCATTCAGATTTTTTTAAGCACAGCAATGGGCTTAAGTAGCTGAGATGCATTGCGGTCTTTAGATGCATCGCGGTCCCCCCCCCATGTTATAATGAGTGACATGAAGAACATCCATGTTCTTCCCTTGGCTGATGGTTACTGCACTTGCCAGTTGATTTAATTGGGTCAGATATATAAATACTGTGGCAAATGAGCCAGTTGGAGGCTGCTAATTCTGCCATGAGTGATTCACTTTCTGGTTCTTTGAAGATGTTCCATCATCCGCAAGGCATGTCAGGAATATGATGGTGAGAATATGTAGAATTGGGGATACTTTAGGGCTAAGGTTTAAGTATTCTGAGTGAAGTTTTAATTTCTTTATTTTTACATCATTTAGTTAAGTTTCATTATCCATGTGATACTGTAGTTATTGGTCTAGAATCACCACCCTTTGTAAGTTACCTCCCACTGTATCAACCCATATATATATATATATGCTAATTCCTTTGTTTGAGCACATGTGTTTCTCCATGATCCACTGGGAGAGCTTCCCAGGGCGGTACAGAGAAACTTGGTCATCATGGTGAAATAAAGGATGATTTAAAGTATTCTAGTTGGTGTTTTCACTGAATGGACTAAGGGATATAAATACCGGAATTATCATTTGGGGGCTCATCCGGGATCTCAGAGGAGGCCCTCGCAGGTTTGCGGTAAAAGGGTTGAGTTGTTGGGTCAGTGAATCTAGGAATTGGGTCCCCGATGAGTGATTTTACTCCATTGATTTTCCTCCGATTCGCTGATCCAGCTGCTCGGCAATTCGCTGGCCTTCGAGAGGCGTCCCGAAGAGACTGAGGTTAGTAGTCTGAAGAATACTGATATAGGGACAGTTATATTGATAAAGGGGTTCAGCTGAGGGAACATTTCAGTATTGAGGTAATTGGAAATACATTTTGGGCTGAAGTAATAATTTCACAATTTACTTTAAAATCAGCTTCGAGGTAGAAAGTCAGGATAAGTTGATAAATTACTTTGAGAGCCTGTACTGTGTAAAAGGTTGGGAAGGTTTTGGGATGAAATAAAAATTGACATATTACTTCAAAACCAGCACCGAGGTGGGAAGGGGTGTCTGTGGTATTTCAGGACTGCGATCAAAACATTTCTGCTCTAAATTCTGTTAAGTCAAAGTGTTTTATTGAATGTTTTTGTTTAAGTTTGTGTGGTTTAATTTTGTATATAGTGACTTATTTTTTGCTTAAGATTGTTTATATTCTTGCTTAAATTTGCTTATGCTTTTGTTTAAGTTTGTATGATTTTGCTTTAAAATTGAAGTAAAGAGGATACCACATTTTTCTGGATAACAGCATTCTTTTGCTGATAAGGATTCTGCTGCCAGTGGTTTCACTTAAAGCGGCACTCTCAGATTCTTCAGATTTACTATTGAAATCATTGTTAACTTTTGTCGTTCTAAAATACTCTGAGCTTTGTGGAGGGGTATTGTGGAATTTATTTTATTGTGGAATTTGTTTTGATGAGTAAATTTTGTGTTGTGGGAATCTAATTGTTTTGTGTGAATTTTTTGGCCAAAATGAATCACAAGGCATGAAAGAGCTAATTGCTATTGCATTGCTTTCTGAGATACTTCTCAAGATCGTGTGGCTTGTATTTCTCTTAGACAGGCTTTCTCTAGTGGAGCAGGTAAGAGGGGCCCTTTAAAGAGCTCGAACTGATAAGCCACCAGATGGCACAGATAAACAAGTCCTTGACTGATGCTTCTTGGGACATTACTTAATGTCATTGGTATTCTGCGTTATTAATTTGAGTGGACCTACATTTTTATGGAAGTTGTTTCACATATGTGGTGAAAAAATAAACGCTGTTTCTCCATGTTTAGTTCTGACTGGTAGAGAGCACCTATCCCAGACGACCTCAGAGCTCTGGATGGTTCATAATGTAGCAGAAGATTAGAAATGTGTTTTTGCCCTAGACCATTCAGTGCTTTATAAACCAACAGTAATATTTTGAAATCAACTATTTGACAGACTGAAAGCCAGTGTAAAGAACTCCAAACTGAAGTGATGTGATCCACTGTCTTAAACTTAAAGAGGACTCGAGCAGCAGCTTGCCTGATATAAAGGTTGGCTTTGGTTTGATAGAGAGAGACTACGAGGATTGATTTGGATGAGGGGGAGAGTAGAATTTGTACTAATGCTCACGTGCTGTGGCAACCATCACCATTCATACAGCCCCCAACCTATGGTAATATCGATTTTGCAGCTCTTGCAGCACCACCTGTGTCCACCATACCAGCTACAGCAGCACCGGCAGAGTTTCCTGACGCCGACAGCACCGGTATTGGTGGCATCCCCAGTCGCGCTCTGTACCAGGAGTAAGACTACCAAGAGCCAACCCATACCACAAGTTCTAACCTCAGTAGAACACACAAGATTCCTAGCTAACTTGGGGTTCCGAACCCATGACGCGCTGGTTAATTAACATGCTCAGAATGAAGCCAGAGAGGAAGCAATCCTTACCGCCCTTACTACCACTGTGCAAAAACCTATTGATATCTCCAAAATTCTGGATACTAAATCCAGGAAAGGAGAGAGGGGGCAGAATAATTTTTGGAGAGATTTTCTGAGATATACATCAGTCAGTCGGGGGATGCTAGGTATCGAGATGGTCAGAATTCACCCCAGTACTGTGCTATCCTAGTATATTGTCTACCAGCTACTGTCGCAGAGGCAATAAAACTAACAATATGGACTGGACTGACAATTCTCAGAGCCTTTGTTTGAGCACATGTGTTTCTCCATGATCCACTGGGAGAGCTTCCCAGAGCGGTACAGAGAAACCTGGTCACCATGATGAAATAAAGGATGATTTAAAGTATTCTAGTCGGTGTTTTCACTGAACGGACTAAGGGATATAAATACCGGAATTATCAATGGAATATGATTTGCTCATTTTGATGAGTACAGCTCCAACACTCTTGTAGCCTCAGAATATTTGATACAAAGTTGATAAGCACTCAGTCACCATTCAACAGTTTGCATCTGTCGTGTGAAGTCGTCTCAGTTAACAGCCAATCTATCGATTTTACAGCATCTGCAGTTCCCTCAAACAATCTATGATCTCTACAGCCAAGCAAAACCAGGCAAATGGAACCTTCAAGTTCCTCTCTATTCCATAAGCATACACTGTTGCATACACTGCATAGCAGCAGTCAAGACCATGGAATCTTGTAGAACTAATTCTATTTACGTAAACAAGAGGGTTTCATGAAGATGGTTCAGTACCACTTTCGCATAAGCAAGTGGGATAAGGAATACATTTTGATCGGATTAGTGATCAGTGAACCAAAATCAAGTCAAAACTGCTATGCACAAGCCAGTGCGAGGTTAGTTGGAAAAGGTGTAAGGTAACATCGTTCACATTCCTGGGTGGAAAAAAATGGCCCATCAAAACCTAAGGAAGCTGGTACTGGACTCTTGGGTTAGGAGTGTGTCAACTCTCAGCCCAAAGTGAGGACAGTGGCAAATCTGAACATCATGTGAAGGGGACCATGCACGGAGGAAATTGTCATCTTCTGTTGACTAAAATCCCTAAGGATGCTGTTGCTGTCTTTACCTCTTGATTTGACTTGACTTTACCTCTTGTTTTGACTGTAGTTCTAAAACATGCTGTCATACTGAATAGTACAAAAGGAGGACCATCTCCTCATAAATTCCTCCTACAAGTGATTATATTAACATTACGTCAATTTGTTGTTTCATAGAATAAGGTTGAAACAGTTGCAAAAATATATGGACCAATGATAAAGGGTCTATAATATATGGGTAGATTTTGATAGATAAAGAATCATTTTTTCTCGAAAATTAGATAGAGTCCATTCAGGATACAAAAAGACCCTTACTTTAATTATTCTGCAGGAATTACATCAATTCATCATCATGTTTTATTTAGATGATTCTTACAATCTCATAAGAAACCAAGAATAACATCATTTCTTACAGGTCTCTGCTGAATTTCTGGCAGACAATTAAAAGAAGTGCAAAGGAGATCAATACTAACTCACCATCCAAAGCGGGATTCAGGTGTGATCATTGATTATAATCGTAAAATCATGAAGCTTTTATTATTGTGGGAGGCAGTGCAGTAGACCTCGGTGGTGGAGTGGGCTGCTGGAGGTCCTAGCTCCTGGACCGGAGTCAGCCTGCATCGGCACAGATCGGTGGAGCACACCAACCACCATGCTTGGCCAGGCCAACCATGCAACAATGCCAGGACAGCAGGCCTTCAAGGGCAGGTTAAGAACTCTACATGTATGACAACTGGGTCTTGAAAATGGCACCAAATCTGGTGACTCTGTATACTGTCTCAGTGTACTATTCCTATGCATTTGTACTGTAACTAGATGTGCTTATGTACAGTGATACTTGTACTCAACTGTATACAAAGAGAGAAAGATAGATTGAATGATTGAATGGCGGAGGGGACTTGATGGGCCGAATGGGTTAATTCTGCTCCTAGAACTTAAGAATTTATGAAAAATTAATGTCACTATACCTCGGTACATGCAACAATAAAGCATCATTGAACATTGACAACATGTTTTCTGTTTCCCAAAGTAGGTTATTACTGAAAATCTTAAACAACTTCAGTTTCAGATTTGATCAACTCATTGCCTTTTATGTGGCTCAAGTAACGTAAATGTATCCCAAGCAGAAAATACTTCTGATATTAAAGGCTAATCAATTCTCTAGCGTTACACCACTGGTTTAAAAAAAATCGATAATCTGCAATGAAAATTGATAAGATCTGAATCCTTGGATTAGATTACTAATTGTTCTTGGATATGTATTAATCTCTCTTTACTATAATATGATAAGAAGAGTTTAAGATTTTGACATTATTCTTGATTGATTAAGGATGCAAAGGAAGCAACTTGTTGTCGAAAGCTTTTAGGAAGCCCTGGTTTGTCATTGATTACCATGCATGTGATATGGCCCTAGCTAAATCCCTGTAGAAACAAAGAATGGCACGGTGGCACAGCGGTGAGTTATTCCTTACAATGCCAGAGACACAGATCCTGGGTTCGATCCTGACTATGGGTGCTGTCTGTATGGAGTTTGTACTTTCTCCCTGTGACCGCATGGATTTTCTCCAGGATATTTGGTTTCCTCCCACACTCCAAGCACATACAGGTTTGCAGGTTAATTGGCTTGATATAAATATAAAATTGTCCCTAGTGTGTGTAGATATTGTTAATGTGCGGGGATCGCTTTTCGGTGCGGACTCGGTGGGCCATAAGGCCTGTTTCCGCGCTGTATCTCTAAACAAATCTAAACTAAATTAATCTATAGATGCTGTTTTATACCAAAGATATACACCAAATGTTGGAGTAACTCAACGGGTCAGGCAGCATTTCTGGAGAAAAATGATAGGTGACATTTCAGGTCAGAAGAAGTGTCGTGACCCAAAACGTCACCTATCCTTTTTTCTCCTGGGTGCTGCCTGACCAGTTGAGTTACTCCAGCACTTTGTGTCTATCTCTGGCTAAATCCCAGTTTACTGAATATGGTGTAAACATTGGCCACTTATTTCTTTGCTGTTTGCTGGCCTAAGATGAATGAAATTCATTTGTGGAAGTGATTCATTAATTAAACCTTCCAAATCTGGTGGTCAGCAAGGAATTGACAAAAGGTTAATGGGATATTAATAGGTTAATGGGATTACATGTGTAATTACAGAAGTATGTTATATTAGCACGTATGTTAACACTGTATATTTTGATCAACTGCATGTTTTCTGAATTTCTTAATGCTTACACTGCAACACAAAAGATGGCCCATTGGATCTAGGTCCCTGCAAAACAACCCAATTAGTCTCCTTTCCCTTCTCCTGATTTCTGTTAGCTTTGCTATGTCCATTCACTCCCCTTTTATTTCTTCAGACATCATCATATAATGAAGGGTAACTTACCATCACTAATTAATCAACATGCAGATCTAGGGACAAGGGAGGAGTTCAGATTGGCTGGAGAAAGCCTGTGTAGTCACAGGAAGAACATGCAAACTCCTTGTGGACCACACGGGATTGAAGCTAACTTGCTGAAGCTGTGGTTCAGCAATTCCAACTGCTGTGCCAACATGCCATCCTACTGCAGAACTCTGTTGGATGTACAGATGCCTCTCTCGTATATAAAGGTGAAGAGTACTGGTGACAGTCAATGGCCCAAGCTCCAGCTTCTCCCACATGATGATGTAAGATACAATATACATTTATTTGTCACATGTACCAATTGGTACAGTGAAATGTGTTGTCACCGTACAGCCATACGTATAATAACGAGCACAGAACACGATAGACTTTAACACAGACATCCCCACAAAGCGGAATCAAAATTTCCCACTGTGAGGGAAGGCCCTAAAATTCAGTCATCCTCCTCCGTTGTCCTCCGTTGTTCACCCGTGGTTGGGAGGCTCCCGAACCCCTCGCAGTCGCCACCACGGGCGGCCCGATGTTCAGGCCCTCACGCCGGGATGATGGAACTCCGACGTCGGAATGGGAGAACCACCTCAACGGCTTGGACATCCGTATCGGCCACTTCCTACCGGAGTCCGCGGCTCTCGAAGTCCACAGGCTGTGCTGGTCGGAGATTCAACGCTGGCGGCCCTTGGCAAAGGGTCCCAGGACTCCTTGATGTTGGTCAGCGCCGCCGGTGCTGGGAGCTCTCCAAACCCCAGCTCTGAGATGTTGAAGCAGCAGGCCCAGCACTCCGGAGCTTCAAACGGCGATCCAGGTAGGCATCCGCCAGCTCCGCTGTGAATCCAGTGCCA
Organism: Malacoraja senta; assembly: GCA_038087875.1. NCBI lineage: Eukaryota > Metazoa > Chordata > Chondrichthyes > Rajiformes > Rajidae > Malacoraja > Malacoraja senta. The sequence continues at coordinate 187,849,913 of CM075977.1, forward strand.
TCAATGCGGCGCCCCTGGAGGTATTGATATTGGTTTATTATTGTCATGCGTTCCCAGGTACCATGAAAACTTTGTTTGTGTGCTGTCCAGTCAAATCGTGCTATACATGAGTACTACAACAGTTAGTGCAAAGAGCAAAATATCAGAGTGCAAAATATAATGTGTACTATTTACAGAATGTTACAATTAGAGCGAAACTTGTGCAGATAAAAATGTGCAAGGGCCACAATGGGGTAGGTTGGAGATTGGGACCACACCCTTAGCTTATGAGAAAATTGCTCAGTCTGATGACAGAGGGGAAGAAGCTGTTCTTGAACCTAATAGTAATAACTCTCAAGCTTTTGTATCATCGGCTCGATGTAAGAGGGTAGAAGAAGGATTCAACAGGAAATAAATACTCCTTGATTAAGTTGGCTGCTTTCCCAAGGCAGTGTGTAATGTAGATGATAGTGTAGATCCAGCTTCAAGGCTGGATTATGTGATGGACTGGGCTACATCGACAATGCTCAGTATTTTCTTGCAATTATGGCAGAGCTGGTGCCAAACCAAACGGTGATGTATGTCAACAGGATGCTTTCAATGGTATAGAAATCTGTAGAAATTGGTAAAATGTTTTGAAGTCATGATGAACCTCTTTAGTCTTCTGAGGGTGGTCGCATTGGTGTTTCTTCACTGTAGTTTCAATGTGGTTGGCCCAGGACAAATTGTTGGGGATGTTTACATCTAAGAAGTCAAAGTTCCCGACTATCTTCACTTCCGAATCATTGATATTGATGGAGGTGCATGCTCATAATTAACTGAAGCCCATTATTATCTCCTTCATCTTGCTGTCATGGAGGGAAATGTTGTTGTCTTGGCATTATGCTACTTCGTTCTCTATTTCCTTCCTGTACTCTGTGTCTTCATTATTTGCGATCCAGCCCACCACAATGGTGTAATTTGCAAACGTGTAAATAGAGTTATGTTTCCCTAACAAACGAGGTTGGATTAAGAGAATACATCTCCAGATACCATTGTTTATTAATTTTGTGAGAATTTGTACAATGACTTGTAAAATTATATGGTACTGAGCAAAAAAAATCCCAGCCCTTGGGAAGGATGACTGAGTGAAGCTGACTCATCATTCACTGAAAGGACCGTGAAATTCAGTTGTAGTTTAACTGACCTTGCCTCTCTGTCAAGTCTGGATAAACCTGAGTTCACTCCAGAGTCTGCAAATTTGAGGTTGGCATTGCAGCGTAATGTTGATAGATGCTTCACTGTTAGAGATGCTGCTTTTAAATAAGACAATTAAACTGAGATACGATGATATTTCTTTGAAGAGCATCAAATAAATTATCACTTGTGGCTTGGACAGTATGTATCTCTCAATCATCTCCACCAAAACAGATTATCTGGTATTTACTCCACTGCTGTTTGTTGGGATTAGTTGAGAGCAATTGACCACTACATTTCCTTACATTACAACAGTGACTCACTTCAAAAGTACAGTGTTGGCTGCATAGCACTTTGGGAAGTTCCAAGACCATGAAAGCAAACGTCAAGACAAAAAACAACAATTGCCAAATTATAGTTCTTCGTATAGGAAGGAACTGCAGATGCTGGTTTAAATCATTCCCTCTCCATCCCCTCTCTCTCTGTCCTTCCCCTACCCTAGACATTGTACTGGTTTCACTGTCATCCTGTTCAGTTTCACTGTCTGTATAACTCATTATCACCTATGTCATTGTCTATATCTCTCGGTTCCTTTTCCTCTGGCTCTCAGTCTGAAGAAAGGTCTCCTATTCACCTATTCCTTTTCTCCAGAGATGCTTCCTGGCATGCTGAGTTACTCCAGCTTTTTGTGTTTATCTAGAGTTCATAGTGTTGGAAATCTACGATCCATCAGAATAAGATCAATTCACAGAGATATGAGAGAGTGCATTCCCACCATCTCATCAACCAAAGCTTGGACAGACACAGAATTTAGTAGCCGATAACCACATGGCATTATCACATTGAACTCTGAATCATCTTTTACATGAGCACATTTTCATTTCAAACATCCAGATAACATCTCCAGCAGCTGTCATTTTAAAGTTTCAGTATGTCTTTCTTTATGGCAGATCCTGTGTGGCCTCATTTCCATTACCCCAATCAGCTTGTTATTCAACAGCCATCCTAATACTGTTCCACAACTTCAGTTAATGATATAGTTGTTTCAATCTGCATCTTCATCTTTTTTTAATATTAAACTCTGTACTGTTAAAAAATCAAGCAGGCAATTAGAAGGTCCAAAAGAGGCAATGAAATGTCATTGGCGAATCAGTTTAGTTTAATTTAGTTTAGTTTAGAGATACAGCACGGAAACAGGCCCTTTGGTCCACCGGGTCCACGCCGACCAGCGATCCCCGCACATTAACACTATCCTACAGCCACTAGGGACAATTTTTAAATTTACCAAGCCAATTAATCTACAAACCTGAATGTCTTAGGAAGCCGAAGGTCTCGGAGAAAACCCAAGCAGGTCACAGAGAGAAGTACAAACTCCGTACAGACAGCACCCGCAATCGGGATCGAACCCAATATCCAACATATCCAATGTTGTAAGAGAACATGAAGACTCACCACTGCTATAAACTCATTAAGGAGCACATAATTACTCATCAAGAACATAACCTAAATACATCAATTTAATTACAGGTATTTACTTTTTACCTAATTGGACCTTCCATAAACTAAAATACTTCTATTGATATGCAAATTAACATACTTTACCATCTCCTTTCTCCTGGTGATGCTTATGCTTGTAGAATTCAGACAATCTCTTACATGCCCTTTCATTATATTGAAAAAAAACCGGAATGCAGGAATTACACTGGCGTTTGAATCAAAGTAGTAAATGATCCTCTTCATTACTGTAATTGCAGAAAGATTCTGACAGTTTCAAATGGAGTCCAGCTCTTAGGAGACTGATAGTATCTGATCAATCAATTAGTTAGTGGGAATTTATTAGCCTGTCGCGGAAGATACTCACTGTGGCCAAGGCAAAACCTGTTAAAATATTAATTCACATTCACTCAGAGACAATCTTTATTTGCACTCAATTCAACACTTCATTATTAGTTTCAGATATAGTAAATTCATGTTCTGCGAATAAGCTTAATGCTGTTGGAATGATTTGTTTGTGTGTTTGTGCATGTGTGAGTTGACCCACGAGTGACCCCGAGTGAAAGACTCGTGGTTGCGTACGATACTACAAGTTTATGATCCAGAGTTTAACCGAGTTCCCACGGGTATGTCTAAGTTTCCCGTTTACTTCTCATTTCTGCGATGTTCCAAGTTCATCTCCCGAGTGCACCAAGTTCCTCTCCCGTTAATCTTGAGGCAACAATGTATATCGAAGTGTTGAAAAATCATCACATGTTAAAAAAATGATGTCATGCCAGCCAAAGAACGTAGAGACTATTGTGTTTGCTGCATGTGTTCTGCACAACCTGATCCGCATCAGAGGTGCAGCTTCAGGATCAGCAACAGCCATGCAGGACGGTGACTTAGTGGACAGTCAAACAGGGAGAATAACACTAGGTGTGTGGAGGAGTGGTACAAACGACGAGACTTTGGTGCCACTGCAGTGTTTTCGAGGTAACACAGGGACCAACAGTGCAAAAGAGCAGAGAGACCATCTCTGCTCCTACTATGATTCAGAATTGGGCAGTGTGTTGTGGCAGGACAGCTTATTTTGAGCGGCTGCCGACCACAGGTACATCACTGCATGAGGAGAGCCCACATGCAGAAAAATCCAGTTAATTTCATGTTTAGTTTAAATCCTGCTGACTTTTTTTTGTTTAACTTTAAGTGTGGATTTTATTTTTTATTGTGGTGTAAAAGTAATTTCATTGCATCTGTCTTTCCTTTAAAACGTGGTTATCATGCATCTGCTTATCTGATTGTAGATCTCAAAACTTGTCATTTAGCGCATTGCATTGTATCTTTTATTGCCTGAATTTAGACTTGTGCATTTCTCAGCTGAATTAGTATATAGTGGAAATTTATTTGTGCTTCATTTGTTGATTTTCATGTATGAGAAGCCCTTTTTCAGACCACTGTGTTGTTTGCTGTGGTGCTCCTTTTCTCAATATGTGCAAAAAAGCATTTTTTATATTGAACAAGATGAATAAAGACTTTTTCACATTCACCGTGCTGTTTGTCTTATTTTCTGATCTACTGAGAGGGGACAATTTTAAACATTTAAAAAGCACAGCATATGAGGCAGCTGAGTCCTTAAATCTCACAAATGATTGTGAGAATCAAGATGTGAATATATTTTGCCTTCCTCTATTTTGTGTTTTATGATGAAAGGAATATTACATTCAAGTCATGAGACGTTGTAGTGATATTAAAATGAAGACTTCCAGACATCAATTTGATCTTGATAGCAAAGAACTCTCTTTTATTGTGTAATGAAGTAAACAATCAGTGAGAATCAAACGGTTCAGCAAAAAGCTTTTCAACACAACACAACACAACACAAATTTATATATAAACTTCAAGGATTTTTTTCTTTTCAACCCACTCTGTCACCTTATCAATAACTTGCTTAACTTTGTTAAGCAGAATTTGTCTTTAAAAAGTCTAAGTAACTGATATTTCTGTCCCTGATTATTGTTTCTAAAAAGAGTTCCCACGGTAGAATCACGAGTCACAAAGTTAAACGCACGGGCCACTACGTTCTTACAATGAGTTTAAATGTTTCAAATTTTAACCTCAAGAGTACATTTTACTCGTGGAAAACTTCAAACATGTTTGAACTTTTTCAAGAGTTAACAAGTTTCACGGGTACCTCCCGTTAGCGCCAAGTCGCTAAGTTGCGTCCACGAGTTCCGACGTTCCCGCTACATTAATTGTACGTGATTACCACGATTTAAATTTGTTTTAAACTCGGGGTACCTCGTGGGTCAGCTCGCACAGTGAGACAGGGGTTTTACTAATTTCTCTATCTCCTTCCTGTACGCCATCTCAACTTTGTTCATGAGGCAGCACACCACAGTGGTGTTATCAACAAACTAGTAGATGGAAAGTAGACAAAAAATGCTTTTCATTACTGTAATTGCAGAAAGATTCTGACACAGTTTATGTGCTTTTTTGTCTACTAGATTTTTCCAGCATCTGCAGTTCCTTTTTAAACAAACTAGTAGATGGAGTTAGAGCCAAATTTGACTGCACAATCCTGAGTGGTTTGGGAATATAGTAGGGGACTAAAAACACATTCATGTGGGGCACCAATCTTGAGAATTATTGTGGAGGATGTGTTGTCACCTATTCTCATTGATTGTGGTATGTGTGTCAGAAACGAGGATCCAAAGGATGTTGATGGAGAGGGATGTTGATTCCTAGGTATAGGTGTTTTGAGATGTTTGGAAGAAAGTTTGGGGTTTAGTGCATAACTACAGTTGATAAATTGAGGTCTAATGTAGATGTCCTTATTGTCAAAGTGTTCCCGAGATGAATTTATGGCCAGGGCTTAGACTATATGTGATGGTAGGCAATGGCAGTGAATCAAGGTTACCTAGGAAGCTGAAGTTATTGTGCACCATCACCAGTCTCTCATGAAGTACTTCATGATGGTGGATGCTAGAACCACTGGGCAGTGGTCATTAAGGTACGCTACCTAACTTTTCTTTGGCATTGGGATGATAGTGGTCTTCTTAAAGCTGTTGGTGATATCAAATTGTAGTGAGAGGTTAATGAGATCCATGAATACCTCTGCCAGGTTCCAAAGATGCGGCTGTGGACTCCATCCAGGCCTGTTATTTTTCACGGATTCACTCTCTGGAAAGCCGATCTAATGCCTACCACAGTAACTGTTGGTACTGTTGCAGCTGAGACCGATGGGGTGGGTGACGTGGACCTTCTGTTCAAAGCAGACATAGAATTATTGGGCTCATCAGGGAGGGATCCGTTGTTGCCAAAGAAGCTACACAACTTTTCTTTGTAGTCCATTACAGCATGCAAATCTTGCCATAATCTGTGTGTGCCAATGTCACTTCCCCAGGACTCTAGCTTTGCCTAGAATTCCTTCTTGGCATCCTCAATGTCTTTGCGAAGTTCTCAGATAGATTTTGGGTACCGCTCGGGATTGCTTGACTTGAGCGCTGCAGACTTGGACTTTACCTGGGAGAGAACCTTGCGGTTCATCCATGGTATCCCGTTGGGGAACACATGTATCATTTTTTTGGTACTTATTCCTCTAGACACTTGCTGATGAAGTCTGTGCCAGCAGTGGGATTTCACCTCGTTTTTTTTGTTGCACTAATGCTTTTTTTTTGTATTTAGTTTTTAACCGAATCGCAGAATGTATGTGTATGATTTAAGTTTTTGTGTGTTTGAGTATATGTGCCTGTGATGCTGCTGCAAGCAAGATTTTGATTGTACCTGTACTTCACTGCACTCATGCACATGACAGTAAGCTTGACTTGACTTGAAATCACCGTTAATCCACAGAGAAAATTTTTTAGTCACATCTGTCCTGACTTAGACATCATCAAATGGATATCATATGCCCAGGATTAAGGAGCACCACAGTAACCTGGTGATATAATTAAATGAAAAAGTAGACCAGGGAGTGTAACAATAGTATCCCTCAATGAAAAGACCTTTAGTTCACCAAGTCTGTTCTCTGTTCTTTCAATACAGAAATTGCAGGAAATACTCAGCAGGAAAGAGCGCATCTGTGGGAATAGAAACAGAATCCACTTTTCGGGTCAGGAATGAAAATGAGACAAAAGACGTTTGTAAATCTGCAGGGAGGGTGAGGACGGGGAATGTCTGATAGTAAACAACAATAATATAAGGTAATTGTCAATCAGGAATTGGCTTGAAATGTAACTGACTCCATGAAGGAACACCAGTAAGCGTCTCAATGAGATGCATCTATTTTCCAAAGCTCCTCGTGTACATAAACATTAATAAATGTACAATGCATGCTGGATTCTAGCTGGAACACACTTGGGCATCTCCAATCAGCTTTTCGGAAGGGAAGAGAGAGAGATGAATTCATTCTTGCACATGAGCTAGAAACGTGCAATGTAATACAGTGGTTGCCTGCTGTATAATGCTCATGGAATTCAGTCCCAATGAGTTCAATTGAACCAAACCCTCTGGTGTAGGGTCTATGGTGCAGCCACTATTTATGTGTGTGTGGTGCAAGAGATTGCGTGCACATTTCTCTTTTCTCCAAATCTTTTGCATATCATTAAATAGGCTGCTGATCAGAGAGAACTCCATGAATAATACGGCATCCTTCATGATGTGGAAGTTTGACAAATCTGCATTGTCTATTCAGCACAGATCTTTTGCCGGGGGCATTGAATAAAAATTCCTTCTATTGAAAAGACATGAAATGGCTGTGTTTAGGCATTAATAAGCCTCACTTCATAAAATATGCAAAAGTGCATGGTCTGTGCTGGCCTGTTTGGTATTCCACCTATTAATCAGCCTTTCCAGAGTATTATATGGCTTCTGTACGAGGGCGAATCCTTTCAGCTGCTTCAGTAACAATACATGAATTAAAGCAAATACCTATCTCACTAATGAGATGTTAACCTCAAGACATTGCGGGTACTGATTTTAACCTAATTCTGTTTTCTAGATGAGATCATGTTCATTGCTGGTTTTACAAACCATCCCCCGTGTTTCCAATGTTCTCTCGATTGACGTCAATGCCAATGCCGGGATGAAAAATTGACATTTTATCTGATTTCCGACAGTTTCAGATCAGTGATTTAATTTAACATTAATCCGTCCACATTTGCATCACAGACAGTGATGTTTAAGAAGGAACTGCAGATGCTGGAAAATCGAAGGTAGACAAAAATGCTGTAGAAACTCAGCGGGTGAGGCAGCAAAGGAAATAGGCAACGTTTCCGGTCGAAACCCTTCTTCAGACTGATGTGAGGGTGGGGGAGGGGGGGAAGAAGAAAGGAAGAGGTGGAGACAGCGGGCTGAGGGAGAGCTGAGAAGGGGAAGAGAAAGTAGGTACTACCTGAAATTAGAGAAGTCAATGTTCATACCACTGGGGTTCAAACTGCCCAAGCGAAATATGAGGTGCTGCTCCTCCAATTTACGTTGGTCCGCACTCTGGCCATGGAGGAGGCCCAGGACAGAAAGGTCGGATTCGGAATGGGAGGGGGAGTTGAAGTGCTGAGCCACCGGGAGATCAGGTTGGTTATTGCAAACCGAGCGGAGGTGTTCGGCGAAGCGATCGCCAAGCCTACGCTTGGTCTCACCGATATAGAGCAGCTGACATTTAGAGCAGCGGATGCAATAGATGATGTTGGAGGAGGTGCAGGTGAACCTCTGCCGCACCTGGAACGACTGCTTGGGTCCTTGAATGGAGTCAAGGGGGGAGGTAAAGCGACAAGTGTAGCATTTCCTGCAGTTGCAAGGGAAAGTGCTCGGAGAGGGATTGGTACGGATGGGAAGGGACACATTGTCCAGGGAGTTATGGAGGGAGCGGTCTCTGCGGAAAGCAGACAGGGGAGAAGATGGGAAGATGTGGCAAGTGGTGGGATCACATTGGAGGTGGCGAAAATGTCGGAGGATTATTTGTTGTATGTGACGGCTAGTGGGGTGGAAGGTGAGGACAAGGGGGACTCTACCCTTGTTACGAGTGGGGGGATGGGGAGTGAGAGCAGAGTCATGGGGTATCGAAGAGACCCTGGTGAGAGCCTCATCTATAGTAGAAGAGGGGAACCCTGGTTCCCTGCCGTATGAGGACATCTCTGGTGTGGAACATCTCATCCTGGGTGCAGATGCGGCGTAGACGTAGTCTCAGCTTTGATTTCATTGCACGTACCACTTCAAGGGGAATTGATGAAAACACCTCCATGTACCATGTAGTTCCCACCCAATCCCTTATCCCACTACTGAATGCAAGCTGTATTGTGAAAGCTCAACAGTCACAACACACAGGATGGATGCCTGGAGGACCACTGCTGGAAGCAGATTGCACACCGGCTCAGCCTCCCAGGGAGTGAGGGAGGCGACAGATTCACTTGGCTAATTGGATCGGCTGGGACATTTGTGTGCAACAATCCAGAGGGATGTCTGAACATGGTTTAGAGCGGCACCCGACAGCTGCCAATACCTTCACTGTGTGATATTCCCAGTGGATAATCAAGATACAACCTGACGCCTAACCTTCCCGTTTATGTGGTGTACACCTGGCAAGCCGTCAGCATTTATGCAGATGAAAGTTAGATAATCTAACAGGCCAAGCAGCCCCGTAGATCTGTTCTGGTGTTAATGCTACATACAAGCCTCATTCACATTTGTTTAACCTCCCTCATATTGAAAGAGGGTGGTTTGAGAAAGCCAAACAGAGGACCTGCTACTAGTGATAGACACAAAATGTTGGAATAACTCAGCGTGTCAGGCAGCATCTCTGGAGAAACAGGAAGGGTGACGTTTTGGGTCAGGACCCTTCTTCAAAATTTGCTACTAGCATTTGATGAGCAACAAATAAAAGTCACTGTCAAGCCAGCTGCATTTTGCTGGTTTGAAATTGACTTCTTCTCACCCCCTCTCAATTGTTTGCTCACCAGGTGTTAAAATTCAGGGTTAACTGTTCTCTGCCACTTTATTACTAACCAAAGCTAATCCAAATAATGTGCTGAAAAATAAAATAGTAATTCTTACTCATGCAACAGATAACCTCTCTGCTCCACAATGAGCCCGATTTCAGTTCCCATTTCCAGACGAAAAAAATTGTCTTGATTAATGAGTTCGAATGAAGAGGAAGAATATATTTTCATGAAAGAAAGAAACAAAGGCTAGAGGAGAGAGATCTAAAGTAATTGGGTAAAAAAGCCAGGAGAAGTATGAGTAAAATGTATTTAATACAGTGATTTGTTTTCTACAACTAAAGCCAAGGCTGAAAAATCTCTATCTTTAGCCAAAAGTGTGAAATGTATGATTTATCTCTGCCTAATCCCAGGATGCCCACCATTGTAGTAGCCAGCCTCCAGTCAATTCAATTCTCTCCACATGATATCAAGACACACCAGTGAGCACAACGTACTGAAAAATCCCATGGGGCCAGTCTACAAAGTAACTGTAGCATGTGGGACCTGTGCTCCAGCACCAGTGAATCTCCATCCAAGCTGTGCTATAGTGGAATTTACCAATAATGTGGAGGATTGCCCAGATATGTCCAGCCCACACGATGCAGGACAAATCCAATGCAGCAGATCAGTTGACTCATATTTACCAGAAAAATGAATGAAGCTGTCACTCCTTCACTCACTCACTTACTTAAACCTCCACTGATGCCTGGTTTGGCTTTCACCTGGACTATTATTCCAGATCTAGTCCTAGCATTGGTTCTAACGAATCACAGAGTTCAATTCAAGAGTTGAGGTGAGCACCTAAATGCAGTAAATCAATCAGCACTGAAGACATTTGCAAGCTTGCAAGCCATAGAAGCACAAGACCTTTAGCCCACAATGCCTGTGCTGAACATGATGCTAACTCCTATCTTCCTGCACATAATCTATATCCTTCCATTCCATGCATATCCATGTGCCTATCCAAAAGTCTCCCACATGCCACTATTGCTTCAGCCTCAATCACCACCCTCAGAAGCACATTCCAGGCACTCACTACCATTTGTGTAAAAAAACTTGTTTTACACATCTCCTTTAAGGTTGCCCCTGTCACATATAGCAATTCCCCTATTCAAATTTTGCATCTGGGGAAAAGCTTCAGACTGTATATACTTTCTCTGCTTCTCATAATTTTATATATTACTAGACCAAGTGCAGACCCGTTCGGTCTGTTCCCCCAATGTGTGGTTGCAGGGGAGAGGGGGGGTGTGGCATGCGGCATCACACACACGACCCCCCCCCCACACAAATGCTGACTACCCCCCTTGATATTATATCAATATTATTAATTTGCTCCTTTTACCCCATAACTGTTATATCCACTGACGCATAGCCCCCAACTCGCAAGTGCGTCTAGAGAAGGAGGGGGGGTAGAGAGTGAGGGCAGAGAGAAAATGGGGAGAGACAGAGAGAAAGGGGCAAAGACAGAAGGGCAAGAGACAGAGGGAGAGGGGAGGAAGAGGGAAAGAGAGGGAGAGAGAGGGAGGGAGGGAGAGGGAGGGAGAGGGAGGGAGGGAGAGGGAGGGAGAGGGTGAGGGAGAGGGAGAGGGAGAGAGAGAGGGAGAGGGAGAGGGAGAGGGAGAGGGAGAGGGAGAGGGAGAGGGAGAGGGGGAGAGGGAGAGAGGGAGAGAGGGAGAGAGGGAGAGAGGGAGAGAGGGAGAGAGGGAGAGAGGGAGAGAGGGAGAGAGAGAGAGGAAAAAAAAAAAAAAAAGCAACTGTGTGTCACGCGTTCAGAATGTTTTGGAAATGAAGCGTGCGCGTCTCATGCATGAAAGCTGTCGGCAGCTCTATGGAATTCAGGGAGGAGCCTGAACCACACACACTAACCACCCCACCTCCCCCCACACACACAGCCGGTCCAATCTAAGCTGTCAATGAAGACAGCAAATTATTTTGTTTTAACTGTCTGAAATTAAAAGTTAATGTTAAGAATTAGTGATGTTAAGTGAGAAATAATTCAATTCAATTCAATGAAAAACAATAGAATCAACAACCTGGCAGGCTAGGGGGGGGGGGGCGGGCGGGGCCAGGAGGCAGTTGGACCAGGTGCAAAGGCATTGTGAGGTAAGCGGGGTGGGGGGCGGGTGGGGCCAGCAGACAGGCTGGGGGCGGGGCTGGGCAGGGCCAGCAGGCATTTGGGCCAGGCGCAAAGGCATTGTGAGGTCAGCAGCTGGGCAACCTAAATAATTTTTTTTAATGTCATTTTGGTGATACATTTTAGTAAATATCTCGGGAAATAATGGACCAAATTTATAGAGGATCGGATTTTTGAAATCATAAGTAAAATTTCTACCAGAAGATGTAAATATTTCACTGTTATAGTAACGTCAGCAGCTGGGCAGCAGTCATATTTTTTAAAAAGGTCAGATTGGTCAACAATTTTAACAAAAAAGTCAGGAAAATAATGTACCAAATGTATAGAATAGTGGATTTCTAAACTCACAAGGAAAATCTCTACTGAAATATGTAAAAAATTCCCCGTTTCGGCATCTGGTTTTCGAGGAGATATACGTTTCACATGCTAAATGAGAGACTGAGAGAGAGAGAAAGAGACACGCACGCACGCACGCACACATGCACACACGCACACACGCACATATAGAAGATATGATACAATAGTCAAGTTTCTCTGCAACCATCGGCTTGCATGTCCTTCTAACACTTGTGGAATATCGGTACACTCCAAGGGAGGTAGTTTATAGCAGTCTTATGAAAGGAGAAAGATAAGGTATGTTTGCATTAAATTATGCAAATTAATTGACCACGTAACAAAGCGACACCATCATTTAAGTGACTTAAAAGATCACTTGTTAATAACAATAAAGTATGCATCTTATTCATAAGTTTCTGGTGTTTTCTAACACTTACCAGCACTTCATAATGGGTTTACAAATCACTTCCAGGTACGGTATGGAAAAGGAGATAAAGTGCAGAGACAGTAAATTTAAAATCAGCCTCAACACAATCAAACCAATGACAATTCAAACCTGACCAGCCTCATAACTTATTTCGTACCTGACCCAACACTTATAGTAAGGTTCCCAAAATCAAAGAACTGCAGATACTGCATATCCCAAAGGAAAGCAGTAAATGCTGTAAAATGTCAGTAGGCTAGGCAGCATCAGTGGGAACTAAAACAACGGATCTTTTGTCAGAACATCAAACTGGGTGAAGAGATTCTAAACAACACTGTCAACAATGCAACACCAGGGTTAGGGTTATTGAAACAAATGCAGGAGTATCCGTGTACATATGTTACAACAACATCAGAAGTAGATGAGATTTAGCAAGAGTTAGATTTTAAAACAGTGGCACCTGTACATTAAACCAACATCTGATAACTCAGGTGAGCATTAAGATTGAAGATAGATGCAAAAAGCTGGAGTAACTCAGCGGGTCAGAGAGCATCTCTTGAGAAAAGGAATACATGCCATTTCAGGTCAAGACCCTTCTTCAGAGTCAGGGGTTGAGACTGCCCCAGTCTGAAGAAGGGTCATGACCTGAAACATCACCTATTCCTTTTTTCAGGGCTGCCAACATTAGGTGAGAGTTGAGAGTGAGAAATTGCGAGGGAGCGCAGTGACAGAAGGGGGGAGGGTGTGGGAGGGGGGGTGTCCTAAATTGTGTAATCTGGTGCATACTGTAGCGAGTCTTTTAACTTACACTTGAATGCAACATTTATGCTTTAAATTGGTTTAGGTATGAATAAGGTTAGGCTAAATTACATTCCTAATTATTTTCCACAGTAGAGCCAGGCTCTGATCAACAGGTGCAGCACATGAGAAACAGTGAGATAGGTACAGGTTTACAGGACGATGGGCCAAATGCAGGCAGGTGGAGCTAGTGTAGATGGGACATGTTGGCCGGTGTGGGCAAGTTGGGCTGAAGGGCATGTTTCCGCTGTAAAACTCTATGACTCTATGATATACAAACTTGCTGACCAAAAAGAAAGAGAAGAACAAAGAGAAGGTATTCACAAAAGGAAACAAATTTCTGGAGTAATTTAGCAGGTCAGGCAGCACTCTCTAACTGCACTGGTGACTTTACCTTGGAGTTAAGACAGGAACAAAAGAAGTATAGCATGTAGAAACCAGGAACTGGAGATGCTAGTTTATAAGAAAGCACACAAAGCTCTGGAGTAACTCAGTGTGTCAGGCAGTATCCCTGGAGAACATGGATAGGTGACATTTCAGGTGTGGACTCTTCTTCAGACTAATGAAGCGTCCCGACCTGAGACATGACATATCCATGTTCTCCAGGGACGCTGGCTGACCCACTGAGTTACTCCAGAGCTTTGTGTGCTTTAAGATAAGACTTTTGGTCAGAGCAGAGTGAAAAGAACAATGAGAGAGGCTGGGTGTTGAAGATGGGAGAGAAACACCCCGTACACTAGCACTATACTACACACTGGGGACAATGTACAATGTTTACCAAAGACAATTAACCTACAAACCTGCACGTCTTTGGAGTGTGGGAGAAAACCCACATAGTCACAGGGAGAACGTACATAATCCGTACAGACAGCGCCCAGTCAGGATGGAACCCGGGTCTCTTGCGCTGTAAGACAGCATCTCTGCTGCTGCACCACCGTAGCAGCCCATTTTTTTTCTTTCTTCTTTTCAGGAGAGAGGAAGAGTATTTATCTTTGTTCTATGTTCTATCAGGACAACAGCGATACTAAATACAACACACATAGCCTCTGATGCTGCTTAAGCCTGGTATTAATGCAACAATTACTGGCGGTACATCGTTTAAGGCAGCTTTTACAACACCAAATACGTTCTGCTGCTGCTTCACTTCTTCTGGGAATTAATAAAGTGAAAAAAAGATTTATTCCATCTGGTCCACATCCTCGCAGAGAAAATACTGGCTACACTTTTGCTCAATATTTACTCATGGTATGTGACATCCTCCAGCACTGTAAGAAGTAAATCTTGAAAAATGTAACCACTGGACTAATGACCAAGTTTCCTTTGATGCACTGGAGCTGATCGCTGAATGTGTCAAGGTTAATGTCCCTCTCAATCGGAGTAAACTTCCACTGAATTCCACCAGAAGTTTGCATAAGTTATGGCTGCAAAAATAAGGAAGTCAAAATGTAGAAACAAGGAACTGATAAATACACAAAGGAACACTGATTCTGGAGTGACTCAGCCCAGTTGAGCCCAGACCAGGTTATGAATCACTTTTCCACTGCACGCAAATATTAGCATGGTCCTTATGTATCGCCACACATAATGTGGCCGGTGATATCAGGATTATATTTGCATCTTACTTTTCTCGTGGAATGGAAGCAAAACCGTTTAAGTTGCAAGCTGTAAAGCAGCATCCTCATCACGTTCCTGTGGAAGGTCAAGCTTATGCATATTAATAGTGTGCGATGGGCTTAAGACAATCAAATTGCTCATTCTTTATGGGAAACCAGCCGACAGAAAACTATTCTCATTGGTCAGTGTGGAGGAGATCGGGAAGCATTGGGCGAATTGAACTGTTCGTGACTTTCTTTATTTTTTATTATTTATTTTTTTGAGCGTGAGAAATTCTGTGATCAGCGTGAGAGCATGAGAATTGTGCAAAATGCGTGAGTCTCACATTCAATGGGTGGCAGCCCCGAAACTTTTCTCCAGAGATGCTGTCTGACCCGTTGAGTTACTCCAGCTTTTTGTGTCTATCTTCGGTTTAAACCAGCATCTATAATTCCTTTCTACACATCCTGAGCATTTAGACTGTTCTGCTGATAATCGTGGAAATGTTGCAGAGTGCATCTGCAAGCAGCAGGTACCTATCACCAAAAGATGTCTCATTTCACTCCTCCTGCTGCCCTGCCCTTGGCTTGCTCTGATTAACCACAACATCACCACAGCAGCAAGAAGGATGTTTGCCACACTTGCACAATCAGAATTGGAGGAGAAGGGAGCTCCATAAAATGGACACACATGCAGAAGTGGCAAACTCTACAGTCGTAATTGCCTTGCATCATTAGCTATTTCACTCCGACTCTTCTGTGTAGATGTCTTATTACTTCCACTCGTGGCTTTAATTTTCAGGATTTGTTCTCCCAACTTGTTCCTCAAATGCTGGCAGTAGTTTTTTTCTTTATTCACCCTATCAATTAATAATTTGAAAATCCCCTCTCTAATCACCCTTGGTCTCCAAATTTCCAGCCTGTAACCTTAGTTATAATCTTTCCTTTGATCTCCCTTTAGAGTCCAGGTATGATTTCATACGCTTAATTACTCCAGTCTATAGATCACTTTTCATAAAAAATTAATATAGAATCTGAGGTGCAGTTTAACAAGTATTTTGTGTGGCTGCTACATGGTTGAGAATGCCTTGTATTCCAATGATATTCAGCAAGCCATTGGCGTTTCTAATTAGCTTTTGTATCTGACCTTGGCAGCTAAGTGATCTATGGTTTAAGACTATCATTGACATTAACCTTAATTAACAAGTTTAGCAATTAACTGATGATAAATATTAAACTAAATGATTTGCAGATAGTCAGCTTCCATCTCTAACTAGCCTTAAATAATTGACTGACTTGATGTATCCCAGATAACTGCTCTTGAATTGAGAGAACTTTGGTAAGTGATAAAACAGCAAATGCTAGAAAATGGAAAAGATACTAAAAATGCTGAAAATGCTCCGCTGCCTGAACTGTTGAGTATTTTGAGTCAGTGTTTAGTTTAGTTTATATTAATTTAGAGATACAGTGCAGAAACAGGCCCTTCAGCCCATCAAGTCCACACCAACCAGCAATCCCCACATATTAACACCATCCTACACTACAATTTTTACATTTATAGCAAGCCAATTAACCCACAAACCTATACGTCTTTGGAGTATGGGAGGAAACTGAAGTTCTCAGAGAAATCCCACTCAGGTCACGGGGGAAAATGTACAAACTCCGTAGGGCCAAGCACCCGTAGCCAGGATCGACTCTGGCGCCGTAGGCGCTGTAAGCCAGCAAATCTACCGCTGCACCACAGTGCCTTTCTATTTTAGTTTTAGAAGGCAATGGTTAGGGCATCTGCAATATTCTCAGCTTCATCCTGTAAAACACTGGGATTAGATTTTTTTTAAACAGCTGGGGTGGGCAAGTGCAATAATTTTGCTTCTGTCAATCACCTTTGTTTTTAGTCCATGATCAAAATCAGTTTCCTTAGATTTTCTAATTAATGCCCAAGAAACATTTGACCCCTTTTCCCTGCATCATCAAAATAAATCTGTGGATACGACAACTAAACTATCGTAATGGGCCTGTCCCACTTGGCGATTTTTTTAGGCAACTGCCGGCGACTATCATAGCCGTAGCAGGTCGCTGAAAAACCGGCAACAACCAACGTCATCCTGGCGACAACCCACGACAGCACCTACGTCAGGGGAAGTCAAGCTATGCTCATGGAGGTCAAACCCACTGTCGCCGAAAAATGTTCAACATGTTGAAAATTTAGCAGCATCCAGAAAGACGCTACGACTTTTTGTGTGACTGAGGAGATTACTCCCTGCGACCACCGGTGAGCATGGCGACAAACTAGCCGCCTGTAGTTGCCTGAAAAAATTGCCTGTGGCACAGGCCCATTACTTTCTGAATAATTCAATTAATTAAATAAACCTGGGCTATAAAGATAATGTCAGTAATGGTACTATAAGAATGCTTCACATTCAGCTACTTTATTACCCTCTCTGGAAGCAATCTGCCATCCAGTCTGAGCCTCCAGATTCTGCAAGGCTTGCACCTTGCACAATGTTGTTATTAAAAGATTAAAACTAGAAACTGCAGGTGTCGGTTTTAAAAATAGGACTCAACATGCTAGAGTAATTGACCAGCTGAATTACTCCTGCTCTTTGTGTCCTTTTTTGTTACAAAAAACAACAGGTTTAGGTCGAAGCCTGCACAAGTGGATCAGCTGCTCAAAGTGCTGGTACTGTTGAGAGTGGACCGACAAGGGGGTCGCCGAGATCGAAGGGGCCCTTCAACTGCCATGTGCAGGCAGGCCTGGTTCGCCGCTGCGAGAAGATAAGACTGTGCAATTAACTTTTCCTAACTTTGTCGGCATCCGAAACATGGCAACTCTTGTGTGATGTCCTGCCTTGGTGAGATCTGCTTATGATGTTACCGGGTTGCATGCAAAACAAAGCATTTCACTGTACTTAGGTACATGTTACAATAAAGTATCATTGAATATAAATTAAATCTTGTCCTTGGTATGAAGTTTGCATGTTCTCCCGGTGACCACATGGGTTTCCTCCAGATGCTCTGATTTCTTCTCACATCATTGCTACAGTGCAGTGTTAGTACACTGTAACATGCCTCTGGAAACATTTTGTTGAAGCAAATATGGAATATTGGAGTAAGATACGTGCTGATACGTTTGAGTTGACATGTTTAGCCTGATCAGAGATGGATTTCAAGGTATATTTGGACTTTGGAACTCTCCCCCAGATTTTACATGTGGGAGGTAACTGAGCATCTTGAGGAAACCCACACAGTCAAAGGGAGAATGTGCAAATTCTACACAGATACAGAAATACAGGAGTGTTGGTTTTGAGTCCTTGTAATAATAAAGACCTCAGACCTTGGCAGGTTATACACTGTTTATTTAGAATAAACAACTACAAGCTCTCACTTGAGAGTTAACTTCATACTGAAGTGCAGTAGCTCGCGACGTTAATAAGCTAGTGGGCGTAACTACAAAGCATGACATAACATGAGCCACTGATCTACATCCCCCCTCTTAAAAAATTAATAGCACTATACCCATAACTAAGCAAAGCAAAAATCACAACCGATGACGAATGTATGTAAAGCCAAACATAGTCCGGATACTTCACAACCAGCCTGCTAACACGACCGGCACGTGTACGATAGAGGCCATCTCCATTCCTCTTCCCCGGGGACAGAGTTGGTGATTTCAGCACCGTGGGGGAGTGGACAAATGCCTCTGGGGTCGAAGCAGGAGACTGTGGCACAGGCAAAGATGAGACAGGCAGAGGAACTGTCACAGGCATGGATTGTTGTGCTGGCAAGAGCATGTGAGGGTCATTAGATGCAGATTGAAATGAACTTGTATGATCCGGATAATAGGGAAGAGGGATTGGCTCCTTCACAGGCAGAAGATGTTGGCTGTTTCGTCGGTAGGTGCCGCCATCGGCTCTAACAATGTACGAACGTGGCTCCGAAGCTAGACCAGAAATCACTCCAACACGCTCATGACCTTTGTCAGTCCGTAAGCGGACCACCTGTCCTTTGGTCAATGGTGGCAGAGGCCTGCTCGTCTTGTCGAACCATTTTTTAAAAAATGTCACGCTTCTGTCGTAACCTGGTTTGAATATCCTCCGGTGGAAGGGCATGTGGGACTAATGTTTGTTCTGCAACGGGCAACGGGGTATGGGTCTGCCTTGACAATAATCGTTGAGCAGGGGAACCCAAGGCAGGGTCACGGGAAATGTTGCGTAAGTTGAGCAAATCTAGGAATACGTCAGACTTGGCCCTGTGAGAGCGCTCTTGAGTTGTTTTGCACTACGGACAGCCGTTCAGCAAGCCCATTAGACTGTGGATACTCAGGGCTGCTGGTGATGTGGTGAAAATTCCATCGTCTGGCAAAATCTCTGAATTGTTGGCTGGTGAACTGGCTGCCATTGTCAGTCAACAGCTTGCCTGGAGATCCATGGATTAAAAAATGACGAGATAATTTCGAAATCACGCCGCTGGAAGTGGGGCTGCTGAGAAAATCAATGTCGAACCACCCTGAATACGAATCCACGAGCACCAGGTACTGCTTGCTGTGCCACTCAAATAAATCAGCTGCCACTGTAGACCATGGGAGCGCAGGTACAGGATGTGACAGAAGTGGTTGCTTTTGTTGATGAGGTGCCATGCTATTGCACACAGCACAAGCTGCCACATTGTCGTTGATGTATTCGGCCTTGCCAGGCCAGTAAAACATGCTTTTCGCCCGTGAAACACTGGCTTCAGCGCCTGGGTGTCCTGCATGGACAGCGTCGAAATACCGGTGATGCAACGAAGCAGGAACCACTGCCTTGTGTCCTTTCAAAACAATCCCGTCTTGTAGCAACAATTCGTCCCGAACAGGGAAGAAAGGTCGGGCTAGCAAAGGAACGTTGTATTGCTTGTCTGGCCAGCCACGCTTAATGACAGAGGTCAGGGACTGTCGGGTCTTGTCGGTGGCAGTGTGGGCAACATGATGAAGGGATGAAGGATACGGACATCATGATAAAGTCATCATCCTGTGAGGGCAGATTCTCGCAGGTCTTCCGAGGTACACGTGAAAGAGAGAAGGAGCATATCCTTTCCACATTTGTAGGTGAGGACAATGTCATATTTTTGAAGTTGTAGTAACATCCGTTGTAGGTGCGCTGGAGAGTTATGAATAGGTTTATTGAAAATGCTGATAAGAGGTTCGTGGTCAGTTTCAACTGTAACTGTGCGACCAAAGTTGAAATTATTGAACTTTTAGCAGGCAAAAATAACCGCTAGTAATTCCTTTTCAATTTGGGCATATCGTTATTCTGTGTCAGACATGGTGCGTGAGGCATAGGCGACAGGCTTATTGCCATGGCCAACATTCTGAAGGAATGCAACGCCCAGGCTATGTTGTGAGGTGTCATGTGTAAGTGTGACAGGCAGTCTATGATCAAAGAACGCATGAGTTAGGTATGTTACAAAACTTACCTTCAGTCGCGCTGTAATTCTGCCACTGGCCGTGTGCACGATTTTGGCGCCTTTAAGGGGAGGGCGGGGTTAAAACGTGGTTTCTCCTCCCTTGTCCTGGAAATATTTTGTTGGAGTACAAACCTTGGCTGACAAAATTGTTCCTAACGGCGTTTTGTGAATTTTTAATTTTTATTAAATCGTCAATGTCAGCGCTACAGTCATTTTAAAAGCAGCTCCTGAAGCGTCAACGCCGATAACGGGGACGGATTTCACACAATGGACAGGTAAACGAAAGTGCTTTCTTTAAATGTATAAAAGTGCTTCTTAAGAAGCCTTTAATTCAAATTTTGTCATGCGACACGGTGATTTTATTCCCCGAATTAACGGCAGTATTTTTCATGCCAATACGGGGTTAAATTCACCGCAAATCAATGTTCCAAAAGATCGCGTTCCAGTAATCCTCACTCGCAAGATGAATTAAATGCCCATTAATTTACAGGTATTAAACATTCAATTCCTTCCATTTGGCCTGTAAATTCATGAAAATTAGATTTTAAAATTATGTTATATTGTGAATTATTGTGTGAATGTTATTTGGACACTTAGGCTATTTAAAAATGTTAATCTATTCTTAAGAAATTGATAGATGTTTTGATCTAGTAATTGAATTTTGTAATTAGCTACAATTAGGTAACTAACTAATTATATGCTTTACTTTCATGTCTTCGAAGTAAGATTGTTTCATATTTGTTTCAGAATGCTTCAATCTATAATACCTGAAAATTTCTTTCAGTTACCATAATTTTTAAGAAAGTTATGGGCTTTTAACTGTACTCGATCACAGCTTTTGTGTTAAGTCAATGGAAAAGCAATAGGGAACTAGATGCTAATTTCTGAGTATGATAATGGCCATAACTTTTTTAATACTGAAGATATGAAAGTGAATTAAGTGTCAAATTAAACTTCTTTTTATGCTTTATCTGATGGGATAAATTGCAGACTTTATTTTTAAAATCTCAAAATTTTGTAACATTGCTACATGAGTAGGGGTGGCAGACATCTGCTGTTTAAGAGTGTCAAATGCTGTCTGTTGTTGTTCATGCCACGTCCAAGCTGTGTCTTTGTTTGTGAGAAGGCGTAATGGGCCTGACGTTTCGCTGAAATCAGGAATGAATTTGCTCAAATAGTTCGGCATGCCAAGGAACCTCTGCAAGCTGGGCACGTCAATGGGTGCTGGGAGTCCATTAATCGCACTGGTTTTCATTGGATCAGTTTTCAAGCTGTCCTTGGTAAATATATGTCCTAGGTATTTTACCTCATTCACTCTGAATTTGCATTTTTGGGGGTTGAGTTTGAGATGGATGGCCTCGGCACGCTTCAATACTTTTGTCAGATTGGCGTCGTGTTCCTCGATTGTTTTCCCAGCAATGAGGATATCGTCCACTATGATGGAGCATAGGTATCCGGAAAACAATTGCTCCATGGATTGTTGAAGCACTTCACTGGCAGGACTTATACCAAAGGGCATTCTCAAAAATGTATATCGTCCGAACGGTGAACTGAAACTTGTCAGCTTGGAGGATTTATGTTCCAGTGGAATCTGCCAGAATGAATTCTTGGCATCGAGCACTGTGAATACAGTTACATCGGCCATCTGTGCCGCAATCTCGTCCACTGAACGCATTGGATAACGTGGTCTCTTAATTGCTGTATTTAAGTCCTTGGGGTTGATACAAATCCATATCTTGTCTTTATTCTTCTTAGTAGTGACAACCATTGAGGAGACCCAGTCTGAGGGTTCAGTTATGGGAGTAATCACACCAAGAGCCACCATTCTGTTGAGTTCACTTTGTAATCGATTCCGCATAGCATGGAGAATCCTGTGAGCTGGACGAACAAATGGGATTGCCCCAGGGTCAATAGTAATCGTGCATCTGGCAGGCAACCTGCCCAGCTCGTCGTTAAACAAGTCCTTGTATTGTGTTAAAATAGGATGTGTAAAATAACAGTCTACAGTCAGTGGACAGACTGAAGGGCTGAGGGAAATCAATCCCATGTCATGGCATGCATCGGCACCCAGTATGGATGGTACCTTCGCGTACCAAGTAAAAATCTAGGATGTGGTCACGCGCATTGAGATGGCAACGTAACTGTACTTGGCTTATAGGGTGCAGTGCTGCACCATTGATAGAGATAAGTGAAGCAGTTGTCTGAGTTAGAGCTTCTGTGTTTTGTAGCTGCTGGAAGACAGCCAAGGAGATAGCGTTACAGCGAGCCCCGCAATCAACTTTAAGATAGAGAGTTTTGCCATTAATGAGCAGTTTGACCTTGGGATCGAGTTTGGATGCTGAACCAGACAAAGCATGCACATTAATCTCTGTGCTGTCATCATCTGTTTGTGGGATCTGGGAGCTGGAATATTCATCCTGGCTTAACAAGCTGACAGACTGTCTCATTTGAAATCTGTTGTTTCCCGATTTGAAACATAGAAGATAGGTGCAGGAGTAGGCCATTCGGCCCTTCGAGCCTGCACCGCCATGCAATATGATCATGGCTGATCATCCAACTCAATATCCTGTACCTGCTTTCTCTGCTGATTTCTTCCAGCAGTTTGTATTGTATTGTATTGTACTTTGTATTGTATCCAGGGTAAGGGGGGAGTATGAGTGCCAGGGCAGTTTACTGTTCTGGATGTCAGATGTGGGAGGTCAAGGAGTCTGATAGCCTTCCATACGTCCACATCTGCGCCAGGTGCATTGAGATGGGGCTCCTAAGGGACCGTATTAGGAACCTGGAGCAGCAGCTCAATGACCTCCGTCTGGTCAGAGAGAGCGAGGAAGTCAGAGAGAGGAGTCACAGAGAGGTGGTCACTCCAAGACCAGAGGAGGCAGGCAAGTGGGTCACGGTTAGGAGGGGCAAGGGGCAGAGGCAGGGACTAAAGAGTACCCCGGTGGCTGTACACCTTGACAATAAGTACTCCTGTTTGAGTACTGTTGGGAGGGACAGCCTACCTGGGGGTAGCAACAGCGGCCGGGCCTCCGGTACAGAGACCGGCCCTGTTGCTCAGAAGCGTAAGGAAAAGAAGAGGAGGGCAGTAGTAATAGGGGACTCGATAGTTAGGTGGTCAGATAGGCGATTCTGTGGACGCAGTCAGGAGACCCGGATGGTAGTTTGCCTCCCTGGTGCCAGGGTCTGGGATGTGTCTGAACGTGTCCAAGATATCCTGAAATGGGAGGGAGAGGAGCCCGAGGTTGTTGTACATATAGGTACCAATGACATAGGTAGAAAAAGAGAAGAGGTCCTGAAAGGAGAATTTAGGGAGTTAGGAGGAGAGTTAAGGAGAAGGACCGCAAAGGTATCAATCTCAGGATTACTACCTGTGCTACGCGACAGTGAGAGTAGGAATGGAGCGAGGTGGAGGATAAATGCGTGGCTGAAGCACTGGTGCAGAGGGCAGGGATTCAAGTTTCTTGATCATTGGGACCTCTTTTGTGGAAGGTGTGACCCTGTACAAAAAGGACTGGTTGCACTTGAACCCGAGGGGACCAATATCCTAGTGGGGAGATTTGCAAAGGCTACTGCGGAGACTTTAAACTAGAACGGTTGGGGGGAGGGACTCAAATAGAGAAAGCTAGTAGACAGTGTGTGAGGCAGGAGGCAGAGAAGGGAAGCACTCAGACCCAACATGTAGGGGGGAAAGAAGAAAAAAATAATAAGCAGAGAATAAGAGGTGGTGGGTTTCTTAAATGTGTGAGCAGAGAGACAGAGAGGTGTAAAATGAGGGTAGAAGCAATAGGTAGCAAGGTGAAAAGTAAAAGTGGCAGGCAGACAAATCCAGGGCAAAAATCAAAAAGGGCCACTTCTCAACATAATTGTATAATGGTAAGAGCGTTGTAAAAACAAGCCTGAAGGCTTTTTGTCTCAATGCAAGGAGCATTCGTAATAAGGTGGATGAGTTGAATGTGCAGATAGCTATTAATGATTATGATATAGTTGGGATCACGGAGAAATGGCTCCAGGGTGACCAAGGCTGGGAGCTGAACATCCAGGGATATTCAATATTCAGGAGGGATAGACAGAAAGGAAAAGGAGGTGGGGTAGCGTTGCTGGTTAGAGAGGAGATTAACACAATAGAAAGGAAGGACATTAGCTTGGAGGATGTGGAATCGATACGGGTGGAGCTGCGAAAAACTAAGGGGCAGAAAACGCTAGTGGGTGTTGTGTACAGGCCACCTAGTGGAGTTAGGGATGGCATCAAACAGGAAATTATAATTGCGTGCAACAAAGGTAAAACAGTTATAATGGGTGACTTCAATCTACATATAGATTGGGTGAATCAAATTGGCAAGGGTGCTGAGGAAGAGGATTTCTTGGAATGTATGCGGGATAATTTTCTAAACCAACATGTAGAGGAACCAACGAGAGAGCAGGCTATTCTAGACAGGGTATTGAGTAATGAGGAAGGGTTAGTTAGCAGTCTTGTTGTGCGTGGCCCCTTGGGCAAGAGTGACCATAATATGGTTGAGTTCTTCATTAGGCAGGCAGTGACTAGTGGGGTACCGCAAGGCTCAGTGCTGGGACCCCAGCTATTTACAATTGCAGATGACACGAAGCTGGAGGTCAGTGTTAGCTGTGAGGAGGATGCTAGGAGGCTGCAAGGTGAATTGGATAGGCTGGGTGAGTGGGCAAATGCATGGCAGATGCAGTATAATGTGGACAAATGTGAGGTTATCCACTTTGGAGGCAAAAACAGGAAAGTAGACTATTATCTGAATGGTAGCCGATTAGGAAAAGGGGAGATGCAACGAGACCTGGGTGTCATGGTACACCAGTCATTGAAAGTAGGCATGCAGGTGCAGCAGGCAGTGAAGAAAGTGAATAGTATGTTAGCATTCATTGCAAAAGGATTTGAGTATAGGAGCAGGGAGGTTCTACTGCAGTTGTACAGGGTCTTGGTGAGACCACACCTGGAGTATTGCGTACAGTTTTGGTCTCCAAATCTGAGGAAAGACATTCTTGCCATAGAGGGAGCACAGAGAAGGTTCACCTGATTGATTCCTGGGATGTCAGGACTTTCATATGAAGAAAGACTGGATAGACTTGGCTTGTACTCGCTAGAATTTAGAAGATTGAGGAGGGATCTTATAGAAAATTCCAAAATTCTTAAGGGGTTGGACAGGCTAGATGCAGGAAGATTGTTCCCGATGTTGGGGAAGTCAAGGACAAGGGGTCACAGTTTAAGTATAAAGGGGAAATCTTTTAGGACCGAGATGAGAATTTCTTTTTCACACAGAGAGTGGTGAATCTCTGGAATTATCTGCAACAGAAGGTAGTAGAGGCCAGTTCATTGGCTATATTTAAGAGGGTGTTAGATGTGGCCCTTGTGGCTAAAGGGATCAGGGGTATGGAGAGAAGGCAGGTACGGGATACTGAGTTGGATGAATCAGCCATGATCATATTGAATGGCGGTGCAGGCTCGAAGGGCCGAATGGCCTACTCCTGCACCTATTTTCTATGTTTCTTTGTTTTGTTACAGAGCCTGCAGATTTTTCCAAATGTCAGACACCGGTCATGAATTGCAGTGTGTGCAGCTGCTTAAAAGCAATTAGTAATCCATCTTGGGCTGTTAACTGGCCCCTGAAACTGTCGAGTAGGAATTTGATTAGATACGCTGGCTGCATTGACTTCACGAGCAACAGGAGATGTTAGCGTTTTAATGTGGGCATTGGTTAACTCAGCTATGCGACAGCAGTTTTCAACATCTTCCAAGGTCAGGCCCACTTCACGCAACAATTTATCGCATAGTTGATCATTCAATATGCCATGTATTAATCGATCTCTTATCAGACTAGATTCTATTTCTCAAAAATTCACAACGACTGGCAACATGTTTCAGTGCACTGATATAGAGCTCAACTGGTTCTTCTTGTTTTTTGACACATTGAGAAAAATTTATGTCGTTCAATGCTCACATTAATTTGTAACTCACATAGTTGTCGGAATTTACGTAAGAGGCACTCAGGATCATGGATGGACTCTGCTGGAATTTGTACGTTATTATCATCCACACCACCATAGTGAAATCTTCTGGCACGTCGTGGATCTTCCGTGCCCGCTAAGTTAAGGAGAATCGAGGCACGAAGAGCGGGTGCTGCGTTCGGATAAGCAGCATCAATGTAAATTGAGAAATCTTCCTCGAACACACGCCATCGTTCTGCAAGATCAGCATCAAACACCAATATATCTGGCTTTCTAAGAGCAGCAGCCATAATCGTGGATAAAAAAATAAACTAAGATAAAAACAATATAATCAAACGGAGGGTGAGATCGTAAACTTTGACACCATGTTAGTTTTGAGTCCTTGTAATAAAAAATACCTCACACCTTGGCAGTTCTACACTGTTTATTTAGAATAAACAACTACAAGCTCTTACTTGAGAGTTAACTTCATACTGAACAGTGCAGTAGCTTGCGATGCTAATAAGCTAGTGGGTGTAACTACAAAAGCATGACTCATAACGTGAGCCACTGATCTACAGGGAGGTAGTAGGAAGGCGGGAAGTAACAGTGAAAGATTTCCACTGAATTTTCGAGTCTATACTCTGAAAATGGTATGGGAATTGTTGCATCTTGGGAGCAAGTTCAATCATTCTCCTCGACAGGTGGGGAGTTAAAATGATTGTGGACACTTAGTTCATCATTTCGGCTGCCTTGTCACAGTTGCAATCCATTCTCCAGGTGCGAAGCATTTGCCTGAAGGAGTCGAGTCCCTCCCTTTATTATGTTAATGCAACACTTCAATTTAGACCATAATGCTCATCCCACTTCCAAGCATAGTTCCGTAAAGGTCTGTTTGCTTTCTTCTGAGCTAGGAAGGGCTTCAATGGCTCTCTTTTCCCCAACAAATAATGGCTACCCACCAGCTCCCAACCTATTTCAATCAGCAAATCACTGGGGATCATTCGATCGACTGTGTCTGCCTGAGATCCATTTACTAAAGTTGGCAGTTGTCCCCACTGACATTCAATCAGGAGCCTAGACATAATCCCACATTGCTTTGCAGTGCCACCTGAGCCGCTGAAAATCTGTGGTCTGAAAGTTTTCAGTCGGTCCAGTGGACAATACCCAAGGCATCAGCAAATGCCTTCTCGATTACTAACTGTCCTTAGGTAATCAACTTTCAGCAAACAACCAGTGTAAGTACATTTACCACATATTTCTTTGTATATTTGCCACAATGTGTGCACATAGGATTGAAGATGAAAACGCAATAAGAACTAATAGTAACAGGCTATTCTGCAGGTGAACCCTTGGTAATTCACATCAACCACACAGATGCGGATAAAGATATATCTTCCCTTTTCTCAAACATTTACTTCTACCAAACAATTCTAACTGTTTAAGTTCCATCCAGCATTGCAGCTCTCTATTAACCTTTTGAAGTAAGGAATATATGCACCACAGCCCCTTGTGTAATTCAAGAAAATTCAACACCAACCTTCAACAGCTAAGAGCATGTTTTTTAATTAAAACTCAAGATGATATCATCATTACTAACCAGGGATGACTGCTGTAAATCAGTTTTCAAATGAAGCATACATATCCATGAAGAGTCATGAAGCAGCCACACTGACCACACTGATTGCTGGGATGTCAGGACTTTCATATGAAGAAAGACTGGATAGACTCGGCTTGTACTCGCTAGAATTTAGGAAATTTGAGGGGGGATCTTATAGAAACTTCCAAAATTCTTAAGGGGTTGGACAGGTTAGATGCAGGAAGATTGTTCCCGATGTTGGGGAAGTCCAGGACAAGGGGGTCACAGCTTAAGGATAGAGGGGAAATCCTTTAGGACCGAGATGAGAAAAACTTTTTTCACACAGAGAGTGGTGAATCTCTGGAACTCTCTGCCACAGAAGGTAGTTGAGGCCAGTTCATTGGCTATATTTAAGAGGGAGTTAGATGTGGCCCTTGTGGCTAAAGGGATCAGGGGGTATGGGGAGAAGGCAGGTATGGGATACTGAGTTGGATGATCAGCCATGATCATATTGAATGGCGGTGCAGGCTCGAAGGGCCGAATGGCCTACTCCTGCACCTATTTTCTAATTTTCTATGTTTCTAAGTGCGGCTCCTAGAAGGTACTGATTATATATTGTGTATTAAATGTGTGTTGTTGGGGAGGAGAGCAGACACATTAATTGTGGATCCAGTGGGTTTACATAAGGTCATAAATTTATAGGAGCAGAATTAGGTCATTCGGCCCATCAAGTTTACTCTGCTAGTCAATCATGGCAGACCTATTTCTTTCTCCTAACCCAATTCTCCTGCCTTTTCCACATAACCCTTGACACCTGTACTAATCAAGAATCTATCTATCTCTGCTTTAAAACATATTCATTGACCTGGCCCCCACAGCATTCTGTTGAATGGTGGAATAGACCTGATGGGCCAAATGGCCTAATTATGCTCCTATCACTTATGAGCTGATCTTATGACACGTGGCATAGAAATGAGCCATCCATGTAGAATGCAAGTGCTTATGATCTCCACAAGCGCTCTCTCTATTCCTTTCCCCCTCAGTTTACTGGGCATCTTCAGTCAGTGATTACATACTGGATGGGAGATGTCATCACATTTAACCACCCACTCCACCCTGACTCATCATTAAGTCCAGCCATGTTCAGTACCACACTGAGTGGAAGCTCCAGAAACACATCATATCTGGTAGGTGAATCAACCTTGGCCCCATTCACCTCAATGATTTTGCCTCCCTTTACTCCAAAAGCAAATAAATTTATATTCACTATATTTGAATTAATATTAATGCCTTAATTTACATTACCTATGTGTGACTTAAATGTATTTATTTGTTTTTTAATTTTATTATTTATATGTTTGGTAGTCATTTCCATGTGATCATCAAAAAACATTTAGAAGCAGTAGAAAAGTATCTCTGCAAAGTATGAACTATCATCAGCCATGCATCCATGCATGCATTAAGTTCATTCACCTGAGTATTAGTCATGGCAAGAGGATTGTGTAGGTAGGAATTGCAGATGCTGATTTAAACTGAAGATGGACACAAAAAGCTTGAGTAATTCTGCGGGACAGGCAGCATCTCTAGAGAAAGGGAATAGGTGACGTTTCGGCTCGAGACCCTTCTTCATACTTCTTGAGCTAGAGGACCTCTCTACTTCATGAGACACTTGTTTCCGAGGAGATGCAACCCTGGAACCATGTAAGAAGGAAAGGTGCGGCATTGGCAAAATCCAGCATGAACCAACCATATTTCCTCTTAGACACATGGTTATTATTGCCTCAAATGCCTCTTGTGGTGGCAAGTTCCATACTGTAGTTTAGATGGGGAAGTGATATACAATATTGAGAGGGAAATGTGCTTACAAGTTGCTGAAGAGGCACAATTTTGAATTGTGTTTAATTTTCAAGAAAGTATATCCACAGTACAGAGTGGCTCAGATTATAATATGATAATAGCAGCAGTAATCATTTTCTTTTTAATTACTGGGTCCCAGTTTTCAAGAAGAGAAAATGTTTAGAGAGAAATCCATCCCAAAAACTGTACTGTGGATCAAAAGTTCAGTTTTATAGAGGTCAAAGCAATAAATTTGAGAAAGGGAGTACAATTCACAGCGACAACATTGCAAATGAATAGAGACATACTGTATGTCGACCCTCTGCTCCAGCTCCTCTCTGTGCAGGCTCTACTACTGAACAGCAACAGTGGTGGAGAGTGTTCACCAGCTGGCAGAGAGAGAGGAATCTCCTTTGAGATAATATGTATAAGCTTTTCTGTGGAAGAAATGAGGGAGGAATCTTAATTCACAAACTGTCAAATTACTACAGACAAAAAGTGAAGATGTAAACATTTAAAAATACCATTCACCAAGAAAACATGCTGGACCTAGTATGATAAGGTGATGATTGACAAAGTAATTAATTATACGTGTTACAGAAAATGTATTTCAATCCAATTACTGTCTCAATAAAAAAGATGAAAACCCTATCTTTTTATTTCCCTGAAAGATACAAAATAAGAAAGAGTAAAATAGACCTCCTGTTTGCCACCAAATTCATCAAGAGTTTTACATATATTTATACAGCTACAGTGCTTCAATATAAAACACCAAACTCTATAAATATGGCAGCTGCTCCCTTTATTCCTGAGTTAGAATGCTTTTGGTTTGAGCACTAAAGGTTTAATCACAAACCACGGACGATAATTTTGCACTGTCAGAATTTCTTGCATAGAGATTTACATTCACCTGAAAGCTTGTGTTAAATTGGCATATGGAGCAGAGGACATTTGTCAGTTTGTTCCAGTACCACCAACAAACATTTGATGACATTTGATTCCCCAGCGGTATGAATATTGACTCCTCTAACTTCAAGTAACCCTTGCTTCCCTCCCTCTCCCTGCCCCTTCTCCGACCAGTCTGACTGTCCCTCTGATTACATTGTATCTCTGTCTGCTTTGTTATTACATTCTGAAGAAGGGTTTCGGCCCGAAACGTTGCCTATTTCCTTCGCTCCATAGATGCTGCTGCACCCGCTGAGTTTCTCCAGCATTTTTGTGTACCTTTGTTATTACATTCTCTTTGCTAACAATTGTAGATTTCCCTTGCTCTGCATCTCTTTGGATCTCTTATCCTTATCTCTGTAACTCCCTCTCCCCTGACGCTCAGTCTGAAGAAGGATCATGGCCAAAAACGTTGCCCATTCCTCTTCTCCAGAGATGCTGCCTTTTCCGCTGAGTTATTCCAGCATTGTGTGTCTAACATTTGATGACAGAGTGGACATTGCCTTATCTGTATTTGCAACTTGTCTGCGAGTTTTGCACCATTCTCTGTGTTTGCTACGTGCAAATTTGGGATGCAGCTCTAAAGTTTCAACTACTTTGAAATCCATTTGATCCACAGAGCTAAACATGCTACATTGTCATATCAGCATTTTGCATCTTACTCCAATATTCACTGCCAGAAAGAATTCAGAACAAGAAAGTCCAATAGAAATTGCTTCTCTAAACATTCTAAAAGCTGACTTGAATTTTTTTTAACAATCCTCATCTACCCATTTTAATGAGCTAGGGAGCACAACAGCAGAATCAAATGCCCGAAGTACCTGAGAAGCATTTGTTTGCAGTTCTCACCATTTATACAGTACACATACAAAATGTCAGCAAGAGTTACCAGTACAGTCTTTCAAGTCTGTTGAGAAAACCAAACAGCAAGGGGAGCTCAGTGGATCAGGACTTTGTCTGTTCATTTCCCTCCACAGATATTGCCTGACCTATTTTAGATAACCCCCTTTCCTCCCCTTTCTCTTCCGCACTACCTCTTTCTCCCCCCCTCCATCCCCAGTGCCCCACCTAGATGCACACCTATCTCTCTCCTCCCTACCCCCTCTACCTATATTTCTCCCTCTGACAATTCGTCAATAGTTTTTTCACACACCTTTTTATTATCTCTTGCCTTTGTTCAACCATCTGCCTGTGAAAATGTTCCCTCACTTGTGTTCACCTATTACCTCCCACGCCTATTCCTGCCCCCCCCCCCTCTTCTTGTTTTCTCCCCCCCAATTCTACAATCAGTCTTAAGAAGGGTCCTGACTTGAAACATCACCCAATTCTCCATGGACGCTGCCTGACTTGCTGAGTTACCCTGGCACTTTGTGCTTTTTTAAAAATTGTTGATCAGATGTTGGCTTCCACTTCCCAGCAAGTTACTTATAACCCTTAAATCCCTCAATGTCTAAAAAAATTAACAAGCTAATTTTAAATCAATAATCTACAACTGATGAACATTTCCTGAGGTGGGGGATATGAGCAGTATGTGTAACTCTTGTGCAACTTACTGAAGAACATTATTTATTTCCTCAAAGTCCAACTGTTATGTCCTCAAAGTCCAAATATCTCTTATGTTGAGCTCTGGGATCCCCTTTACATATAGAAAATGTAAATGCATGTTATATTAGAGATTGACATTAAAATTAGATGCTGTACATTAATAGAATACATTAATAGATTCCTAGATTCCTTAAATGTGTAATGTAATGTGCATATAATATAATATTCAACACTGAATGCTAATTATTCAAGGTTTCCATAATCATGAAAGATTGTGGTGGTAAATTGGAAAACATTGTCTGGGACGACATAAGGAAGGACGTCATGAATTTAAAATTGATATTGAGAGAAAACTCAAGAAATATTTGGGGTTAAAAATGAGCCACTGGAGGAACTCAGCGTGTAGGCAGCATCTGTAGAGGCGAAGGGATGGTCAAAGATTTGGGTCGAGAATCTGCATCAGGAAACATCTCCCAAGAAATGGAGAATGGTGTGCTTTGTAGGATGGAACAGCTGAGATAAAGACCATTATTTCATTTGATATTCTGGTCCGGTACAGTAGTCATATTACAAATAAACCAACAAAATAATGAAGTGAATCCAAAATGAGAAACAAGTATACAGTCTATGCTGTGGACAGCACAATAGCACAGCTAGTAGAACTACTGCCTCATGGTTTCAAAGACGGGTTCAGTTCTAACTTTGTGTGCTGTCTGCATGGAACTTGAACGTTTTCATTGTGGTTGCACGGGTGTTTCCCAGGTGCTTGTTTTTTACCCACATCCCAAAGAAGTGTGGGCTGGTAGATAAATTGACCACTATAATTTGTCCTCAGTGTAGAATCCATGGTGAGTTGATAGGATTATGAAGAGAATAGATTATGGTAAAATGGGTGAATGGGTTGGATCCTTGAGCTATCAGTTTCAATGCACTAAAACGCCTCTTGTGAGGAATTCAGAAAAAATTGTGATCTGCCGGTATGAAGCTTGAACCAGTGTGGAAAGGGATAGGCAAATATTTAAACATGTTTTATGAACTGATGAAGGATTAAGATCCCATTATCATTTTCTTTGGCTTAGCAGTAAAAAGCAAATGAATGATTTTAGAGCAAAGAGTGTGATTAGGAGAAATTCCTTTATGTAGTAGGTTGCTGGAGCATTAAATTATTTCCAGGAGTGGAGAGCTGATGCAGGGGCCAACACAACTATTAAGATAGAATTGGATCAATATTTGAAGCAGAGTAACATTGAGCTGTGGGCCAAAGGATATGAGCATGTGATTAGGATTGTGTTATTTGTTTCAAAGCATTGGCACAGATGTGATGGCCTTGTTCTGTACTGTGAATCTCTAGGGTTCTATGGCATCTTATGTATGTTTTCAGAGCCAGGTAGAAAAGCTTCAGGATAAATGAATAAATTTGTTATGATTATTGAACATCTTCAAATATGATACTACCTGTTGCAATCTATTAGTTTTATTCTATTACTAGACTAAGTGGGACCCGTTGGGTCCCAGCATCACACATGAGGGCTGGTCCTCAACGCAATATTCCACCTCTCCACCAATTCCAATATTGGTGGCCAGTGGGGGGGGGGGGCGAGTGGGGGGGCGGGGTGGGGGGCTGTCTGGAGCACTAGTATGGGTGTTGTGGGCTGAAGGGACTGGCTTCCAGAGGGCTAGTATGGACATTGTGGACCAAATGGATTCTTGGGCTGGCGGCTCAGTCACTCAAGCCTGTTATGCTGGCAGCTCACTCACAGCTGGTGGGCTGGCAGTTGACTCATGGCTATTCCTTGAAATTCCATTTCAAGCAGGGTGCAAGGCCACCAAATTCAACTGCAGTTTCTTACCATTTCAAGCAGGATGCAAGGCCACTAAAGACAGCGAGTCATGATCTCTGCCTCCTCCACCTTGCAGAGACTGAGCCACGCCCACACTTCTGGGTTTTATAGTCCCTTCCCCTTCCCATCAGAAGGGGCGTGGCCTTCATGGCATGATTGACAGGAGAGAGAATCTCAACATTTTTAAACACTAATAAGTCTTTTATTTTTCATCGATGGGAAAAATCCTCAGCACCTAATGAGCGGAGGGGGACTCTGAGTAAGATGGCCAAAAATCACAGCCGTACATGGTAGCGTTTATTCTAAAATAAATATAAAGTGCAAACAGGAAGTGGTCAAGATTAGACTTTTAATTATATAGAAGGCAAGGTAACTTTAATTAGGCAAGGCAACTTTAATTAGGCAAGGCAACTTTAATTAGACAAGGCAACTTTAATTAGACAAGGCAACTTTAATTAGACAACACAGCTTTAGCATTTCCAAACCAAAGGAAACACAGGTTTAGCATTTCCAAACCAAAGGCAACACAGCTTTAGCATTTCCAAACCAAAGGCAATACAGCTTTAGCATTTCCAAATCAAAGGCAATACAGCTTTAGCATTTCCAAACCAAAGGCAACACAACTTTAGCATTTCCAAACCAAAGGCAAGACAGCTTTAGCATTTCCAAACTATATTTTCAAGCCACATTAAGGGCACTGACAGGTCAGTAAAACCACTCACAGTTTAGTAGACATGTGTTCAGTGGTATTCACAGCTCAAACTGAGAGACGTGACCCTCTCGCTCCCCCATCTTGCAGAGACTGACTGAAGCACTCAACACTCCGCGTTTTATAGTCCCTCTGGAAGGGGCGTGGCCTTCAAGAGAGAGAATCTCAACATTTTGTAAACACTAATAACTCTTTTATTTGTAATCGATGGGGAAAATCCTCTTGTCCTATGCAGCGGAGGAGGACTCTAAGTAAAATTGTTAAAAATCACAGTCGTAAGTGGCAGCGTTTTTTCTAAAATCAACATACAGAACAACAGGAAGTGGTCAAGATCAGACTTTTAGTAATATAGATATAAACCAGAGTGAAGATTGGGTAGCTTACACCCCAGCAGCATGAATATTAACTTCTCTAATTTCAAGTAACCCTTGCTATCCCTCTGTCTCCATCCCTCCCCTTCCCAGTTCTTCGACCAGTCTGACTGTCCATCTGATTACATTGTATCTCTGTCTGTATTGTTGTCACCTAGTTAACAATGCTCTATTCTACATTTTCCTTGGTCTACATCTCTTTTGATCTCTTTGTTGAGGAACTGAAGGACATCTACATTAGGCAGGAAATGGTGTTTGGTAGACTGATGGGACTGAAGGCTGATAAATCCCCAGGGCCTGATGGTCGGCATCCCAGGGTACTTAAGGAAATGGCTCTGGAAATCGTGGATTCATTGGTGATAATTTTCCAATGTTCTATAGACTCAGGATCAGTTCCTGTGGATTGGAGGGTAGCTAATGTTATCCCACTAATTAAGAAAGGCTGGAGAGAGAAAACAGGGAATTATAGACCAGTTAGCTTGACATCGGTGCTGGGGAAGATGCTGGAGTCAATTTTACAAGATGAAATAGCCGCACATTTGGATAGCAGTAACAGGATCGGTCCAAGTCAGCATGGATTTACGAAGGGGAAATCATGCTTGACAAATCTTCTGGAAATTTTTGAGGATGTAACTAGGAAAATGGACAAGGGAGAGCCAGTGGAGGTAATGTACCTGGACATTCAGAAAGCATTTGATAAGGTCCCACATAGGAGATTAGTGGGCAAAATTAGGGCACATGTTATTGGGGGTAGAGTGCAGACATGGATAGAAAATTGTTTGGCAGACAGGAAACAACTGTAGGGATTAACGGGTCCCTTTCAGAATGGCAGGCAGTGTCTAGTGGGGTACCGCAAGGCTCAGTGCTGG
This sequence comes from Malacoraja senta, assembly GCA_038087875.1. Classification (NCBI taxonomy): domain Eukaryota; kingdom Metazoa; phylum Chordata; class Chondrichthyes; order Rajiformes; family Rajidae; genus Malacoraja; species Malacoraja senta. The sequence goes on from CM075977.1 coordinate 187,885,888, forward strand.
GACCACAGCTATTTACAATATACATCAATGATTTGGATGAAGGGATTCAAAGTAACATTAGCAAATTTGCAGATGACACAAAGCTGAGTGGCAGTGTGAACTGTGAGGAGGATGCTATGAGAATGCAGGGTGACTAGGATAGGTTGGGGGAGTGGGCAGATGCATGGCAGAAGAAGTTTAATGTGGATAAATGTGAGGTTATCCACTTTGGTATCAAAAACAGGAAAGCAGATTACTATCTCAAGGGCATCATGTTGGGAAAAGGGGAAGTACAATGGGATCTGGGGGTCCTTGTTCATCAGTCAATTAAAGTAAGCATGCAGGTACAGCAGGCAGTGAAGAAAGCGAATGGCTTGTTAGCCTTTATAACAAGAGGAGTCGAGTCTAAGAGCAAAGAGGTCCATCTGCAGTTGTACAGGGCCCTAGTGAGACCAAACCTGGAGTATTGTGTGCAGTTTTGGTCCCCTAATTTGAGGAAGGACATTCTTGCTATTGAGGGAGTGCAGCATAGGTTTACAAGGTTAATTCCCGGGACGGCGGGACTGTAATATGCCGAGAGAATGGAGCGGCTGGGCTTATACACTCTGGAGTTTAGAAGGATGAGAGGGCATCTTATTGAAACATATAAGATTGTTAAGGGTTTGGACACCCAAGAGGCAGGAAACATGTTCCCGATGTTGTGGGAGCCCAGAACAAGGGGCCACAGTTTAAGAATAAGGGGTAAGCCATTTAGAACGGAGACGAGGAAACGCTTTTTCTCAGAGAGTTGTGAGTCTGTGGAATTCTCTGCCTCAGAGGGCGGTGGAGGACCGATTCTCTGGATACTTTCAAGAGAGCTAGATAGGGCTCTTAAATATGGCGGAATCAGGGGATATGGGGAGAAGGCAGGAACGGGGTACTGATTGGGGATGATCAGCCATGATCACATTGAATGGCGGTGCTGGCTCGATGGGCCGAATGGCCTACTCCTGCACCTATTGTCTATTGTCTATTACACTTCCTTATTTCTGTAATTCCCTTTTCCCTGACGCTCAGTCAGAACGGTCTCGACCCAAAACTTCACCCATTCCTTCTATCCAGAGATACTGCCTGCCCCGCTGAATTACTGCGGTATTTTGTGTCTATCTTCGGTAAAGAATAAACTACTTGCTGTTTGAAAAGAAAAATATTTTGTGCGTGATTTAATCCATGTGATGAATTTATATCAATAAAAGGCAGTGATGCTGAGACATAGCACCCAAATCTAGATGGATTGAAATACACAGTATGAGACGGCCAATGATATAATTACACCATACATTGATTTTTTTTTAATAAAGGAGACCATCCAGCTCAATGTGGCTGTGCCTTGAAAGAATTTATTTTGAACGAAGAACATAATTTAGTCCTACACCCCCAATCCAATTGATTTTGTAAACTCCCAAGGAATCCAATTCAGGTAATTAGTTCCAGTTTTAAAAAGCTTAATACAAGCAGAACATGTTCTCCTCATTATCTCCTTTCCTTTTATTTTATTTTAACTGATTATTACTTTGTAAAATGTCATCACTGCTTACTGACTCATTTGCCAGAAGGAACAGTCTATCCTTATCCTTACCCCCACCTCCCCCCCACCCCCCCCTCCCCACCCACATTACACTCAGAAGTTTTTGATCATCTCTATTTAATCTCACTTTGAGCATGCAGGTAGAGCAGGCAGTGAAGAAAGTGAATGGCAGGTTGGCCTTTATAACAAGAGGAATCGAATATAGGAGCAAAGAGGTCCTTCTGCAGTTGTACAGAGCCCTAGTGAGGCCACACCTGGAGTATTGTGACGGTTTTGGTCCCCTAATTTGAGGAAGGACATTCTTGCTATTGAGGGAGTGCAGCGTAGGTTTACAAGGTTAATTCCCGGGATGGCGGGACTGTCATATGCTGAGAGAATGGAGCAGCTGGGCTTGTACACTCTGGAGTTTAGAAGGATGAGAGGTGATCTCATTGAAACATATAAGATTGTTAAGGGCTTGGACACGCTAGAGGCAGGAAACTTGTTCCCGATGTTGGGGGAGTCCAGAACCAGCGGCCACAGTTTAAGAATAAGGAGTAAGCCATTTAGAACGGAGACGAGGAAACACTTTTTCTCACAGAGAGTGGTGAGTCTGTGGAATTCTCTGCCTCAGAGGGCGGTGGAGGCAGGTTCTCTGGATGCTTTCAAGAGAGAGCTCGATAGGGCTCTTAAAAATAGCGGAGTCAGGGGATATGGCGAGAAGGCAGGAACGGGGTACTGATTGGGGATGATCAGCCATGATCACATTGAATGGCCTACTCCTGCATCTATTGTCTATTGTGTATTGTCTATTGTCTATTTTCTGCCCCAAAAACAATGCTCCTGGATTGTGTATTTTTAGTGAGGTACAGCGCAAATTGGAAGAACAATACTTCATATTTTGCTTGGGTAGCTTACACCCCAGTGGTATGAACATTGACTTCTCTAACTTCAAGTAGCCTTTGCTTTCCCTCTCTCTCCATCCCATCCCCCTTCCCAGTTCTCCTACTAGACTTATGGCCCTGTCCCACTGTACGAGTTGATTCAAGAGCTCTCCCGAGTTTTAAAAAAAATCAAACTCGTGGTATGCACGGAGAATGAACGTAGCGGGTACGTCGGTGCTCGGGGACGTCTCTTAGCGGCTCGTAACGCTAACTGCAGATACTCGGGAAGACTCTCTAATGGCAGCTAAGCTCGGGAAGACTCGTGAAAATTTTTCAACATGTTGAAAAATGTCCACGAGAGCCCCGAGTACCGACAAGCGGCCATTACCGTAAATCTCCGAGTTCGAATCAGGACAAACTCGGGAGAACTCTTTGAATGAACTCGTACAGTGGGACAGGGCTTTTACTGTGTCCGACTACATTTTATCTCTGTACTGCCCACTCCCCTGTCATCAGTCTGAAGAAGGGTCTCGACTTGAAACGTCACCATTCCTTCTCTCCAGAGATGCTGCCTGTCCTGCTGAGTTACTCCAGCGTTTTGTGTCAGTATTGTTTTCTTCTCCCTCTTCCTTGCAAACTTGCTGTATGTGTGTCTCAGTGTATAGATGCAATGTGCATGCAATCAGCCAAGAAACATTACATTCCAATTATCATACTCCACATGACAAATTCCACCCATATCATAATTCTCACTCATCCAAAGGTCAAAACTTTGGGATAACAATTCCATTCTGTACAGTTTTAGAGGACAGGACAGTTTTACACTGAAAATATCCGTCATTTATTTTCTTGCATGACAGTGCACAGACAACATCGAAGCAGTTCACGTTAATATTTTGATGATGAAAATAAACCATGGACATTTTTGGCTCATCTTGGGGTTTGCCCGATGAACTTTCCTGATGGCACAATTCTTTTAAAATGAACATATATGAAATGCGTTTGTATGCTGAAATGGGAGGAGAATAATTGCTGGTTGGAGCTGTGTAACAAGGGAAAAAGTCAAACAAAGAATCCTGATTGTGTCATAAATCACAATGGCAGAGACCAAGCAGGAAGTGAATGACAGCCGGGCAACGTGGCTGAAATAAACTCACCGGCTGGAAATTGTTTCAATATGAAATAACAAAATTTGAATAATTTAATTATTGCACCCTCCTTAAACACCATCTAGTTAAAATAACACACCTCGGATGTAAATAGAATTCAAAGTAAAGAAGGCATTCAAGGTTAATGTTTCTTCATAGAATGTGGTGAGGACCGAACTCTTGAAAATCATTACAATTTATTTATATGATCATAAATCTAAAGTACAGAATCCGAGGTGGCTCCAACACAAAAGAAAGTCATTTGGCCCAGTGCTTCAAAGTCAGGCTAAAATAAGCTTTCCAGCGCTCATCCCACTTTGTGCACATCAAGTGATCTAAAAAGTTAAATTTAAATAGGATGAGGGATCCTGCCCCTCCATCCTTCCAGATCCTCACTACCATGGGAGTAAAACAAAATAGTCTCAGTTTCCCTCGAAGCCATCCAACAATTACGTCAAATCTAAGTGCCATTGGGTCTTTAGTGTTGTCTCCTCTGCTCAACAGTTTATCATAACTACAACTGTTCACTTCTCACAATATCCTGTAAAGCTCCTTTGGCCTTCGCCAGGGTTATCACATCATTCATGTCGTGTAGTGACCAGACCAATGCTGTAATACGTTTTAAGACCAATGAAGGGTCTGAAGAAGGGTCTCGACCCGAAACATCACTCATTCCTTCTCTCCAGAGACGCTGGCTTACTCCAGCATTTTGTGTCTACCTTCGATTTAAACCAGCATCTGCAGTTCTTTCCTACACTTCAAGACCAATGATGTACCAAGGTCTAATGTAGAGAACACAGCTCCACCATTAGGTACCTGATCTGATATTCTTTGTCTCAGCCACTAAAGAGAAATATCTTATGTGCCTACTTAACCTAATTGTCCGTGGATTTCTGGACAGACAGTCCAAGGTCCTTCCATTACATATCATAAGAATGGAATGTAGAACTTAGTGTTTCTGCCCCTCTACCTATTGAGCCATTTCATGATCATTGCTGATCTTTCACCTCAATGCCACTTTAGCCCCATTTCCCTTGACATCCAAAAATGTATTGATCTGTCTTGAATACACTCAACAGTAGATCCTCTGCAGCTCTTTGATTGATAAATCTAAAGATTGATGATGATTTGGGAACATTGCCAGAATAAATGAAATTAGTGTAAATGAGTGTTTATGATGGGTGTAGCCCTGAATGGCAGAGGGTCCAATTTTCTTACTGTATGCCTTTGTGAACATATTTTTGAGTTGAATGAGGTTTAAAACATATCTGTTCTTAGTTGTGTAACTAATTGAAATTTGGAAAAGTGGTAACTTCAGATACTGGGTCATGCTGTTTCAAGGCTAGTTTAGCCATGACTCTTGGAAAGATTGTGGAAAACGTACAGAGATGTTATTGTGGTCATAAATTGTGAGCAGAATTAGGCCATTCGGCCCATGAAGTCTATCGCGCATTCAATCACAGCTGATCTGTCTCTCCCTCCTAACCCCATTCTCCTCTCTATAACCCCTGACACGCATACAATCTAGAATCTACCATATCTATCTCTGCTAAAAAAAATATCCATTGATGGCCTCCACAGCCTTCTGGGGCAAAGAATTCCACAGATTCACCACCCTTTTCTCAACAATTTAATTTTATTCTGTCTACATTTAATATGGATTCCATCCCTGCTGGACAGTAGTTGTTTGAAAGAAATCCAGAATAACCAATATTCAGTCTTGCAAATGACTATACAGAAGAGAATAGTAAGATTAAACGAGAACTTACCTAAGTTTGAAGTTTGATCTTTATTTTATGAGGAGTTACGTAGGTGATTACGTGAAGAAGCCCGTCAGTGCGCCTGCGCGTCAATCTTCAAAGCAGCGGTGTGAAATCACAAAAAACAAGAACCGAAGTAATATAGTCTCATACTAAAACGAGTAATACAAGAACTTCCATCTGACCTTTATGATAGAGGGTAGGGTCGTGGCGGGCACGTAATCACCTACGTAACTCCTCATAAAATAAAGATCAAACTTCAAACTTAGGTAAGTTCTCGTTTAATCTTACTATTTTACTTCGGAGTCACGTGAGTGACTACGTGAAGATTTTAAAGCTTTGTGATTTCATGCCGTGGATCAATCCCGGCTTCTCACTGCATAGATTGACTCGGAACGAGAATAATCAATCATGCATTCATAATAACATTTGTACCACAAATGCAGTAATTCATTTCAAGAATGAAATGAATCAAATCCCCTTTAAACCAGAGGAATTTACACAGAACTTAAAATAGTTTCTGCAAACAACCCCGCATTAACAATAGGCCGATGGTAAAAATGTTGAAACATCAACTCATTGGACCACCCGGCGGCTGCGAGGATATGGTCGACGGGGCCGTCTTTTGCCCTGGCCGCCGACATTTCTGCTGCCCTAGTCGAGTGAGACGTAAAAACATAAGTGTTAATACCAGCAGCTGTTAAGACTTCTTTTATCCATCTGGAAATAGTCTGTATTGAAACTCTCTTGTGTGGTTTCTTGTGTGTGATCAAAAACCCAGTTTCCGTATTCTCAAATTCTTTGTGACCTCAATGTATTGTAATAAATATGTCTTAATACAAAGACATGGATCATTTGGATATGCTGCCAGCATAATTTTAAATCCTGTCACACCTGGCCTAATTTGCTTTATTAGGTCATAGATATAGAATGTAACCTTGTCTTCAGTTACTTCCATACTATCTATTTGTAATTTTCCAAGTGTTTGCACTCGTTGTGCTGTCACTCATGCCATAAACATGAATACTTTCATACTGAGCTTGACCAAAGGTAAAGACACACTTGATAACCATCACGAAGTAGTTTCAGTACCACACTTACATCCCAGATTGTCACGTACCTAGGTTTCGGTGGTTTGGAATTAAAGATTCCTTTCATTAGTCTGGAAACAATTGGGTGTGACCCAATTGAGTTTCTTTCTGAATCCAGAACCAAATATGAGGACAATGCACTTCTGGCTGAATTAATTGCACTACAACTCAGACCTTCATCATAATAAAGTTTTGACAGAAATTCTAAACATTTGAAATATCTGCAGTACTTTATTGCACATTCTTTTGTACCCAGAACTTTTCCCATTTCTTAATATAAGAAAGGTACTGTTTTTGAGTGCTCTTCCTCCAGGCTGCCGTAAGCATGTCCACAGTATGCTCAGACAGTCCTCGTCCCAGAAAAGGCATTCTTAAAACCTGCAAATCAACAAATCCAAACGATCATATAATGGATGTTGTTCCCCTGTACAGGGAGCAGCAATAAATTACTCTTTTTTGGGACTTTCATCAACATTTGTGTTGTTAATTCTAATATCAACGGATACCATGGCTGTGTAGGCCAATCTGGTACTACCAATACCCTTGAAGCAGCATCTTGCCTGATTTTAAGCAAACATTGGCTTATGAGACAGAAAGGTGGAAATATATATGAAAACATACCACCCCAATGTAGCGAGAAAGCATCAATCGCCACTGCTCCTGGATCTGGTTTCCATGAGACATATCTCGATAGCTGATGATTCAAGTCGATGTCGGTCATTCCAAATCTGATGACTATATTATTGAATACTTCTTGATTCAACATCCATTCTTTATTATCATGGAACTTTTCGTGATTTGGTGTCTGCTATCGTTCATTCTACCTGGTAGATAGATAGCTGAAATCCAAATGTTCTTTTCAATACACCAAGCCCAAAGTTGATTAACCATTTTGTCACAAGACACCGACTTAATTCCATATCATTAATATAAACAACTACTGTTGTGTTATCAATTTGAACTTGAACATGCTTATTACTTGTGTTAGAACAATAAGCTTGGAGCCCATAGAAACATCCTAGAAGCTCCAAATAGTTAATTCCCCATGTCTGCAGTAACAATGACTCTTCCTGATTCCATCTGCCTCCTCAACTAGATGTTAAGTCAGTTGCACCCCATCCTGGTGCACTGGCATCAGTTTGTAATATCATGGAAGGTTGTTCAATCAGCACTTTGCTGGAACTGCTTGAGACATGTAGAATCCACCACTGCAGACCAGAAACAGCATTTGTTGTTAGTTGCATGGTTCTATCAAAATGACCAACATGCATTCTCGGTGCCTGTTCTTTAAGTCTCTGCAGCTGTTGATAATGTAATGGTCCAAATTGGACTGCTGGGAATGCTGCTACTAATTTTCCCAGTACACGAGCCACCTGTCTAATTGAAGGTTTTTGCTCATTTAGAAGATTACTGCAATCTTTAATCAAATCCACCCTTTTCCCTGGGCAAAGTGATATTCATTTGGACTGAATCAATTGTGAACCCCAAATAATTAATAGAGGTACATGGTGTTAACCTAGATTTCTGTGGATGAATTAGAAACCCCAACTTTTCAAAAGTTGATTTCACAACTGCAACCGATACTTCTGTTGACTGTTTTGTCTTTCCTATAATCAAGACATCATCCAAATATGCCATTAGTACATGCCCCTGGCTACTCAGCAAGCCCAGAATTGGTTTTAACAATTTTTGTGAATATTCTGAGTGCAGATATTAACCCATTAGGCAGAGCTTTGAACTGCCACAACTGGTTCATCCATTTAAATTTAAGATACTTCCTATCTTCTGAATGAACAGACACTGAATAATATGCATCTTTCAAGTCTATAGTTGCCATATAACATGCTTCTGAAATAAGCTGTTTGGCAGTCACAAATGTTTCCATTTTACAATGTCTAAATTGCACAAAAGGATTCAGATTTATCAAATCTACAAGAATCCTACATCCTCCATCCTTTTTTGATCGAGGGAATATTTTTGACACAAATTGGTGACTTTGGTAGACTGATTTTTCAATAACCCCTTTTTTTTATTTTTTTATATAGGGTTTCAATTGCAACCTGAACCTCCATCACTTCTTTTTGTACAAAGTGCAGAGTTCGGCTAGGAACATGCTGAACAGGCAAATCATAATTTGGATTGAATTCAATTCGAAATCCTTGTATATTATTCAGGATTACCACATCTGAAGTAATTTTCTTCCAATTATTATAGAAGAAATGTAACCTGCCTCCAACTTTTGGACTTAATCCAGTTAGTATGTTCCCATGAGAACCAGGTCCACCTACCTCTTGAGTCATTTCAGTACCCTGAGATTCCTGGGTTCTCCCGGAAGCACGCCCACTGGTTCTTGCTCCCGCTGCAGGCCGCCAACTACGTCCCTGCGTTGATGAGCGACTTGGTCCAGGATCCGTATGACGTCTGAAAGGATACTTCCTCTTTACAGACTTCACAACCATTGATGTCTTCATCAATCCTGTTTTCGCTTCATCTTCCAACTCTTTAATACGTCTCCCGAGATCTCTCCAAAGAGTAAGTTGGGTAATTTGTATATTACTTGGTTTGCAGAGTGCTGCGAATTTCGGATTCATAGTAGACCGTATAGCACTTCTCGAAGTGGGTGCTGCATAGCAACCCCAGTGCTTGCTGATGCAACTTCGTCATCTTTTGGTTGTTACCTGCTATTCTGGTAAAAGCAGTTATTCCAGAACCCAGCAGCTTTAATATTCTCTGCAACTGATTCCAGATACTCTTGCAGTCTCATCCATTTCATGCTGTTCCAGCTAATGGTAAACCAAGTAATTTATTAAGGAGGCCAGTTCTTCCTAATGGCTCTCCTGACCCTGACGGGGCAGCGAATCCTACTACCAGGGTTGGAACATCTGGCAGCTGCCTTTCATCGCCTTGTACAGCCTCACCGTCAGAGTCGGGGTCTGAAATCTCATGACCCGTAGCACGCTCCTCATTCCTGAGGGTGCATTCCATCAGCCCTGAGCCAGGTGCTATTAAGCTGCTCCTGCAGCTTGGATTACAGTACACTCCTTCCTGAGTGAACTTTTGCTCCAACAACGTATGAAAAAGGCTTCTATTTGGGCAATACGCTCGAAAGCAGTATCTAGCCCTGTACCAGGAGCTGTTTGAGCTGTTTCCAGCAGCTTGGCTTTCAGAACACTCCTCACTGAGTGAACGTTGCTCCAACAGCCTGTGTAAAAGGCTTTCTATTTGGGCAATACGCTCTAAAGCAGTATCTAGCCCTGGAGCTTCTTCATTGCCTGGGACTCCCTCCGTTGGGATTTAAACTTTGTCTTTTGCCCGACAGGCACTGACTGTGTTTTCACCAGCCCCAGGTCCACAGTCGCTATGCTCACCGCTGGCGACTGTACCGGGGTTTAGAGGCGGTTGGTCTCTAACCGCGGACTCCCGACTTTCCCGACTTCTGTCGGCTATGTCGCTCGCCTCTTCCCCCTGTCCGTTTTTTCCCATGGCGTCTGTGGAAAAAATCGCCATAGACCCACCGTAAACGGACCTGGAAAACCTGTAAAAAAGTTTTTACTTACCTTGTAGTTGAAAAACTACAAACCACTCGAGGAGCACTGCTCCTCACGTCCGTTTGCGTCAAGGCGTCTGACGTAATGACGCGCAGGCGCACTGACGGGCTTCTTCACGTAGTCACTCACGTGACTCCGAAGTAAAATTGCTGGTGCAGATATGAACTCAGTTATTGTTTTCCTCAACAGCAGAAAGACTAGCACTAGTATGTTAATGACCCATTGGCTCATATCTGTTTTTAACCTAACCACAGTCTGGAAGTGGCTTTGTGAGGGCTAGCGACACATTGCAAAGAAACCAACTGTCAGTCCTGAACCATTTGAAAGATAAGAATTGTCTGTTAAGGTAATAGGTTGGGTTTTTTTTGTTAAAGATGACAGGGGTTATCGGCGATAAAAAAACTTGCCTTTAACATGACAATCTGACCATTTCTCGGACATTCGTTCTTTGAATAGCATTAGTTCTGTCTCTTACTCTGGAAAATAAAAATGTTATGGCTTTATCTTCTTCAAAAGCTACATTTAAAAAAAAAAAATTGCCATGCTTAATCCTAACCAAAGGGAATTGCACACATTTTCCAAAAATGTTCATTTATGAAATATAAATGGGCAACAGTTATGATTTTCACATATTCTTTGGAAGATCTAAAATTCTTCATGTTGGTAAACTTCATGAGGTACTGCAGAATACCAAATTGTGTATTTTATTATTCATATTTCGCTTGGGCAGCTTACAGCCCAGTGGTATGAATATTGATTTCTCGCACTTCAGGTCGCCCCGGCATTCCCTCTCTCTCTATCCCTCCCCCATCCAATTCACACTAGCTTCTCATTTTCACCCTACAAACAGCTTACAATATTTCCTTTATCATCATTACCTTTTTGCATATCTTTCATTCATTGTTCTTTATCTCTTCACATCACCGTCTATATCTCTCATTTCCCTTATCCCAAACCAGTCTGAAGAAGGGTCTCGACGCAAAACGTCACCCGTTCCTTCTCTCCAGAGATGAGTTACTCCAGCTATTTGTGTCTATCTTCGGTTTAAACCAGCATCTGCAGTTCCCTCTTACACATTAATCCTGCCGCTCCTCTTTTCCAGCTTTCATTCCAACCACCCCCCCCCCTTCAATCAGTCTGAAGAAGGACCCCAACCCGAAACATTGCTTATCAATGTTCTCTTGAGATACTGTCTGACTCGCTGAGTTAAGGGCCTGTCCCACGAGCATGCGACTGCATGCGGCTAGCACGACCTAACGTGGTCGCTTGAGCGGTACGGCCTCGCGGGGCCGGTCCCACTTCGATCGCCGGAGCCATATGGAGTTGTGCGGAGCTGGTCCCGACATCGCGCGGGGCTCCGAAAAACTGACACTGTTCAAAAATTCTGCGCGGCAACGGCCTGCCAGCCCACAGCTGCATCGAGGCCGTACGCAGCGCCTCGACGGCTGTACACAGCGTCTCGACGCCGTACGCAGCATCTTGACGCCGTACGCAGCGTCTTGACGGCCTACGCCTAGCGCGTGGCATTGCCCGATGACGTCACCGCCCGGCGTGGCATTGCGTGATGACATCACCGCCCGACGCCGTGAGACGTCCAAATTCAGTCGGCCCGCCTCCTGCCCAGCTGATTGGTGAGTATGATGTCGGGACCGGCCCCGCACAAGCCACCACGTTTGGTCGCGCTAGACGCATGCAATCGCATGCTCTTGGGACAGGCCCTTTACTCAGCACTCTGTATTTTCTTTAGGGAAAACCAAATTCTGCAGTTTCTTGTTTCAACAATTGGAAGTCCACACTAGCTCAGTCACCACCTGGGAAGAAAATATGAATCAAAGTTTCAATATGGGTGTATTGACCACCCTATTGTGCATTTGTGCAAGTTCTGTTCTTACTTATTGACTTTCAGCATTGATGATATGTTTAGGTCAGTGCCAAAATACTTGAAGTTTTTTTATTGTAGTGGGGCAAAAGTGGTTTCCCTTGGTCTGTGATAGCCGGGAGTTAAGTTTCGGTATGGTTCCATTTGTTGCCTGATTTCAATCTGGCCTCCTATTACATATGACCTCATGAATGGGTGATTGGTGGTCAGTATGAGATTGATGGGCCAATGGGTCTGTTTCCTTCCTATATGATTCTGTGAATATGTTATTGATGTGAATGGCCTTTAAAGTGTATCTATTAGTGCTTTTGGAATTATCGAGTTGAATTTGAAAATCAAACAGTATACTCAGTAGAAACGCAGCTGTCTGTGCTTTTGTTGAACAGCCCCAGAAGTAGTACTGACATTTGCACATGGTCCCTGATTCTCCATTGGTTTCCCCAGCTTTCTTTCACAGTCAAATGAGGTGCAGGGAGGTAGATCGATCTGCTACTGTAAAAGTGAGGAAGGTGATCACCGGGGGTTGGTGGGGATGAAAAAGAGAACAGGTTACAGGGAATTAAGTGAAAGTGGGAACATCCGAGGCTGCGTAACCTTGCTGGCCAAGAGACCTGCTTTATATGACCGTATGAAATATAAAGCATTGTTGGTGTTATGGCAATAAAATCAATGATGCTTGCTTTCATTGGGGTGTGAAAGTGACAGCAGTTTGAGTTTACAGCATATGCATTATTGAATTCAAATGATTTTCCTCAGGTTCTGGTGTTTTCCAACCTTTTCAACAGAATTAAGGAGAATAACGTTGATTAAAAGCAGATAGACTTAAGGCCCTGTCCCATTTACACGACCTTGGCTCGCAAATTACGCGACCTCGTGGTCGCTTGAGGCGTACGGGCACCGTATGGCCGCGTGGGGCCGGTCCCACTTAGAAGCGCGGAGTTGTGCGGGGATGGTCCCGACGTCGCGTGGGACTCCAAAATTCTTGCAGTGACCGAAATCTTCGCGCGCCAACAGCCTGTCAGCACGCAGGCGCATTGCGGTCGTACGCAGCGTATTGACGTCGTACGCAGCGTCTTGACGGCGTAAAACGTCACCGGCCGGCGTGGCGATGCGTGATGACGTCATAGCCCGACGGCGTGCGTCACCCAAATTCAGTTGGCCCACCTCCTGCCCAGCTGATTGGTAAGCATGACATAAATGACGTCACGCGTGAACTTCGCGTGAACTCCGCTTCCGGTTGGTCGCGCCAAACGCACGCAATCGCATCCAAGTGGGACAGGCCCTTTATTCCAAATAGTCTTGCTCTAAAATCCACTAAAAATACCCTAAACCTTTGCTGCATGGTATTGAAATTAGATTTTATCATTAAACTTAGCCACGAATAACAGTTTAGGGGCTGTCCCACTTGGGCGACCTAATCTGCGAGTTAAGAAGAGTGTCTCGCCTGGAAAACGTTGAGCTGGATCGACCGTCCGCGTTGAAACCACGAGCTGGATCGACCGATTGCACTCATACACACACACAAACACGTCGCAAAGGCGGGGGCCAGGGAAAGCGGGGGAGCGCTGTCTGAAATTCACACCCGCGATGAAGAGGAAGGTAAAACGGCTGCACAGTAACGGTAAGTCCTTTAGAGAGTGTGGGGTGGGGGAGGAGATGGGGAGGGAAGGGGAGAGAAGGAGAATGGGGGAGAAGGGAGGGAAAAGGGGAGAGAAGGGAAGAGAATGAGGGGGAGAAGAGGGGGAGAAGGAGTGGAGACACTTTTAAGAAGTATAATAAAGTTTAGCGGGCATTTAACCTACCGGTTGGTTTTCCTTGGTTCTGAAAACTGCAATGAGCCAATCAAAATGCCCGGTCAGCGACGGAGATTGCCTATGGCTGCCCTCGACTGCCTGTAACTAAATAGCGACCCCACTGCACTGCACTACGAGTTCAAAAGAACCATGCCCATCAAATTTTACTCGCGGAACATTTTTCAACATGCTGAAACATTTTCTGCGACCTTGCTGAGGCCACGAGTATGCGGGAACTTCCGTCAAGCATGAAGGAGAGTTCCAGCGACCTCATAGGACGTCCTAGGACTAGGTGTCGACCATGCTGCGAGTTTGAAGGCCGAGGGCACTCTTCTAGACTCGCAGATTAGGTCGCCCAAGTGGGACAGCCCCTTTAGTTACTTTCCTGTCGCAAACAAAATAATTTTCGATGTATGTTTTATATTTCCCCAAGAGAAACACTTCAAAGATTATTATTATGTGTCATTCAATTTATTTATGGAGTTTCAGATTTCACCAGATCGTATGAGTTTTTCACACACTTAATGCAATGTCAAAAAAAGTAATCAAAAAATAAAAGGACATGCACCTCCTCTAACCTCATCATCTGCAGTTGATGCTCTTGATTTGGCCACCTTTACTTCAGCAAGGCCAAGTGTGGACGAGGCGATCTTATTGCCAAACATTTGCACTCAGTCATCTGGCACATCTGGATCTCCTAGTTGCTAACCACTTTAACTCTCCCTCCCATTCCCATACTGACCTTTCTGTCCTCGGCCTCCTCCAACGTCAGAGTGAGACCACACGCAAACTGGAAGAAGAGCACCTCATATTTTGCTTGGGTAGGTTACAATCCAAAGATATGAACATTACATTCTCAATTTAAGGTAATAACCCCTCTCTTTTCCCCTCTTTCTTTCCAGAACCCACCCTGGCACCATCTATTTCACCCACTATCCCCCTCCGCCTTCCCCATCCACCTGTATCCCGCCCTCTGGCTTTACATCCCACTCCTCTCTCTCCTTATCTGACACTGTTTTGTCTCTCTTCATTCCTAGCCTTTGACCTCCCATTCGCCATTCAAAGTTTGCTCACCTGTATTCAACTATCACTTGTCATGCTTTGTTCCCCCCCTCCCTCTCCCCTCCCCCCCCCCCTTTTCCAGCTTTCTTCCTCCTAATTCAGTCTATAGATGGGTCCCAACCAAAGATATGACTTATCCAGTTCCGCCAGAGAAGCTGTCTGACAATAGACATGCTGAGTTACTCAAAGCTTTGTTTTTTTTATTGCTCTCAGGGATGTGATGGACTTTGGGGCTCAATTGCTAGCTCTGCAACATCCGTTGCACTGTTACCTTTTGCAAGCAATCCGTGATGCCCTGTGATATAATCCTGGCTAATCAACCAAAGATACTGAAGAATTCTCATATGTGGCAAACCAGGAATCAAAAAGCCCTACTTATAGATCAAATTTTAACTTAGTCATAGAGAGTCATAGAGTGCAGGGAACAGGCCCTTTGGCCCAACTTACCCACAACAGCCAACAATATCCCAGCTACACCAAACCCACTTGCCTGCAGTTGGTCCATATCCCTCCAAACCTGTCCTATCCATGTACCTGTCTAACTGTTTCTTAAACGATGGGATAGTCCCAGCTTCAACTATCTCTTCTGGCAGCTTGTGCCATGCACCCAGCACTCTGTGTGAAAAAGTTACCCCTCGGATTCCTATAAAATCTTTTCCCCTTCACTTTGAACCTATGTCCTGTGGTCCTCGATTCCACCTACTCTGGGCAAGAGACTCTGCATCTAACCAATTTATTCCTCTCATGATTTTGTACACCCCTCATCCTCCTGCTCTCCATGGAATAGAGACCCAGCCGACTCAACCTCTCCCTATAGCTCACACCCTCTAGTCCTGGCAACATCCTCATGAATCTTGTCTGAAACCTTTCAAGCTTGACAACACCTTTCCTATAACATGGTGCCCAGAACTGAACACAATATCCTAAATGCGGTCTCACCAACTTCTTATACAACTGCAACATGACCTCCCAACTTCAATACTCAATACACTGACTGATGAATGCCAAAGTGCCAAAAGCCTTTTTGACCGCCCTATCTACCTGTGAATTGACCTTCAAGGAACCATGCACCTGCACTCCCAGATCTCTCTGCTGTACAACACTACCCAGTGGCCTACCATTTCCTGTGTAGGTCCTGCCCTTGTTCGACATCCCAAAATGCAACACCTCACACTTCCCTGTATTAAATTCCATCAACCATTCCTCTGCCCACCTGGCCAATCATTCCAGATCCTGCTGCAATATTTCACAACCATCTTCACTATCTGCAAAACCACTCACTTTTGTATCATCAGCAAACTTGCTAATATGTTCTCATCCAAATCATTGATGTAGATGACAAACAGTAATGGGTCCAGCACCGAACCCTGAGGCACACCACTAGTCACAGGCCTCCAGTCTGAGAAGCAACCTTCCACCATCACCCTCTGCTTCCTTCCATGTGCCAATTTGCTATCCATAATGCTTAGGAGATTATGTCCTGGAGCTTAGGTGAAATGGTTATAAAATTTCAGTTGCTGCCTTAATTTTAGGTATTATCCCAATTATTTAATTAATTCCCTGCAACATGCAGAGATTAATTAAGGCAGCAACTGAAATTTTATAAACAGACAAAAAAAAAGGAATTAATCTCCATGTCATTTTGAATTGATTTTTTCCAAGGAAATGAGACCCTATCCAAATGCCAGGTGTTGGACCAGAGATATTTCATCATTATTTATTCATTGTCATGGCATTAAAATACAGGTAAACCTAATTCCACAAGGTGCAACAATATCTAGGTTGTTCTACAGCTTGAATGGTCCAAATTGTTTGGGATTCACACCAGATTGTGGTTTTGCAGTCTAGTTATATTGGAAAACGCTGCACCATCAGTTACTCAGGAGACCCCGGGAATTGCTAACAGCAACATTTGGATTCAGCATTGTACTGGACTTGTGCTGTATTCTGCAATTAAATTTCCTCATTAAAAAGGTACCCTCAATGGAAATTCCTGACCACTATGATAATGGAAATATCACTCAAGCTTCACTTTTTCACTGACCAGAGATTTGGGCTGAGCATTATCAGTTGCAAAATCTACATGTAATTAGTTGTTCAGTTATCTACAAGACTGATTCTGCATTAGGTGAATTATAATTACCTTAATTAGAAATATTCCAGCAAGGTTAAAAGCCACCAGAAACCTTCCCTTGACATAATATTATGTATCAAGTTTAATGCCAACAATGCATTAATAAATTATTGCATCCGCTGCTCTAGATGCCAGCTGATCTACATCGGTGAGACCAAGCGGAGGCTTGGCGATCGTTTCACCGAACACCTCCGGTCGGTCCGCAATAACCAACCTGAACTCCCGGTGGCTCAGCACTTCAACTCCCCCTCCCATTCCGTATCTGACCTCTCTGTCCTGGGTCTCCTCCATGGCCACAGCGAGCAACACCGTAAATTGGAGGAAATGCACCTCATATTCCGCTTGGGCAGTCTACATCCTGGGGGCTTGAACATTGAATTCTCCCAATTCTGCTAGCCCTTGCTGTCCCCTCCCCTTCATCAGCCATCCGGTTTTCTCCTCCCCTCCCCCAGCCCTCGGGCTCCTCCTCCGCCTTTTTCCTTTTTTCCTTTCTTCTCCCCACCCCCTATCAGTCTGGAGAAGGGTTTCGGCCCGAAACGTTACCTATTTCCTTCGCTCCATAGATGCTGCTGCACCCGCTGAGTTTCTCCAGCATTTTTGTGTACCAATGCATTAATAAATCGTTGTATGTTTTCAAGTGTATTTCAACATAATAGAGTTAATGGTGGCACTTTGTGGACATTCATTTGTGCATTGGTATTCAAAGAAGAAATAAAACTAAACTGAATCTGAGTTTATCAATGAAAGATAAATGCACACGTGTGCAGGCTGACTTTGTATTTAATTCCAGGGCTGTGAGATATTTTAAGAACAAAGGTTTAGTTATTTTTATCCATTCATTGAGAAACCACATTGCAGACAATCCCTGTGTTACAGGATGCGGGGTGACAATGGTGGTGAGGATTATGGTCCTCGTAAACAAGCCATGTCACAATTGTCTATAAGGTGAGGTTGCATCATATGCACATGTGTCAAGAAATGTGAATTGAAAAATAAAAACATTATTTGTTTATTTTTTTACCTTTTTCCACCTTTTTAACGAGAACATTGTCATTTTTAGACTGAATTTTTATTCTGCACACCAATGTCTTGGTAATGATTTGTGATTTGCATTCGTGGAAACTTCCATTATGCCAAACAGCAGTAAAGAACCTAACCTCACAGTGCAAGCCATTGCTCAAGATTAAATACCGTTATTACTTGTCTGCAAAGACTTGGGCTCCAAAATTTGGCTGTTTGTGGAGGGAAAGAAACACAAATGCTATTACCAACGGCCGTGCAGGAGTGATTTATGTTGTTCTTTTTGCTGACAGATGCACATAAATGTTTTGCAGGCTTATTAGCGAGCACTTGTGCTAATCTGGTGCTTTTTATTTCCCAGCAGCTGCCCTCTAGTGGGGTTCAGAGACATGTGTGAACAGATGAAGAAACAGACGCATCAAACAAATGGACTGGAGAATTATCACTGAGCCATATGGTTGTGCTGTGCCAGTTGTTTCCGCACTGTTTAAAGTAAAACTGGTATTCAATGTCGCCAATAGTGAAGTGATGGTGTTAAACAAGTAAACATCTAAATATCTGATGACAGAAGAATCTGCTGATGTTGAATTCTTAGCAAAACACAAAGCGCTGGTTGGTAAAGGTGTCAATAGACAAAAGACAATAGACAATAGACAATAGGTGCAGGAGTAGGCCATTTGGCCCTTCAAGCCAGCACCGCCATTCACTATGATCATGGCTGATCATCCACACTCAGAACCCAGTTCCTGCCTTTTCCCCCATATCCCCTGACTCCACTATTTTTAAGAGCTCTATCCAACTCTCTCTTGAAAGCATACAGAGAATTAACCTCCACTGCCATCTGAGGCAGAACATTCCACAGATTCACAACCCTCTGTGTGAAAAAGTTTTTCCTCATCTCTGTTCTAAATGGGCTTACCCCTTATTCTTAAACTGTGGCCACTGGTTCTGGACTCCCCCAACATTGGTAACATGTTTCCTGCATCTGGCGTGCCAAACCCTTAATAATCTTATATGTTTCAATAAGATCCCCTCTCACCCTTCTAAATTCCAGAATATACAAGCCCAGCCACTCCATTCTATCAACATATGACAGTCCCGCCATCCCGGGAATTAACTTGGTGAACCTATGCTGCACTCCCTCAATAGCAAGAATATCCTTCCTCAAATTTGGAGACCAAAACTGCACATGATACTCCAGGTGTGGTCTCACTAGGGCCCGATACAACTGCAGAAGGACCTCTTTGCTCCTCTCCTCTTGTTATGAAGGCAAACATGCCATTCGCTTTCTTCACTGCCTGCTGTACCTGCATACTTACTTTCAGTGACTGATGAACAAGGACCCCCAGATCTCGTTGTACTTCCCCTTTTCCCAACTTGACACCATTCCGATAATAATCAGAATTCAGGAAGCAACAATTTTTTGTTTCTTCTGTGTATGAAAGTACTCGGTGAAATGATAATAAAGTTAATACTGAATACTGAATTCCCTTACTCAAAGCACAGCAAGAACCAATGCATTAAGTCATTCGTAGATTACCAGGGAAATTTCCATGGAATAATGTCACTTGATCCAGCCACTAAACTTAGATCAGAGCATAGTTTCTTACCAGTGGCATCAAGGTCATTGTGTCTGTACAAATCCTTCTAGACTGTGGCTGGACAAATATGCAACATCTTGCACAGTATCACTCACTCCTGAACATGACCTTTCGTTAACTCCCACTGCTCCAAGAGCTCTAAGCATATTTCATTCTCCCTCGAGTGAAGTAGCAAATTTCACAGGGTTGGTAAACTTCCCCGTGATGCACGGTGACATTGATTGTACACAAATTACTTTGTAAACATCACCCTACACTCCAATCTTGTACCCCAGCTGCATTGGATTTCACTCTTTCGATGTCCAGCTGGTTTGTGACCGTAAACAAGCAACATTCAGATCAATGACGTATCCTGGCAGTAGTCCCGATGTTGGCAATCTGCTGTACAATCTGCATATGATCCTCTGTGCCAGACATGGATCCTGAATTCACTGTGCAACCAATGCACAGGGGGGGAAGCATTATTTATATACAATCCAATGTCAGACTGTCATTCGGATTGATAAAACACAAAACCGCATATAGTCCATCAAAAATGCACAAGCTCACGCTAATGAGTGCTTAGCACCTGCCATCAGCACAAGAGGGGACGAGAAGAGGAGGGGGTCTCTTTCCAGCTTTGCCATTGTCAACTACCTCATAAGGAAACAGTATGAGTAAACATAACCTCATCTGCTCAATTCCTTGTTTCCATTCATACTATCCATAGGGGTTCTCTGAAAAATTGAAACCAGCACAAAAGTAGTGTTCCAGACACGATTTGTATTTCAAAGAATGCTGAAAAATCTACAAATGTTCAGTCATCTTTCTTGTATCCCCTTGTGATGCCTTGCAAGCTCTGGTCTATCTTAGTGTGTTTATACATTGTCCCCCATTGATTGTAGTGTTGCAATTAACTTTCAGTTGTGAAGATCACTCACTGCCTTAGCTGGAGATGGCACCGTCTCAACATGGTTGGTGGCGACCTGAACTTGGTGGATTCTAGGTATGGAGAGAACCAAGAGGAAAGATAGTATTTGAGCTCCATGGAGCTAGTACCAAGTTCCCAGGGTGGATTTGGAGCTTGTATCCAGCCCACAAGACACTTTACAGCCATGATAACACCAGACTCAACTTGCATGACAGCAGTCTGAACCTCCACTGCAGCACACAATGTTAGTTGGCTGCATGGCTGCTGGTGTCATCCTTCACTTGTATGAAGGGAAGGAGGAGCTCCAAGCCCCACAAAACCCCTGTGCTGCACTGATAGTTGTACTGCACCAAGCATTCTATTTTGTATACCCAGCAGCATTATCTTCCAAGTTTAAGCATCTCAGATAGTTCTGCAGCAGAACTTGAGTAATCCTCACTCTCTGGTGAGCTGGCCCAGCAGGAGGACACTTCTGCTCAGAGATTAATCACGTAACAAAGTCATCTTTGTGCGAATATCTGAGTTATGGGTGGTGTTAGTATCTAAGTTAAAAACTGATCATCATAGACCTCACCCGCATCTCCTCTGTGTTACGATTCCACTCTCACTCCCCCTCCACGATGCATTAAAGGTAGAGTATCCCTGACCTTTCACCCCACCAGTCTCTACATCCAACAGGAAAATGTCATCCTCTGCCATTTTCGTTACTTCCAACACGATTCCACCACGAGTCACATTTTCCTAACTCGACCCCTTTCTGCCTTCTGCACAGATCGCTCCCTCCACAACTCATTGGTTTACAAATCTCTTCCCACTCAAACCACCCCCATCTCAGGTACTTTGCCCTGCAACCACAGGAGACATACCACATGGAGTTTGTACATTCTCCCTGTGACCATGTGGGTTTTCTCCGGGTCCTCCAGCTGCTTCCCACATTCCATGGGCGTACAGGTTTGTAAGCAGTTGTAAAATTGTAAAGTATTGTTTTCGGTAAGTGGTAGAATTGGTCCTACTGTGTTTGTAAAAGCATACGGGGGGATTGCTGGTCGATGTGGACTCGGTGGGCCGAAGGGCCTGTTTCCATGCTGTATCTCTAAAGTCTAAAGTTTGGTATAACCCAGCATCTGTCATTACATGACTATCGAAGTCGATACCCAAACCGAGTGAACGTGGCTTTACCATCACTCACTGCCTGCTGTTCTGACAGAAATCCAGAACCCAGGTTAAATATTCCACAAATGGCAACAGCCTTTGATGCATTACAACCCTTCATGTGGGTGACTGCAGTGGGTCAGCTCAGCGCCTTTGAAAGTCTCCAGGAGAAATAAATAAAACAAATACCAGTGATTGTACTAGCGAGACTCAACAAGGGTCCCCACAGCAGTGTGCACTTTGCCGTCTTTTTCGTGCACTTACAACTCTTCCCATCGCTGTAACTATGGCAACGATGTTTAGTGACAGCCAGTTATCCAAGGCATTGGCTGAAGCATGGGGCTCAGCAGTCACACCCCTTGTCCTATTTCCACCTGCACAAGCAACCACGCTTCACTCACAGTGCAACAGCAGCAGACCAGCACAGGAAAAGAAGAAGTGAGCAGAGGCCACATCCTGACTAGGGCAATAAAAACAGGGGGTCCAGTTGCAACTAAAGACATGGTCATTCAGGTCATAGATGAAAATAACTGTCCTTACCCAGAATGGGTTCATTCTTTGAAATTCTCTACCCTAGTTGGCTGCGGAGGTTTAATCAGTGGGTCCAAGTTAGGCTTTGGATATTCAAGTTAGGCTTTGGATATTGACAAAATAAAGGGAAATGCAGTTAGAGAATGAAAGTGGTACTTAAGTTAATGGTCATATGTGAATCATTAAATGGCAGAACAGACATAAGGTCATACTTTCCACGCCCTCAAGATCAGTTGCGGGAGGTGCCCCCTGGGCACAAAGGTAGCCAGGCTAGGAGAGGAACGCTGAATGGCCAGACAAAGGCGACGGCTGGAGGTCCTGCAGAAGTGCGGTGCTCGCCCTGATCAGTCGCAGCTCCATAAGACCTAGCGTGTGGATTGTACTTTGGAAATTGTGCCAAATCTGGCAACTTGAAAAATAATTTCACTATGTTTTGCACATGCGACAATAAAGCCTCATTAAACCATTGAACCATTGATTTTGTGCTAAATGTCTGTCCCTGGCTTCTATTTCTAATTCAGTGCTTGCCCTCTGCATCAGAACCTATGTGTGGCCTCACTCTATACTGAAGAAGTTCAAAAAATGTTAGCAAGTTATGTTTTGTAATTGCACCCCTTTTGCAGTGGACTGCTGCAGTCAGATGAAAAATGATTAAAATATCCTTTCATTTCAAAATAAAAACAGTTTACCTCAATATCGACTGGACATCTTTAAGTCTTCGTGACACCACTCTGTGCACAATTTGTGAATATTTCTATACACAGCTGAATTCAGGAAAGCCAACGTGCAGGTACCCGATACCTGGACTACCTTCCTCTTTTAAGGGCAGGCTTTGTTACAAGATGCTGAAAATGTAAGCATCCACACTGCAGTGTTGTGGAAACCTAAGATGAAGAACACTTGACCCACTCAGCCTGCAGAAGAATGACAAGCAACCCAATCACATGTACATTAATTAAATGCTCGTGCAGCAACAGCACTCCTTGTAAACTATATCACACACTAACATTTTCATTGTTACCTTCTCCAGAAAACCCTTCATTAGAGTGGATACGACACACTCACTGAATTTGACACTGCTGAGAGGAAGTCGGCAGCAGATAAACATCATTAACCAATTCTAGAGAGGGATGTTATGTTAAAAATATAAGATGCAACAAATCGATTTGAAATAAAGATATGTCAGGCTGTGAAGTTTATTATTACCACTTTCATTTGAGCAGGATTTGAGCAAACTGGAGGACAATGATAGACCCAGATGGCAGTGATAACAAACATTTTGAAATCTTGATATTCAAAAGTATATCATCAATTGGCAGAAAGAGAAGACAAGGAACGATAGACTGCTTACGACTCAGAAGAAAGGTTTTCCGTGACAGTGCTCTCTGCATACCAGCCATTCAAATTTAATTTAAATGCTTTAAATTTGCTTCAATGTGAGAATGAAGGATACATTCTTTATCCTTGTAACAGTTATTCAGTGGGGTGGGAGATTGCAACCTTCACGCGGTCCACCCTGTTTCGATTAATGCAATCAACCCGACGTGCACAAACAAATAGATCAAATAGAACAAATTGACCTACAACTTTAGGCTGTGCATGCCATACGCAAGAAGAAGAAGTTATTCAGTACAGGGGCAAAGCAACTAACAAATCTACAGAAGCACAAGCCATTGAGCTTGTATATGCTGAGTATGTGCTATGAGAAATTGAAACAGTGTGTGCACTTTGTTTGCACGGGGCTCTGCACAACAATGCTGCCCAACTTTGTGCATGTGCATGTGAATGGCGGTGTCTGACTCAACATTGTCTGCCACCATCCTAATGACTCCTCGCAGTTTCATTAAAAAAAATAACAGGTTGGAGCAATTTGTCATGTTCTGCCAGCATTAGCAAGTGCATGAGTAATAAGGTATCAACTGTCTGTAACAAGCATCAACTAACTATTCACTTCTGTGTGTTTGGCTCATCACTGGGATCAAATATGCAGAGTTGAGTGCAAAGGATAATTGATTTGGAGTTGGCAGCCAAGGATACACTTGTATTTTTCTATCCCAGGGGACTTGAGAAAAAGGGTGGTAGGAGTATGCTAAAAAGATTAAAAGACTACAAGAATAAAAAGGACCATTGATGCAATAATTGAATTCTCTATTGCAAGCATTGTGGATCAAATAGTCTAGCCCCACTTCCATGAAAGTGTTTCCAATTCAGGTAGATGGATGATATCTACTTGATTTGAGATTTCACTGACAGTGTAATCTCAGGTCACATTGCATCTACTAAGAAATAAATACAAAACCAAAGAATTATGAGTACGTTGAAGTGAAGTTTTACTGGAGGAAGGGGAAATGGTGAGGGGAGATGTTAGTGAAGGGAATTTCAGTGGCACGGTGGCACAGCGGTAGAGTTGCTGCCTTATGGCGCCAGAGACCCGGGTTTGATAATGACTCAGAGTTTGTACATTCTCCCCGAGATCTGCATGGGTTTTCTCTGGGACCTCTGGCTTCCTCCCAATCTCCAAAGAACATACAGATTTGTAGGTTAATTGGCTTAGGTAAAATTGTAAATTGTCCCTAGTGTGTGTGGGATAGAGCTAGTGTACCGGGATTGCTGGTCGGCGCGGACCCGGTGAGCCGAAGGGCCTGGTTCACTGCTGCATCTCTAAACTAAACTAATCACAGGGTTCTACATACTGTAGCTTGAGGATAACTGTGATGATACAACAGGTAGAAATATGAAAGATCAGAATCAGTGGAGAGGCGTGAGAGATGTACCCCCTGAGAAGTTCACAGCAGGTACTGTACATGCGCTAGACTGGGCCATAAGAGCATACACGTCTACTCCCATCCCATGTCCAACAAGTAAATTATTTGTAATGTGAAGGGACTGCAACACTTTGATTAGTTCACACTGGAATTACAATGTATAAATACTGATACTGGAATAAGATGGAAAATGTCAGGAGTTCCTTTTAATTGGAATTTCTCATGTTTGTTAAATATTTACAAAACATGTGCTCCATCTCGTACAGGAATGATAAACATAACAAAAATCAATAGTCCCTCTCGTGCTTTCTTTTTCAATATATAAAAGGCACCAAACAGATAGCCTATTAGCAATTCTCTTTGAACATTTGCCACTAATTTTCTGTTAATGTTTCACAGCATAATTCCAAACCAATAAATCTTTGTAGCTTCAGAAGAGAAGCCAGTGAATGCAAAGTTAATCTTGCACACATCTGCGCCTACTGCTGATATGCATTGGCCTATTGTCCGACTCTTACAGATTGTGCATGGCTCCAGAAATTGAGAAATTGGAATATGGTGGGAGGAAAGAAACATAGAAGCATAGAAGGTAGGTGCAGGAGTAGGCCATTCAGCCCTTCGAGCCATTCAATATGATCATGGCTGATCATCTAAAATCAGTATCCCGATCCAGCTTTTTCCCCATATCCGTTGATTCCATTAGCCCTAAGAACTAAATCTAACTCTCTCTTGAAAACATCCAGTGAATTGGCCTCCACTGCCTTATGTGTTCCACAGATACACAACTCTCTGGGTGAAAACATTTTTCCTCATCTCAGTCCAAAATGGCCTACCCCTTATTCTTAAACTGTGAGCCCTGGTTCTGGACTCCCCCAACATCAGGAACATATTTCCTGCATCTAGCCTGTCCAATCCGCTAAGAATTCTATATGTTTCTATAAGATCCCCTCTCGTCCTTCTAAATTCCAGTGAACACAAGCCCAGTCAACCCATTCTTTCATCATATGTCAGTCCCGCCATCCTGGGAATTAACCTGGTGAACCTACGCTGCATTACTTAGCAAAGTACTAAAAAAAAGCACAGAAGAAATTAGAACATAAATACTTAAGAAAATAGGCGCAGAATTTGGCCATCAAGCCTGCCCTGCCATTCAACATGATCATGGCTGTCTCAGGCCTCGTATCTTTTTCTGTGTGCTCAAGTCCATGATCTTTCTAAAAATCACTCTTTAAATACTCTCAATGATGTCGCCTCCATGACCATTTTGTGTAAAGAGCTCCAGAAATTCACCACTTTCTGCAAGGAAGCCCCTAAATATCTCAGTTTTAAATTGAATCTTTTAACCAAGTCCCCTCATATGAGTTATTCCTACCCACAGAAACAATTCAACATCTACCCTGTGAAGCAATGCTGGTAAATGGAAGGGATCTATTTGAATTGAGATTTGACTTAAGAAATTATCTAAGGTCACATTGCATACACTAAGTAATAAATACAAATACACAGAGTTATAAGTTTCAGTAAGACATTCCCTGGATCTTGGAAATGCTGAAGAAAATAAATTTAATTTTTTTGGCCACTTGTGAGAGAACACACCTCCCATCCCAGCATCTGCAATTCTTTCTTACACAGTATTCCAGGTGTAACCTTATGAGCACTCGATGCAGTTGTAACAATTCTTTCAGAAATCTAAATTCCAATCTTCCAACAAAGGCCAATATGTCATTATTCCTCATCAACTTCCTCAGCAACAGAACACAATTGGTATGAATTGGCAGCAACACTTCCTTCTCGATAACGATCAGCACAGGAGCATCTCAAGGCTGTGTGGTCAGTCCCCTGTTCTACTTACTCTATACCCATGACTGTGTAGCCAGACACAGCTCCAACAACTTCTTTAAATTCACCAACCTCACTACTGTCATTGGATGAATTATAGATAATGATGAATCAGAGTGTAGGGGAGCGATTGATCATCTGATTGAATAGTGCCAGAACAACAACCTTGCTCTCGCCATTAGCAAAACCCAAGGAAGTGATTTGATTGTTGACTTTAGAAGAAGGTCGAGGATCCACAAATCTGTCTTCATCAAAGGGTGGGTCATGAGAGAGTCTAAAACTTCCAAGCTGTGCCTATCTCCAAAGATCTGTCCTGGACCCAGCACATTGATGCAATCATAAAGAACGCCCATCAATACCTCTATTTCCTTAGAAGATTGAGGAGCTTTGTCATGACGATGAATACTCGCCTGAACTTCTACAGGTACACAGTAGAGAGTATATTGACAGGTTGCATCACTGACTGGTTTGGTAACACAAATGCCCAGGAATGAAGGAGATTACAAAAAAGTGGTAAACACTGCCCAGTCCATCATGGTTGCTGACCCCCCCCCACCATCGAAGGGATCTATAAAGAGGTGCTGTCTCAAAAAGGCAGTCCGCATCTTCAAGGACCCACACCACCCTGGCCATGCTCTCTTTTCACTCCTGCCATCGGAAATAAGTCATAGGAGCCTGAAAACTGAAACGTACAGGTTCAGGAGCAGCTTCTTCCCAACAAACCCAACAGATTATTCCACACTACAATCTACACTAAACTTTGAACTACAAACTGCCCTGATTGCACAAGGGACTTGGGGCTTTGGTTTTGTATTTGTATGGTATTTGTTTTTATATATTGAATTTATTTATGTTATTAATTGTGGTGTCTACTGAATACTATGTTTACATTTCCATTGCGCTATTGAAAGTAAGAATTTCATTGTTCAGTTTTGGAACATATGACAGTAAAACACCTGATCATTGACTTCTGTCTCTCAAATACCCCTGATAAACTGGCCTCCATGACCCCCTGGGGTAAAGAACTCCAGAAATTCACCAGCCTCTGCAATGAGGTCCTATACACTCCATCTGTATAATTAAAAGTCTCATCTTGACCACTTCCTGTCTGCGCTGTATATTGATTTTAGAAAAAACGCCACCCTGTATCGATGTGAGTTTGGGCCATCTTACTCACAGTCCTCCTCCGCTGAGCCAGCCCCGAGGAATTTTACCATCGATGAAAATAAAAAAAGTAATGAGTGTTTAAAAAACTTTGAGATCAGCTGATTGGTCCTCTCACTTGTCAATCACCGCAATGAAGGTAACGCCCCTTCTGGGGGGGGAGGGGGGCCAGACTATAAAACCCCGGATGCCTGGACGCGAGTCAGTCACTCTGCAAGATCATGAGGGAGAGGCCATGACTGTCATTCTAAGCTGTGAATCAACTGAACTGTGAGTCGGCAATGTACTTGCAATAAATGATTTGTTAGCCCTTAATGACAATGCCATGAGTTGTTGGCTTGCTGCTCTGCCTGTGCTTGAAAGTGCAATGCTTAATTGGAAATGAAATGAAATGACAATGTCATGAGTTGTTTGGCCTGCCTCCCTGCCTGTGCTTGAAACTGCAATGCTTTATTAGGTCCGACTATGTTTGGAAGGAATAAATGCTTTATTAGGTCCGACTGTGTTTGGGAGGAATAAATGCTTTATTAGGTCCGACTGTGTTTGGAAGGAAAAAATGCTTTATTAAGTCTGATTGTGTTCGGAAGGAATAAATGCTTTATTGGGTCCGACTGTCTTCGAAAGGAATAAATGCTTTAGTAGGTCTGGCTGTGTTTGGAAGGAATAAACGCTTTATTAGGTTTGACTGTGTTTAGTCCAAAAGTCCCGCTCATTTCGTGACTTCCGCTTAGTGGACAGGTCGCGCTGATTGCGTAATTTCCGGTGAGTGCAGAGGTCGCGCTGATTGCGGAAGTGCCACTAACTGCGGAAGCCCCACAGTGGAGAGGCCACGATCAGCCATGTGAGTAGATTCAAGAAAGTTAACTGTCATATATATGGTGTGAGTGTGAGTGTGAGTGTGAGTGTGAGTGTGAGTGTGAGTGTGTGTGTGTGTGTGTGTGTGTGAACATTGAATTATTCAGTGTTAGATAACTAACAAACAAATCCCCTTCTACCCCACCCATCCCCTTGCACCAATTTCTCCCACTATCCCACTGTCTTTCCCCTCCTCCCTGTCCCCTTCCACCTATAAACCCTTCCTCTGACATACATTTTGCACCTCTCCTTATCTCACTGCCATTTGTCTGCTTGTAATCTCTGGCTTCTGTCCACCCATCTGTCAATTCAACCCTCCTTACCTGTATCCACCTATAACTTGCCTGGCTATTTTCCATCTCCACCTGTCTTTTAGCTTTCTCCCCTCCTGTCTGAAGAATCAGTCTGAAGAAGGGTCCTGACCTCCTCTGTAACCTCCCATTGAGAACATTTGACAAAGCACTTCCCAGCTAAATAAGAAACCACTTTAATGCTAACCAGAATACTGTAACCCTCTTTCTTGTTACTTCTGTAACATGTTTCAATTTAACATAAGCCAATTAACGACATAGAACAGAAATTACAAGGCCAGTACAGACCACCAGCCAGCTTTTTGGCTTCCTGATTTAGTCCCATGGCAGCTATCCACTTTATATACATCCATTTTATTTCTTTGTTTGATGTGTAAAATGATATCTGTTTGCTTACTTCATGACTGAGGATTGTACTGTTACATTAATTACCCATGCTGGGTGCTTGATCTACTCAGCTCTCTTTTGTATTCCGAGTGAAATAAAAGCATCTGCCGCTAACTAAAACTAACTAATTTTCTCAGACAACTGAATGTATCACCATTGTTTTCTTGTGGGTCATTATGAAGATTGTAATTTACTTCTATTATCAGCCTTCAATTCCTTTAGGAAGGAGGCGAGGGGGAATTTCTTTAGTCAGAGGGTGTTGAATCTGTGGAATTCTTTGCCACAGAAGGCTGTGGAGGCCGTCAGTGGATATTTTAAGGCAGAGATAGATAGATTCTTGATTAGTACGGGTGTCAGGGGTTATGGGGAGAAGGCAGGAGAATGTGGTTAGGATGGAGAGATAGATTGAACGGTGGAGTAGATTTGAGGGGCCGAATGGCCTAATTCTGCTCCTGTCACATATGACCTTATAACTCAGTATGATACCGAACAAGCGACATCTAACCTTTGCTATTACCATTTAAAAATACATTACAAGGTCTCTCCTCCTCTCTCTTACACACACAAAACTACAGAATACAAAATGAACAATTAAGGATAGATTCATCATGGAGCAAGGAAACTGGAAACTAGGGTAATGGAACCGATTCTTAGGTTGTATATTCACTTTCAAAGTTTTTGTGCTTCCATGACACCCACAATCCATTCACCGGTAAACAAAGTTAAAGAAACTAAGTTATCACTCCAAGCAGTAATAACAAATCCAACTGACAGGTATCCATGCAGCTATTTATATCTATATTACTAGACTAAGTGGGACACGTTGGGACCCAGAATCACACGGGAGGTCTCGTCCCCCGACACAATATTCCACCTCTCCACCAATTCCAATATTGGTGGCCAGTGGGGGGGGGGGGGGGCTTTCTGGAGCACTAGTATGGGTGTTGTGGGCTGAAGGGACTGGTTTACAGAGGGCTAGTATGGACATTGTGGGCCGAATGGATTCTTGGGCTGGCGGCTCAGTCACTCAAGCCTGTTGTGCTGGCAGCTCACTCACTCATGGCTGGTGGGTTGGCAGTTGACACGGCTATTCCTTGAAATTCCATTTCAAGCAGGGTGCAAGGCCACCAAATTCAAGTGCAGTTTCTTACCACTTCAAGCGGGGTGCAACCCCACCAAATTCAAGTGCAGTTCCATACCATAACAAGCAGGGTGCAAGGCCACTAAAAACAGCGAGTCGTGACCTCTCCCTCCTCCATCTTGCAGAAACTGAGCCATGCCCACACTTCTGGGTTTTATGGTCCCTCCCCCTCCCACCAGAAGGGGCATGGCCTTCATGGCATGGTTGACAGGAGAGAGAATCTCAACATTTTGTAAACACTAATAGCTCTTTTATTTTTTATCGATGGGAAAAATCCTCGGCACCTGATGAGTTGAGGGGGACTCTGAGTAAGATGGCCAAAAATCACAGCCGTACGTGGCAGCGTTTTTTTTTCTAAAATCAATATAAAGCGCAAACAGGAAGTGGTCAAGATTATACTTTTAATTATATAGAAGGCAAGGCAACTTTAATTAGGCAAGGCAACTTTAATTAGGCAAGGCAACTTTAATTAGGCAAGGCAACTTTAATTAGGCAACACACCTTTAGCATTTCCAAACCAAAGGCTACACAGCTTTAGCTTTTCCAAACTAAAGGCACCACAGCTTTAGCATTTCCAAACCAAAGGCAACACAGCTTTAGCTTTTCCAAACCAAAGGCAACACAGCTTTAGCATTTCCAAACCAAAGGCAACACAACTTTAGCATTTCCAAACTATATTTTCAAAACCACATTAAGGGCACTGACAGGTCAGTAAAACCACTCACAGTTTAGTAGACATGTGTTCAGTGTTATTCACAGCTCAGACTGAGAGATGTAACCCTCTCACTCCCCCATCTTGCAGAGACTGACTGAGGCACTCAACACTTCCGGGTTTTAAACGGAGCGTGGCCTTCAGGAGAGAGAATCTCAACATTTTTTAAACACTAATAACTCTTTTATTATTCATCGATGGGAAAAATCTTCTTGTACTGCGCAGCGAAGGGGAACTCTGAGTAAGATGGCCAAAAATCACATCCGTAAGTGGCAGCGTTTTTTCTAAAATTCAATATACAGAACAACAGGAAGTGGTCAAGATCAGACTTTTAGTAATATCTATCTATCTATCTATTATTATATAAAACTCTCTGGCTGTCGTCCGTCTGTACGTCTGTACGTCCAACGTTCTGCTTGACTTGTCCCGCCTTTGATACCGCCCCGCGCCCGCGCGGCGCGTGGAAACGCCGGTATTCTTTACCGTTTCTAAAGAGGTTACGTTTATCTTTACGAATAGACGATCCTGATTAAATTTGGTCGTGTTTAGGTACGCTTTTTAAAATAAAATACCTCTCCCCCCCCCCCCAAACCAAACATTTCAAAATGTTTTAAAAAACAGCTCAGCCGTAGAATGTTAGTAAAGATTCCGTTGTGTGATGTCACAATGCACAATGGTCACAGATGTCCAATCGTAATGGATCCATTTACATATGCCTTTGCGGCGGCCCCAGCCCGGCCCCTCCCCCCCAACCCCCGCAGCATTGGGCATTGTGACATCACAAAACGGAACCTTCATTTACATTCTATTGCTGAGAGCTGTTTGTTTAACATTTGAAATGTCCCCATTCCCTATCACCCCCACACACGTGGCGATGCCCTGCGACACGTGTGACAAATCGGAATGAATCCGTTTACATATGCCTTTGCAGCAGCCCCAGCCCCAGCCCCTCCCCCCCAACCCCGCAGCCTGTGATTACGTTTATCTTTACGAATAGACAACCCTGATTAAATTTGGTCGTTCTTATGTACACTTTTAAAAATAAAATACTTCTCCCCCCCCACCCCCAAACATTTCAAAATGATTAAAAAAACAGCTCAGCCATAGAATGTAAGTAAAGATTCCGTTGTGTGATGTCACAATGCCCGATGCTAACAGATGTCCAATGGGAATGGATTCATTTAGATATGCCTTGGCAGCAGCCCCAGCCCCAGCCCCTCCCCCCCAACCCCACAGCCTGTGTCGAAGGCGTCGCCACGTGTGTGGGGGGGATAGGGAATGTGGACATTTAAAAATGTTTAAAAAAACAGCTCTCAGCAATAGAATGTTAATGAAGGTTCCGTTTTGTGATGTCACAATGCCCAATGCTCAAAGATGTCCAATCGGAATGAATCCGTTTACATATGCCCTTGGCAGCAGCCCCAGCCCCAGCCCCTCCCCCCCACCCCCGCAGCCTGTGTCGAAGGGCGTCGTCACGTGTGTGGCAATAGAGAAAGAGGATTGGGGGTGATAGGGAATGGGTAACAGATGGACTGTCCCTTCCCCTCCTACTTCAACTCTCCCTCCCCACTCTTCCCCCTCTCCTCCTCTCCCCATCCCTCCCCTCCCACACCGTCTCTTCCCCCTCCACCACCCCCTCTTCACCCCCATCTTCCCCCTACCCCCTTCCCCTCTCTCTTGCACCACTCCCCGCTACCCCTCTGCCCCTCACTCACCACTCTTCCCCTCTCCCTCCCCCTCCCTCTCTCCCTGTCTTCCACCTACTCCTCTCCCCTTCCCCTCATCCCCTCTCTCCACCTCTAACATCCCCTCCCCCCCTCCCCCCTTCCTGCCCTCCCCGCTCTCTCCCACTCCCCACTCTCCTCCCGTCCCTCTCCCCCCAACCCTGCTCTCTTCTCCCTCACCAATCTCTCCCATTTCCTCCTCCCCTCTCTCCTCCCTCCCTCCCTCCCCTCTTCTCTCCCCACCCCGTCTCCCTCTCCCCCTCCCCCCTCCCCTCTTCTCTCCCAACCCCGTCGCCACCCTCCACCCTCCCCCACACATCTCTACCCTTCTCCTCGCCTTCCCCACCCTCTCTCCTCCCCCTCTCCATCCCCTTCTCCTCACCCCTCTCCCTCTCATCCCCCTCTTCCTCCCACCCCCATTACTCTCTCCCACATCCCCCTTCCCTCTCTCACCCCGTCCCCTTCCCCCTACCCCGCTTTCCCCTCTTCAACCACTCCCCTACACCTCTCCCCCTCCCTCTCTCCCACTTCCACAACTCCCCCTACACCTCTCCATCTCCCTCCCCATTCTTCAACTTAACTCCCAAACCCATCCCCATCTCCCTCCACGACCCCCTCCCCCACCCCTCTCCCCCCTCCCTTCTCTCTCACTCCCCACTCTTCCACTCTCCCTCCCCACCTCTATCCCTCCCCCCTCCTTCTCTCCCTCTCTTCCCCCTACTCCTCTCCCTTCCCCTCATCCCACTCTCCACCTCTAACATCCCCTCTCCCCCCTTCCTGCCCTCCCCGCTCTCCTACCACTCTCCTCCCCCTCCCTCACCCCCACCCTGCTCTCTTCTCCCTCACCA
This sequence comes from Malacoraja senta, assembly GCA_038087875.1. Lineage (NCBI taxonomy): Eukaryota > Metazoa > Chordata > Chondrichthyes > Rajiformes > Rajidae > Malacoraja > Malacoraja senta. The sequence continues at coordinate 187,919,672 of CM075977.1, forward strand.
ATTTCTCCCCTTTCCTCCTCCCCCTCTCCCCTCCCTCCCCTCTCCTCTTCTCTCCCCACCCGTCTCCCTCTCCCCTCTTCTCTCCCCACCCCGTCTTCCTCTCCACCCCTCCCCCGCCTGTGTTTGGGGGGTGGTTAGTGTGAGTGTGATGCCGCAGCCCCCCCCTCCCGCAAACGCGCATTGGGAAAACAGCCCGCCCACAGTCTCTCTGTCTTTAAGACAGAACTGCAGATGCTTGAAAATCAAAGGTACACAAAAAAATGCTTCATAACCTCAGCGGGTGCAGCAGCATCTATGTATCAAAAGAAATAGACAACGTTTCGTGAAAACCCGTCTGAGGATGGGATTCCGCCAAAAGCATTGCCTATTTCCTTCACTCCATAGATGCTGCTGCACCCGCAGTGTTTCTCGAGTTTTATTGTGTGTACCAGTCTATCTGTCTCTCCCCTCTCTCTCTCTCTCTGCCCTTCTCTCTTCACAGCCCGCGACTCAACTCATGCACGCCTGCTCCAACCCACCCCCTTCACCTCTCTCCCCATCCTCTTCTTCCTCTCTCCACCCCTCTCCTCTCTCACCCTCCTCTCTCCCCACCTTCCTCACCCCCCTTCCTCTCAACCCTCCTCCTCCCCAACCTCACAATTTTTTTTCTAACATTAAATTTTCTCTCTCTGCACCCTCCCCCCCTCGAGACGTACCTGAGAGGTGAGGGCTATTCGTCAGTGGATAGGGTGGAGATGGAATAAAAGAAGAAAATTAAAATATTAATATAATATCAAGGGGTGTGATGAGTGTGTGTGTTTGTGGGTGCCAGATTCACACCCCGCAACCCTGCTTTGGAGGTACAGACCCAACGGGTGGTTAGTGTGACGTCACAGCCCTCGCCCCAAACGCACGTTCGGTTTCCAGACCCAACGGGTCTGCACTTGGTCTAGTAGATTATAAAACTCTGATCTTGGATGTTTATGTATTGTTTGTTTGCTTGTGAGTTTGCTTGTGTGTTTGATTCTCATCTCCTCGATAGCCCGAAGCACTAACGGTGAAATTTTTACATGTTCCTGTAGAGATTTACCTCATGATGTCGAAAGTCGCCTCATCTGAAAAATTTGATTCATTATTTCTTGAGTTATTTCTTCAAATTCTTCACCATCTGAGATCTTTTTTTGAAGTCAACGAGCTAAAGCTAACGAGCTAATGACGTCACAATGGCTCTGCTCCTCATGGTCAGCTGCGCAGAGTTTTCAGCCTGCTGGTCACTGTTTTCCATGAGCTGCCGGCTGCAGCGCGCCACCTCCCCCCCCCTCCCAGGGCTCTGGATTGAAGCCGTTTGACCGTCCTCAGATCAAGCCTGCCCGCAGCCTCCCTCACGTCTCCGCCGCCCACTCGCCGTGGGCCCCGCAGCCCACTCGCTCACAGCCCACTCGCTCACCCGGGTCACCTCCTCCTCTCCCCCCTCCCCCCTCTCCTCCTCTCCCCCACTCCTCCTCTCCCCCTCTCCTCCTCTCCCCCTCTCCACCCTCACCACCTTCAACAGCTCTCTGGCCACTGGCACTGTACCTACCTGCTTCAAGCATGCGGTGTTCCAGCCACTCCTGAAAAAACCTAACCTCGACCCCACCTAGCCAAGCAACTACAGACCCATTTCTAAACTGCCTTTCCTCTCAAATGCCCTTGAAAAGGTAATTTTAAGTCAACTTATGCCTTACCTTCACCAAAACACTCTCTTGGAAACTTTCCAATCAGGTTTCAGGGCTCACCACAGCACAGAGTCTGCCTTGTTGAAGGTACATAATGACCTACTGCTCACCGTTGACTCCGGCAACTGTGCAATCCTGCTCCTTCTTGACCTCAGCGCAGCATTTGATACTGTCGACCACACCATCCTAATTGACCGTCTCCGGTACGGGGTTGGTATTGATGGCACTGCCCTGAGCTGGTTCATCTCCTACCTCAAAGGTAGGAGTTTCTCGACTAACATAGGCAACTCTTTCTCCTCCCCAGCTAATCTCTGCTGTGGGGTTCCACAAGGTTCCATCCTTGGCCCCATTCTCTTCTCCCTGTATATGCTCCCCTTAGGCCAAGTCATTGAAAGGCATGGCATTTCCTTCCATTGCTACGCAGAAGATACACAACTCTATCTCCCCCTGAAGCCCAAAAACCAATCAAATCTGCTTAATCTTACACACTGCCTCGAGGATATGAAGTGTTGGATGGCCCAGAACGTCCTCCAACTAAACGAGAGTAAGTCTGAGGTCATCCTTCTCGGCCCCTCAGATTCATTCAAAATGATAGCAGGCAGCCTTGGAAGCCTTACCCCACTACTCAAACCTCACGTCAAAAACCTTGGCGTGATATTTGACTCAGCACTGAAATTTGACAAACAAGTCAATGCCGTGCTAAAAGCTAGCTTCTTTCAGCTTCGGACGATAGCTAAAATAAAACAATTCCTACACTTTGATGACCACGAAAAGATCATCCACACATTTATCTCCTCCCACCTAGATTACTGCAACTCCCTTTACACTGGCATCAGCCAATCTTCCCTGTCCTGCCTGCAACTGGTCCAAAACGCCGTAGTGAGACTCCTGATGGGCACCCGAAAAAGGGACCACATCACCCCGATCCTGGCCTCTCTCCACTGGCTCCCTGTGCGGTTCCGTATACATTTCAAGATCCTCCTCTATGTCTACAAAGCCCTCAATGGGCTTGCCCCCACCTACATTAAAAGTCTTCTCACCCACCACTCCACCTCCAGGTCCCTCAGATCGGCCGACTTGGGTTGCTGAATATCACGCGGTCTAGGCATAAGCTCAGGGGCGACCGCGCCTTTGCGGTTGCAGCTCCTAGACTGTGGAACAGCATCCCCTTTCCCATCAGAACTGCCCCCTCCATCGACTCCTTTAAGTCAAGACTAAAACGTATCTATTATCCCAAGCCTTTCTTGACGTCCTCTGAGCGAGGGCTAAATGTATATATGTATGTAGTTTGTTTGTTTATATTATTCTTATAACAAATGTAAAGCACTTTGGCCAACGAGAGTTGTTTTTAAATGTGCTATATAAATAAATGTGACTTGACTTGACTCGACCCTCCGTCTCTCTCCCCCCTCCTCTCTACCCCCTCCTCTCTCTCTCCTCCTCTCTCCCCTCCTCTCTCCCCCCTCCTCTCTCACCCCTCCCTTTCTCCCCTCTACTCCTCCCTCCCCCCCTCTCCCTCTACTCCTCCCTCCCCCCCTCCCGCCTCTCCCCTCTCCTCTTTCTCCCCCTCCTCTCTCTCCCCCCTTTCCCCCTCTCTCCCCCCTTCCCCTACTCTCCCCCTCTCTCCCCCCTCCTCTCTCCCCTTCCCCCTATCTCCCCCTCCTCTCTCTCCCCCTTCCCCCTCTCTCTCCCCCTTCCCCCCTCTCTCCCCCCCTCCTCTCTCTCCCCCTCCCCCCTCTCTCTCCCCCTTCCCCCTCTATCTCCCACCTCCTCTCTCTCCCCCCTCTCCCCCTCCCCCCTCTGCCCCCTATACAACCTCCCTCTCTCCCCTCCCCATCCACCTCCCTCCCCCTCCCTTTACCCCCCTCTCCTCCCACCCCCCCCCCTCTCCCCCCACTCTGCCGTCCCTCCCCCTCCCCCTCTCACCCCCTCTTCCCCCCTGTGTGTGTGGGGGGTGGTTAGTGTGTGTTTGACGCCGCAGGCCCCCCCCCCCCGCCCCGCAACCGCGCATTGAGGGAACGGGACCCACCGGATCCCACTTGGTCTAGTTCCATTTAAATTTATGATGTCATCTTGTTTAAACACATTAGCTTGCAGAATGTTATGAGCTCACACGTGATACATTGCCATGGCATAAAAGGAGCATCAATACAATAGACAATAGACAATAGGTGCAGGAATAGGCCATTCGGCCCTTCGAGCCAGCACTGCCATTCAATGTGATCATGGCTGATCATCCCCAATCAGTACCCCGTTCCTGCCTTCTCCCCATATCCCCTGACTTTAAGAGCCCTATCTAGCTCTCTCTTGAAAGTATCCAGAGAACCGGCCTCCACCGCCCTCTGAGACAATACATGGATTACATTTTTCAGATTGTCACCGTTTCAATACAGAACCTCTGCCCCAGAGGTCTTAGAAATAATTTTGGAATGAGATTTTATATTTAGCAAAACAGATTGTACTTCAATCGAGAGCTGAATGATAGGATCTCTAAATTTTAGGATACTTCAATTTTAAGTTTGATACCTTTGTAAAGAGGGAATATTGTGTATGCACCAGCACACAATATATCTGAATCTCACTAAGCACAGTGCTGACTCTGTATGATTTCTTACAAGGCAATTAGACCCATCCCGTGGCTTTCTGGCACTGGCTGAAACATTACCTTTTATCCAGCACAGAAAGGGAAATCATTTCCCCTCAGTGTTATAAATAGCTTTCATTTCATCCGATCAATTGTTGGTGGCTTGTGCATAAATGAAGCAGTAATTAGCTGCTGTTTGTGAACAGTGGTAATGGTCCTGGTAACCTAATGGAACCCAGAATAGTACCTAATGGTAATCCTGATGTCTCCAACAGTGTGTTGTTGATTGTGCAGTACTTTCCTGACCAGTAAGTGTCTAAGATGGAAAGTAATTTCCCCATAAATAATTTTGCCACTGAATCCTGTTCAACTTTAATTGACCAGCCCCCCCGAGTTCAATTATTACAGACCTAGAAAAATCTGGAGAGAAAGGTCAGGCCACATCTGTGGACGGAGAAACAGCATTAAAGTTTCAGGTTTAAGACTC
>CM075977.1:187924636-187964853 GCA_038087875.1 Malacoraja senta
ACAGTGTTCTATTGATTATAAAGCACTTAGGGTTAGGCTGAAACAGTGAAAGGTATTAAAGCTTTCCTTTTTTAAAACATTTAAAATGCCAAGGTTAGCTAACCTGATGAAATACAGGCCTTTTGCTTATCACTCATTCTTCACTTCAATTCTCCATGTAACCTTCTCTCTCAGACTGAATTATTCCGAAGCTCTGTCCATTCCTGCGTAAATTGACTCCGTAATTAGATGAACCACACGTACTGGGAAGACCTTGAGCTGAAATTCTGTCCTGGCCTCACACATACAGGACAATTACAATTACAATTACAATTTGTTTATTTGTCTTTTGGACAAATTTGTCGTTTGGACCCCTTGAGATCCAAACAAAATGTCGTTTCTGCAGCCATACATCACAAAACGAAGAAGACCCGAGACACAACACAATTTACACATACATCCATCACAGCGCTGTGATGGAAGGCAAAAAAAACGTATCTCTCCACTGCACTCCCCCCCCCCCCCGATGTCAGAGTCAAAGTCAAAGCCCCCGGCGGGCGATGGTGATTATCCCGCGGCCATTAAAGCCATGCCGGTTAATGCAGGGTCGCGCACCGGGTCTTGGTGTTAGAGCCCCGGCGTGCGCCCGCAAAGTCCGGCGGCCATTCCAAGCCGCGCGGGGGGATAAAGCCCCGCTCCAGGTGCTCTTCAACCCCGCAACTCGGGCGGGAGAAGTCGCCACTGCGGAAGCCCCGAAAAGCAGTCTCCCACCAGGGGCCCGCGGGCTTCCGGTGTTGCCGTCCACCAGACCCGCGGTTTAGCCTCTGAATCTCGCCGCCCAGGACCATGGATAGCCTCAGTAATGCTGGTTCAGGAGAGGGAAATCAACAATGAGAAAGATCCCCACTGATGTGATGTGCTTTCAACACAAATCCCATGTGGTAAAATATCATAGTGCTCCTTTCATATTTCCTGCAGAATATTCCAAAATGTTTTACAACCAAAATATGTATTTTACCAATGTAGTCATATTGTGTAGGCCATTTGTACATAGCATTCTCCCACAAACAGCAATTGTAAATTTGCTATTATCCTGAGCAAGACAATTTTACCCACAGTAAATCTTCTGAAAATTGTATTGAAATCATCCATTCAATTGTTCAAGGTCAAGATTAAGCCGCTTGTTTACATAACAATGAATGTTTAGATGCACAGCATAGAAACAGGCCCTTCGACCCATCGAGCCTGCGCCAACCAGCGATCCCCACACACTAGCACTATCCTACACATACTAGGCACAATTTACAATTTTACCCAGCCAATTAACCTACAAACGTGTGCATCTTTGGTGTGTGGGAGGAAACCGGAGGTCCCGGAGAAAACCCATGCAGGTCACGGGGAGAAAGTACAAACTCCATACAGACAAGCGCCCGCAGTCAGGTTCGAACCCGAGTCTCTGGTGCTGTCAGGCAGCAATTCCACCACTGCGAACTTTGCTGCCCAGAATGTGTTATGTTAAAATATATTGAAAACAATAAGTTTATAATATGAATGAGATAATCTATTCTATTGAATATTGACTGAGGAATAAGTAATTACCAGACCACCAGATAGAATTCTCCTGCTCTTCCTCAAAATAATGCCCTCCTTAGAGAGCTTCAGTTTAATATTTTGTCAGAAGGGAAGTACTGGGCCTTCCCCTTCTGTTTTCTGAAGACCATCTAGAAATAATTTTTCATGGGCTGAGTACTTGACAGTCAATGATAAACTTCTAAAATATCAATGTACATCAGCCAGTTTGCACACAGCGGGATAATATTGGCTGTATAATCTGTTTTAGTGTTGTTGGATAGGAGATAAACGTTGGCATTATTATAAATCTTTTTTTCAAGCTTCATTTACCTTGGCGAGATAAACAAATCTCAAAGTGCCGGATAATATCTGGGCATATCAGAGCGCTCTGGAGCACTCATCCGACTCAGGCAATGAGGATTACGCACACCGCTCCCGAGTATATTCCTTATAAATCTACGTTCTCTCAACAACAAAGTGGACAAACTGCAACTCCTGTGCCAAACAAATAAGGACCTCTCGATCCGCTGCCCTGTGCTTCACCGAGACCTGGCTGTGTGAGTCGACCCCGGACAATTCGCTGCAACTGGCTGGCTTTCAACTACACAGGGGAGCGGAGGCAGCGGGGAAATCAAGAGGCGGTGGAATATGCACCATTAAATTCCTTGTATGTACACATACTTGGCTAATAAATTTATTCTGATTCTGATTATATATCAGGTCTATCAAAATGGACACTGACAATAAGACTGTCTGAAGAAGGATCCAGGCCTGAAACGTCACCTATCCATGTTCTCCAGAGATGTTGCCTGACCCACTGAGTTATTCCAGCACTTTATGTCTCTTTTTTCTTCCTTCACCCTGTGAAACCCTGCATTGAAGAAATAGACTGCACTTATTTGTGGATCTTGAAATGTTTTGACTTATTGTCATTGTCCATTTTCATAGGCATGATATATTATCTGGCACTTTCCCATGGTGGGCTTTATCTCTGTGCAAGTATTGACAGTGAGTTAGTGATAACAGGCTTTAAAATAGTCCGAAAATTATGGACAGGGACATAATCTGTTTGGCAATACTGTAACTGAGCTTTATCAAGAACATAAAACATTGTTAAAGATGCAGTATCTAATCTAAATGAGATTTGTTTATCTCTCCAGGATAAATGAAGCTAGAAGAAATATTTACGATAATGCCAAAGTTTATCTCTTAACCAAGGACATTAAAACAGATTATCCAGCCAATTTGCAAACTGGAAGTTCAGTTCAGTTTAGTTTATTGGCACATGTACAGTGAAATGCTTTTGTTGCGTGCTAACCAGTCAGCAGAAAGACAATACATGATTACAATCAATCCATTTACAGTGTATAGACACATGTTAAGGGAATAGAGTTAAGTGCAAGGTAAAGCCAGCAGAGTCCGATCAAGGATAGCCAGAGGGTCACCAAAGAGGTAGATGTCCCTGAATCTGGTGGTGTGCGTTTTCGCACTTCCATAACTAGAAGTTTATCATTGGCTGTTGTATTTAGACCATGAAAAATAATTTCTAAATGGTCTAAATAGAAGAGGGAGGACCAACTTTTGAAAACCAGCATCTGCAGTTCCTTGTTTGTAGGGTAAAGGAAGACATGGTTTATAGAAATATGATTGTACTCAAATTCCTACGTACAATTTTAAGCATTTATCAAGACATGGAAGTTAGTTACAGAAATACAAAAAAATGTCAGAGTTATAGAATAAAAGTGGCAGCTAGTTAATACAAAAGATAATCAGTCTCCAAAAACAAACTGCTTTCATGTAATCTCCCTGCAGTAATTGTAACATTGTAACATCCATTAATACATTAAGACCATTGAAATTAGCCATTTAACATAGAAAATTCTAATCATGTACCATGCACTGCACAGAGGAAGACAATAGACAAATGCTAGTGTTATTCAACCCTCATTGAAATTGTTCTTACCTAACATATGGAAAAAATGTTTCATGGATAATTCTCAGGAATATACCCCTAACATAACCCAGGGATTGCCTGTGTGGGTGACTTTTTACTTTAGAATATTATCAGTTTAAATTTATCATGCAATTTATGATATTAGTTCCAGTAGTATAAGATCGAACAGCCAGCATCAAGCTACAAGACACTGATGGAATTATTGAATCTAGCTCTCCAGTTGTAATCAATTTAAATCTTACAAATTCTTATTGTGAACCAGAGGAGATATATGAAGATTTATTTTCCACTGAGTGTTATCACGAGTTATTATCTGGTTAGCCCTGCTTGAAAAGATGGTATATATACGCAGATTCAATGGCGACTCTCAAAAGGGCACTGGACATATAATTGATAAGATTCAATAGGGCCAGGAGGTGCAGTGGGATATGTTGGATAACTTTTTATACTGAACCAGTGAAGAGATGATAGGCTGAATGATTGAGTTTGTACTGTGATATTTATGATTCCAGAAATACTATATCCTCAACACAGCAATGCATTCGAATAAATATGTTTTTCCGCTTGCAAGATGTTGGTTGGGCAAACATTAGCATCTGTTTCATAAAATATGCTCACTGGAATTTTATATTAATAAAGATTGTCTTTCAACATGCCCTTACTGGATTTAATTGATATTCTAGTGATAACATGATTTTGTTTAATATATGTGGTATATGCTGTAATATTGGTGCTTACGTGGGTTAAATAGTAAAGCAGCATGTTAAATTAGCTGTATTACCAACGAGTTTCTGCATAAATATAATTTAAATATGTGACCTATCAAAGCCAGTCATGTTCACAATTTATTCCTTTCCGTATTTTGTAGTTAATTTGTAGTTTAAAAAAAACATTGTCATTAATATTTCTAAAACCCACAGTCTTAATGGATTCTATCCAGCTCCATTTCAATGGTCCAATTAACCACAAATGATCTTCAGTAGTAGGTTATTCAACATCTTTTATCCTGAGTAAGGTCATTTTATCCATAGCTAATTCTTCTGAAAATTGTACTTCTGTGGTCCAAATTAAATTGCCTGTTTACTTAACCAGAAATGAATCCATTATTGGAAATCCTATTACAAATAGTATTTTGTTTTTGTTTTGACCGTCATTGACTTTGTTTCTGTAGCCGGTACTCCTGGAGAGGTTCACCGCCGATTTTCGAGAAACTGATGGTCCGGCATCTTCTTTAATCTGGACAAAATTACGAGCTGGCACTTGAAATCCCCCTGGATGTCCCCCTGAAAATGTGGTGCCTAGGCCAGGTGGAGCAGCCAATTCCAACCTCATTGGGATTTCCGCAACCGAACAGTGGGTCTAATTTGCCCCTGTGACCAGGGCTCTGAAACTCTTGTCTGACCGATGGATTGATTCCCATAGCGGACAATCGGCAGGATCAAATATGCCCCATGCAGCTGCGGCTCTGGAACTCCAGCCCGGCCGGAGCCAGCTGATGAATTATCTTATCTGATTAAGAGGCTACAATGGTGGGCTGGTATCTCAGCCACTCAGGGCCAAGGTGGACCGTTCCAGTACCGTTTGTCTCCTCTCGGTGGCTGTGACCTCTGTTGGTCCAGCAAAAGGCATAATCCAGAAAGATTGGAACCAAGGGTGCTGGAAAATCGATGGTGGACCTGCACTCTTAAGGACCCTTCGATGCCAAGGCTATGTTGTAGAATTGATGGCCCACAAGATAGGTCCAAAAAATAATCTAATTTTCAATTTTTCCCATTTGACACAAGGATATTTTTAGTTTATTTTAGTTTATTATCATCACGTGAAGCGAGATACAGTGAAAAGCTTTTGGTTGCATGCTACCGAGTGAAAGAAAAGACTATAGATGAATAACCACAGCACAAGATTATTATTCTGAGCACGAGGTCAGCAGGGAAAATTGTTAGTAAGTTATGAAGGATATAGGTGGTGGGAGCCATTGGTGTAAAATCCTAACTGTGGGATCAAAACAAACCAGATCCTGCCAAAGTGCCAACCCAATCCAACTTAGCTTTCGTTTGGAATGCACGTTGTTAATTAGCCTGGCAGAGATGGTCATCTGGAAATATTGTGCAAAACATGAATTGGTGTAACCACGCATGGAGCAGAGCTAGCATGCTAAACCAGCCGAACATCTGTCTTGGTAATGTTATTGCAATATACAAATAAAGGACAAGATACCCAAGAAACTCCCATTAGTTGCTTCATACGGTAATGCCACAACTCATGTCTAACTTTGGGAGTTATTAAAACATAATGAGGATAAACAATTCACATCCTCTTGATTGATGAAAAACAACGCCAAATCATTTTTGGCATGATGACTAAACATTGCTTCCAAGGAAAACCTTGCATTGGACTGGGTGTTTAAAAAGTGGTCAGGGCATCACATAATGTTGAGAGCCAGAATTTAAACCTTTTCTGTTTGACAAAGAGGTGAGATTTTTGCAAATTGTAGTTGCCTCAGATGAGGCAGGAGGTGATGATGGGATGGGCAAATGGGACGTTTGGGAGGCGATGCAATCCTTCTGCCAGGGCACCTGAGACTTCCAAACAATAATCTAAATGCCATCCTGAACGCTCCTTCTTCAAACATTGTGGGCCGAAGGGCCATTTCCTGTGCTGTACTACTGTTCTATGTTCACTTTGAGGAGCCAGGGATTCCAAAGACTCAGTGAGGATATTGCAACTTTTAGAGGAGGTTTAGAGAATATCCTTGACCACTTGCTAATCTGTTTTCTTGACAGAATCTGGAATAGAATACCTGTTTTAGGAATCTGATGGAATCAGGATGCAGTGCATACCTGGAGTATAATATCAACATTGGCAAATCAGAAGCTGTTTGACAAAGTATGTGCTCCCAAACCTGAAGGCTTCGTTCCAACACAATGTGTGGATGAATTTCTGGCCTATTCTCTGCCTAGTGATTGCATTCAGTGAGACTCCCTGCTGGCAACACATGATCAATGAACAACAGCCAGGAGTTTCTTGCAATTTATTTCTCTTGTCCGATCACCAGCGCACATAGTTCTTCACACATCAAACATCATGGCATACGCCCTACTGTGTCTTTGTACTTTATGTTTGAATTTGAACGGAACATGGTTTGAGGAACAAGGTTTTCTAGAATAGGTGAGATGTGAGATGTGGTTTCGGACGGAATATGAAAAGTGCACTGGGGCACGACATGGAGACCGCGTGAGCAGCATGTATGCATAAAGGCCTGTTGTGCTGACCATACTGTACAGTTTGGTCAGCTTCCCTTATTCTCACTCTGCTCTCCTGACATGCTTTTATCAAAAAACAACTGCTCCTTGACCTCATCATCTAAATGGTTTGTCTCGTGCACTGTCAGAGCTGCTGCCATTCAGTTACGGGGTAGAATTAAACGATTGTGTGACATTATTACAGATTAATATATCCTTCACGAATATCACAAAGGAATGTTATCAACTCATCATTGCACTGTTGTGTGTGGGAGCTTTCTGTGAACATAGTGGCTGCTCTGTTTCATTTGTTACAACAGTGACAATCCCTCAGGAATGATACAATGGGTGTAAAATACTTTGGGAACGTTTGAAACTGACATGAAAGGCGCTATATAGATGCAAACGTTGGCACTTATAAAGATGAACCACTTCCTCAGTGCTGCAATAAGAGTAGCTAAGATCTTTTTGCTCATGCTTTAGAGTGAGATTCCTTTGCACTTCAAACATAAAACAATACAGCGCAGGACTGCCCAAAATGTCTATGCCGAAGATGGTGCCAGGTTAAGATAATTTACTCTCCCTGCAAATGATTCATATCCATCCATGCCCTACATATCCATGTGCCTATCTAAAAGCTTCTTAAATGCCACTGCTGTGTCTGCCTCCACCACCACCCCTTGCAGCATGTCCCAGGCTTGTCCCACATATCTCCTTTAAACTTTGCTCCTCTCACCTTAAAACATGTGCGGTTTACTCTTTGCAATTTCCACCCTAGGAATAAGTTTCTGACTGTCCACCCTATCTATACCTCTCATCATTTTATATACTTCTATCAGGTGTCCCCTCATCTTCCCACTCTCCAGAGAAAACAATCCAAGTTTATACAACCTCTCCTTATAGCTAATGTCATCTAATCCAGGCAGCATTCTGGTAAGCCTCTTCTACATTCTCTCCGAAGCGTCCATATCCTTCTGTAGTGGGGAGACCAGACTTACCAACTGAGAAACTGCTAATATTATCCTTACAAACCTCTGAAGCAGCAGGGTTGTTGGATTCACCAGTAATTGTGCCAAGAGCTGTTGGCATAGAATCAGAACTGACTTTGCACTGCCAATTCCCCTGAATCTCAGGCACAAAATAATTCATCTTCAGATTGCTGCTGTGGGTTTTCTGAGGAAATGTTGTGTGGATACTAAAAAGGCTACCTGTTTCTTTACTTCAGTTGCCTCACCAACTAGTTAATTAGTCCTAAAAGTAATGGAAATAGTGAATAAAGGAACAGTTTGGGACACATCCCAATAGGTTGCGAGTACGCCATCCACAACAATCGAAGGGACCATTCAGCTCATAGGGTACATGTGCCCCTTTGCCCCTTCTGTGTTTCTGTGTTTCTCTGTGTTCCTGCAACTCGTTCTCTCACACATGCCCATTACCTAACTCCCCCTTGACTTGTTTTGCCACTGACCTATACGAGGCAGCAATCTGCAGGAGCCAATTAACCTCCCATCAGAATTTTGGAATCCAGGAGGAAACTGAAGTACCTGAAGGAAACCGAAGTGGTCATAAAGAGAACGTGCTTCTCCACGCAGGAAGGCAATGGAGATCAGGATTGAACCCAGGCCCAGTGTTGTAAGGCAGCAGAACAAACCATTGCACTTCCATGCTGCCATGTGGAGCAGTTGGAACAATGAAATTTCCCGGGTCACGATCAACTACAATTCCTGAGCAAAACACCACCCACTGGAGGAATTTCACTTACTCCTGCAGTTTGTTTTCGCAAAAGATTCCAGCATCTGCAGTCACTTGTGTCTCCAAGTGGAATTCATATTCCACACAGGACAGGGCACAGTGATGCTGCTGCCTTGCAATGCCAGGGACTTGGGTTCAATCCTCTCCTCCAGCACTGACCGAGCAGAGTTTGCACATTCACGTTCACAAGTTATAGGAGTAGAATTAGGCCATTCGGCCCATCGAGTTATGGCTGATCTCTTGCCTCCTAATCCCATTTTCTTACCTTCTCCCCATAACCCCGATTTCCTCTGGGTGCTCCGGTTTCCTCTTATGTTGCAAAGACGTGCAGGGTACAAGGTTAATTTGGCCACTGTAAATAGTTCCTGTGTGTTGGTGAGCAGTGGAATCAAGAGGAGTCGATGGGAAGAAAGAAAAAAATGGGAATAATGTCTGAATTGTGTAAATGGGTGGTTGATGGTCGGCACAGGTTGGGTGGGCCGAGTGGCCTGTTTTAATGCTGTACCTCACTATGACATTGTGACTCCTGGTATCTCGTTGATACAGAGCTGGACTCATCTGTGTGTATAGATTAGAGCTCACCCTTTTCAGTTGTTCCCAGAGCTGTCAACTATCCCCTCCACACATCCATTCAGATGCGGTAACACAGAGACATGTGCAAATTCACACCGATGAACACACTGGGATCTCTCTGACCATATCACTCCAACTTGCCTCTGGTTTCAAGGATCCATTTCTGGTGCTTGCCTTGCCAAGTTCAAGAACTGATGGCGAATGGAATAAAAGCTGGGCTGGAAACATTGTCCAAACCAAGGAACTCATTCATGGTCCAAAATAAGGTTTCACCAGCCTCAAAGGACATAGGCAGTTCTAAATATGATCTGAATGAGAGATGGGCAATGTAGCCTTGTAATGTGTACACCTGTAAATGGTATAACTAAACTCCCTCTGCCTTTGAATGTGTTAACTTGGATCAAACATCAGAGAGTATTGTTGTGTCCCGCCCTATATTATAAATTCAATGGAGATAATCTTTGAGATAACTTTGAGGAAAAGGCCATGCATTGGCCAGAATCTTAAATGAAAATTATATAGGGTTAGCTATTGAGTCATATAGCACAGTAACAGGCCACTTTGGTCACCATGTCTGAGCTGCCCTCTATCCAATTACACTGGTCTCATTTTGCTCTCCATCAACTACCTACAGACTTTGCCACTCATCTACATGCCAGCGGCAATTTTAAGTGTCAGTTAATCTACCAACCTACATATCTCTTGGTGTGCGAGGAAACATAGTTATGGGCATAGCCTAGACCATCACACAAACCAACTTCCCTTCCATTGACCATCTTCACTTGACAATGCCTCACCCAAGGCCACCAGCATAATCATGGATAAGTCTTCAAGGCCTGTCTCACGAGTCTGCGGTCATTGGCGGCGAAACGGGAAGAATCTGCCGCCATAGACCGCGCACTCGTGAGAACGCACAATTCCGGGGCCGTGCGGCGGTGTTCCCAACACCGCACGGTGCTAAAATAAAACCTACAATGTTGAAAACTATATTCTTACCGCACAACCTCCACCAGTGATGCACGAGTGCGGCACAGCCGCCCGCACGGGCCGCCGCCAGTGTGGCTCGAGCGCCGTGCGTCAAACTTCCACTGCCACAGCCTCCGCCAGTGAGGCACGTGTGCGGCACGGCCGTAGGCACAGCCACCGCTACAGCGCCGTGATCAGGACGGCCGCCGCCACAGCCGCCGCTGGTGAGTCACGTGCGGCGGGCCGACGTCATCGCAGTCGGCCCGCCCTTTTTTTTACTTACCGCAAGCACGTGGGACCAGCCGTATTTGAATTACTCGGCCCCCGCGCAGCATCCGTGCGGCGCTCCCGTGGATAGGCTCGGCGCTCTCGCCGTTGCCGTGCGGTCCCCTCTACCGGCGACGCCGCGCTTCACCGCCGATGACCGCAAACAGGTAAGACAGAGCCTTTACCCCGCTCACTCCCTCTTCTCCCCTCTCCCATCAGGCAAGAGATACACAAGTTTGAAAACGCACACTTCCGGATTCAGGAACAGTTTCTTCCCAGTTATCAGGCAACTGAAACATCCTATCACCAACTAGAGAGCAGTCATGACCTCCCATCTACCACAATGGAGGCATTCAGACTGTCTTTAACTGGACTTTATCTTGCACTAAACATTATTCCCTTTATCCTGCATTTATATACTGTGGACAGCTTGATTATAATTATATATAGTCTTTTTGCTGACTGGATAGCATAAAAGCATGCAACAAAAAAAGATTTCCACTGTACTTTGGTACACGTGACAATAATAAACTAAACTAAACCCGAGGGCCTTGAGAAAACCCACAAGGAACATTTTTTAACTCTATTCAGACAGCACCAAAGTTTAGGAGGGAGAGCCAGCACAGGCTTTATGGGCTGAGTATCCCTCTTCTATTGTATAAACATTTTAAGATACACAGGAAGTGGAAGAGACATCAGATAAAGGAAATGCCGGTGTGAGTAATACAGTACATCCCAATCGCAATACAGAGGAAATTAAGAGAGGTTGGTGCATTGTGCTTACTGGTGTGTTCTGATGGATTGTTACATCTTCAAAGCAGAATGAGAGTAATAAGTGCAGCACTCTCACATTAATCATCCTGGCAAAATGTCAGATATCTATTGCATGATAAATTATTCAAAGTTCAAACAATGAACAATTGCCATGAGATGGGTTGCCACTGTTTGGGATCTTTCGATATTATTTTCACAAAAGCGATTTTGGAAAAAAATCATAATTTAAGTATTCTGCTTTAAAATGCTTGATAAAACAGGAGGATGACTTATTATTGCCTATTCCACAAGGACAAGATTGATGCTAGAGGACTTGTTATAAATACAGGGGAGTTTGAAACAAATGAGATTTGTTTATATTGGCATTATGTTTGGCAATGTGGGCCGAAGGGCCAGTTCCTGTGCTCTACTAACTCTCATGAAATATGGAATGCTCGAACAACTTATGAGAGTAATAGGTGCCACAAGATTCAACAAGGGATCAATGGCAAAGAGAACAAATTTTAATTGTTGTGTAAAATCCACTACATTGTACTAGAGGAAAATGTTACACACCAGAAACATGTCTCATTTAATTTGAATGATCCATATGTAATTTCTGATTATTGTTTTGTATCTAATGAGTATATTACTCATAATCAGTTTTAGACACATCTACCGGGTGGCGCCAGCAATGGCTGCCTCGCCAACAGTCTGACTGTCCCTTCCTTCTTTGTGTTTTAATAGTATGTTAAATGTATGTTTTCAGTGTTCTTTAGCTTGTTTTATGTGGGGAGTGGGAGGGGGGGGGGAGCTGGGGGAAACATTTTCTAATCTCTTACCTCGACGGAGATGCAATTTTTTTCTGTATCGTATCTCCGTTCGCACTGCGGCCTAACATCGAGGAGTTGGCGGCCTTTGCTGCAGACCAACTTTTGAGAGCTCCACCATGGGGAGCCTACAAGACTTTAACATCGTGGAGCCCACGATTCCTTTGCCAGGGATCGACCTCAGAGCTCCAACCGTGGGTGCTTGCGGACTTAACATCACAGAGTTTGCAGTCTCTGGTCAGAAACCGACATTGGGAACTCCAAGCAGCGGGAGTTTCGATCGCCCCCATGCGGGAGCTTCGACCACCCCGACGAGGGAGCTTCGACCGCTGGCTGCGGGAGCTTCGACCACCCCGACGAGGGAGCTTCGACCGCTGGCTGCGGGAGCTTTGATCGCCCCGACGGGAGAATAAAGAGGAAGAAGTTTGAACTTTTTTGCCTGCCACCACAGTGAGGAATGTGGGGAATCCACTGCGGTGGATGTTTATGTTAACTTTTATGTAGTTGTGTGTCTTGTTGCTTTTTTTTTTGTTTGACTGTATGGTAATACGCATATCACTGTACCTTAATTGGTACATGTGACAATAAAAGATCTTTGAAACCTTTGAAATCTGTATATCAATGATTTGGATGAGAACTTACACGGCAAGATTATTAAATTTGCAGATTATGCAAAAGTGGGTGGTTTTTCAGATAGTGAAGATGGTTGTGAAAAATTGCAGCAGGATCTTGATTGATTGGCCAGGTGGGCTGAAGAATGGTTGACAGAATTTAATACAGAGAAATGTGAGGTGTTGCATTTTGGAAAGTCTTACATGGGCAGGACCTGCACTGTGAATGGTTGGAGTCTGGGTAGTGTTATAGAGCAGAGGGATCTAGAACTGCAGGTGCATGGTTTCTTGAAGGTGGAGTCACAGATAGATAAGGTGGTCAAAAAATGCTTTTGGCATATTGGCCTTCATCAATCAGATTATTGAGTATAGCAGTTGGGAGGTCATGTTGCAGTTGTATAAGACGTTGGTGAAGCCGCATTTAGAGTATTGGAAATATGTTGTCAAGCTGGAAAGGGTACAGAGAAGATTTACGAGGATGTAGCCAGGACTAGAGTGTCTGACCAATGGGGAAATGTTGAGTAGGCTGGGACTCTATTCCTTGGAGCGCAAGAGGATGAGGGGTGATATTATAGAGGTGTATAAAATCTTGAGAGGAAAAGATCGCGTAGATGCACAGAATCTCTTGCCCAGAGTAGGTGAACCGTGGACCAGAGGACATAGGGTTTAAGGTGAAGGGGAAAAGATTTAATAGGAATCTGAGGGTTAGCTTTTTCACTGCGAAGGGTGGTGGGTGTATAGAACTAGCTGCGAGCGGAGGTAGTTGAGGCAGGGACTTTCCCAACATTTAAGAAACAGTTAGGCAGGTAAATGGATAGGACAGGTTTAGAAGGATATGGACCAAATGCAGACAGGTAGGACTAGTATAGATGGGACATGTTGGTCGGTGTGGGTAAGTTGGGCCGAAGGGCCTGTTTCCATACTGTATCACTCTATGATTCAATTACCCTATGGCACAAATAGTAGCTTTGCTCTGAACTTTCAGGGTTTTACAACATGCAAGGGTGCTCTAGCTGTCTTTTACACACGTGTTGTTAACAGAGCATGAAGTTGACCATTTAATGAAAGTGCCTATTTCAGGCAAAGAAGAAAGGATTTTGCCACCTGCACATGTGTAATCTTGAGGCAATAAGTATTCATAATGCCTCCAGAATGTTGGAGTCAACCAGTGCTTCCACTGACTCCATTATCAACTCTTTAATTCTCTGGAATATCGCTCATTACTGGTTTTCAGACGAGAATTTAATGTTTGGTCACAGATTCTCATTGAATGCCAGGTCAAATCTGATTCCAATTTTCCAAGGTTGCTAAGTTTTCCATTCTTTAAAGCACATACAACAATATGGAAGTTAGATAATTAATGTTTAAGCAGATCTTGACTTTCTACAACATTTGGTATTCTGGCCATTCCCGCTTATCACCTCTCCTATCAGTATAGAAGTGTGAAAATGCACTCCTCCAGATTTAGGGACAGTTTCTTCCCAGCTGCTTTCAGGCAACTGAACCATCTTACCACAACTAGAGAACGGTCCTGAACTCATCGGTAACGCTTGGACTATCTTTGATCGGACTTTACTGGCTTTACCTTGCACTAAATGTTGTTCACATTTCCCATTATCATGTATCTGTACACTGTGAATGGCTCAATTGTAATCATGTATTGTCTCTCCGTTGACTGGTTACCACTCATCAAAAACGTTTCACTGTACATCGGTACACTTGACAATAAACTAAACTCAAACTTACAATAGATAACATGTATGAAAGAGCGTGCAGTTATTTCACCTAATGAGCTCACAGTTACATCGCAGCTCATGTGCCGAGGGCATCCAAATCCACTTGAAAGTTACTTTGGTAGATTATTGGATTGTAGGAACCCATCAGCCAATTTACACACAAGTTCCCACAAAAAGCAATCAGCTCATTAATATTGATATTGACTGGGGAGAGAGCCCCAGTTCTTATGTACCTTACCCACATCCTGTGCAGTTTTTCAAAACCATGCTTTGGGATTTGTATTCCCATTTGGAAATTCAGACAGTGCTTCAGTTTAATTTCTTATTACTGGTCTGGATTGTGTGCTCATGTTCCTGGGTTACTAATTGAATCCACAACAATTTGATCCAAAAGTGCTGAGCTGCCACTGACACATAAAGAGCGAAATGCCTGTGCTAAGTCTGCAGTGAACATGTAATTAATTAGCTGTTCCCTTCATGTTCAAAGCTTTCCTTTAACCTGATATTACTGACAAGGATTTCAGTCAAGAGAGATTAGCATTGAAGCAGGCAAGAAAGGAAAGGAGCTGCCTCTCTCTGAAGCTTCCAGGAGTTTGCTTAATTGCCCTGTGGCCATTGTTCTATCTGGAAACTAAGATTCCTAATCTATTGGGTATGAATAATGCAAGCAATATTGATCATGTACCGGGTACAAAATAATTACATAATGCATTGGCCATGAATAATTAACAAAAAGTAGAAAGTACGCAGGATATGGATATGGTACATACTGTTGATAATAAACAGGGTGTTGAATAATATACACAATGTTGATACAAAAATTGATACTGATGATATACAGCATGCCGTTTATAAAGTGTACACGTTAAAAGCTATATAGAAAGATATTAGTATGAGAGGCAAAAGGAACTGCAGATGCTGGAATCTTAAGATCTTTCCTGGTCTGAGAACACTGATGCTACTATTAAGAAAGCACATCAGCGCCTCTACTTCCTGAGAAGATTACGGAGAGTCGGTTTGTCAAGGAGGACTCTCTCCAACTTTTACAGGTGCACAGTAGAGAGCATGCTGACCGGTTGCATCGTGGCTTGGTTCGGCAACTTGAGCGCCCTGGAGAGGAAAAGACTGCAAAGAGTAGTAAACACTGCCCAGTCCATCATCGGCTCTGACCTCCCTTCCTCTGACCTCCCTTCTATCGCAGTCGCTGCCTCAAAAAGGCTGGCAGTATCATCAAGGACCCACACCATCCTGGCCACACACTCATCTCCCTGCTACCTTCAGGTAGAAGGTACAGGAGCCTGAAGACTGCAACGACCAGGTTCAGGAATAGCTACTTCCCCACAGCCATCAGGCTATTAAACTTGGCTCGGGCAAAACTATGAAACTATGAACATTAATAGCCCATTATCTGTTATTTGCACTTTATCAGTTTATTTATTCATGTGTGTATATATTTATATAATGATATATGGACACACTGATCTGTTTTGTAGTCAATGCCTTCTATGTTCTGTTGTGCTGAATCAAAGCAAGAATTTCATTGTCCTATCAGGGACACATGACAATAAACTCACTTGAACTTGAACTTGAAGTGCTAGAGTAATTCAACAGGGCAGGTAGCATCACTGGTTGGAGAGGATAGGTGATGCTTCACAGCAGGTGTCTTCTTTGGGCTGATTGTAAGAAGGGGAAGAAAGCTGGAAAAGAGGTGGACAAAGCTTGGCAAGTGATAGGTGGATGCAGGAGAGAGTTTGATTGGGAAATGGGTCGACAAAGGCTGGAGATGAAAAAGAAACAAAAGGAAGTTAGATAAGAAGAGGTGGAATGAAATGTAAAGCCAGTGGTGGGAGATGGGAGAGGGAAGCTGGTCAGGATTGTGGAAGAAATGTGGGAGGAGGGGGGGGACACAGGGAAGAAAGAGGGGGAATGAGATGTGGACTTTAAATTGGAGAATTCAATGTTCATACCATTGAGTTGTAAGATACCCAAGCGGAATATGAAGTGCTATTCCTCAAGTTTGCATGTGGCCTTATTCTGGCAATAGATGAGACCCAGAACAGAATGGTCAGCATAGGAATGGGAAAGGGAGTTGAATGAGAGAACTCATAGGCCTTTATGGACCGGTGCAAGAGTTTGATGAAACAGGCACCTAGTCTATGCTTGGTCTCAGCAATGTAAAGGAGGCTACATCGGGGGGACTGAATGCACTAGAATCCCTGCTCCTTATAAATGGATCTTGGAGATGACCTTGGAATTAAAATATTTGGCCACAAATTTGGGATATAATTTGGCAAACCTTTGGCCAAATTCCATCTACATTTCGAGTTGGCTCCATTTTCAGGAACTTACAATAGCACAAGGTTTACCTTTTACTTAACTCACTGTCTTTGACTCCTATTTATTGACAATAGGTTCCCAGTTCATAACATAATCCCAACGAAACTTATCTTCCAACTCCTCTGCCACTGGATCCTTGACTTCTTGATACATAGATCACAATCAGTGAGGATCGATGACAAAACATCCTCTGTGATAATTCTCAACACTGGTGCCCGCAAGGATGCATTCTCAGCCTCTTACTATACTCTCTATATAGTCATGACAGTACAGCCAAATTCTGCTCTAACTCCATTTACAAGTTGGCAGATGACTTTAGTCTGAGTCACAGAACTGGAAGGAGGTAGAGATCTTAGTAACATGGTATCAAGACAACAATCTCTCCCTCAATGTCAGCAAGATGCAGGAGATAGTTATTGACCAGGTGGAGTAGACGGCCCTATCACCATCAATGGTGCTGAAGTGGAGATGATCAAGAGCTTCAGTTCTTGGCATAAATATCACCAATTTGTCCTGGATTAACCACACTGAAGTTACAGCCAAGTCTTGTCTCCATTGATTCTTACCATTGCAGATGCACCATAAATAGCCCCATATCACGGTGCAATACAGTTTAGTTTGGCAACAGCTCTACTGCGGCCACATGAAATTGCCATGAGTTGTAGATGTAGCCCTGTGCATCCAACAGACCAGACTCCCCACCATCGACCTCTTCTACATTTCGCACTGCCTCAGAAAAGCAGCCTACATACCCAAGGACCTTTTTTATCCCTATATCCTCTCTACTACCATCGTCTATCGATAGAAGATTAAAAAGCTGGAAAATACATGCCATCAATTCAGGAACTGTTTTTTTTTGTTATCAGACTACTGAGTAATCCTCCCACAAGCAGCTTGTAGTCCTGACCTACCAACCTACGTACCTCATTGCAGTCCTTGCACTTTTTCTCTGTAACTGTAATACTATTGTGCTGTAAAATGATATTCTTCATTGTAACATTTTTTTCTCTAGCACTCCCTGTTGTACCTTTGTTTGACTTGATAGTCCTCATGTATAACATGGTTTGACTGGCTAGCACATAAACAAAACATTTCACTGTTTCTCAGTACATATGATGATTAGAAAGTAAAGTAAAGTCAGTAAAATGTATTTATATAGCACATTTTCCAATTGATTTGAATCAAAAGCCAAAGTGCTTTACAGTTAACTAACCATACAAATAATAAAAAGAGATAGAAAAAATGACAACACACTATAAGAGATTTTACACAAACACGAACATCCCCCCACAGTAGAATCTACACTCTCCACTGTGAGGGAAGGCACCAAAATGTCCAGTCCTCCTCCTCCTCCCAGTTCACCCGAGGTCGGGGCCAGCCTGAGGCCACTGCAGCCAGTCGCCGCAACGGCAGCCCGATGTTGTTTGCCCACCCGCATCGGGTGGAAAAGTCCTCAGCAGCTTGGAATTGTCTGGAGCGGCCGCTCCTTCCCCGGAGACTGCGACGCCCATGGACTTCAGGCCGCGCCGGTTGGAGCTTCGACTCCGCGGTGTTTTTGATCCAGCGCCGCCCGCCCGCGGCGGGATGCCCTCAAACCGCAGACCGCAGACCGCAGACCGCGGCTGCCCGATGTTGGTGGTCGGCGGCCACAGCACTCCGGAGCGGCGACCCGGCAAGGCATCGCCCGCTCCTCGTTGGTGTCCCAGCGCTGTGCCGCCGAAGCCATGGTCCCCGGCAGGAAACGCCGCTCCAGCCCGATGGAAGGCCGCATGGGGAGATCGGAGATGCGATTTGGAGGAAAAGCGCATCTCCGACCAGGTAGGACTGGGGTTAAAACAGTTCCCCCACCACATAGAAAGAATAGACTCCAAAAAATAAATGTTCAGACAATAAAAGAGTTAGAGGACGGACTGCAGGCAGGCGGCAATACAAACGGCGCCCACTCCTGCACATCAGCCATCTTTAATAAAGTGCTGGAGCAACTCAGCGGGTCTGGCAACATCTCTGGAAACATGGATAGATGGCATTTCCGGTCAGGACCCATCTACAGACAGATCATAAAGGAGGGGAGGGGGGAGGAGAACAAAGCCTGGCAAGTTATTAGTGGATGCAGGTGGGTTAAACAAAGGCCTGAGATGAAGAGACAAAAATTGTGAGATAAAGACAGGAGAGGTGTGAATTGTGAAGCCAGAGGAAGGGATATAGTTTGCAGGGGATGGAGAGAAATGGGTGTGAATCCAGGTGGAGCACAGGGAAGAGAGGGGGTAAAAAGGGAGGTGGGTGTGTGGGGGGGGGGGGGGAGGGGGTATTGTTAGTTGGTTAGTTACCTGAAATCAGAGAATTCAATGTTCATACTGTTAGGTTGTAGCCATTAGGGTCTACAGTTCCTTGTGTCATCAATATCCAGTGCTATTATTTTGGACAGATGCTAGTATGCATATCCTTCTTTGCTGTTGGTGGCTGGTTGTCGTCCTATAAGCTACTTAAGCTGTTTCAGGGCCTGGCCACCTAGTTTAACTAATATTTTTTTATTTTTTTAACTTTAGTAATCATTTGTAATAATAAATCTTCTAAAACATTTAATCAGTTTTTTTACGTTGTTAGAAGTGCCAGAACACCTTACCAGCACGTACTATCACAAAAAAAAAGAACTGCCAATATCAATATTAATTCTCTCTTCTACACAGGAGACCAGCCATTGATTAGCAGACAGTGATCGGTTAAAATCTCATGCTGATTATCACCCAAGGCATCAAATGACCACTTGTATGAATAGGAAATGAGTCATATTAAAAATTCTATAAATGTATTTCGTAAAATATTTATCTCCTTAAGCCATTAAAACCCAGATTTCAAAACAGTTTTGAGAGGCAGGATCAACTATTGACTCACAAATACAAATAACTTTCTTATTCCAGGAACAGTATTGAGGCTGCACGCTTGGTAATTAACAATGGGGATTTCAAGCCTATTGTGATCGGGTAAGCTCGACTGGGAGGGGAAGGATATCATAGACAATAGACAATAGACAATAGGTGCACGAGCCGTCCCTTCGAGCCTGCACCGCCATTCAATGAGATCATGGCTGATCATCCACAATCAGTACCCCATTCCTGTCTTCTCCCCATTCACAAGGTTAATTCCCGTGATGGCGGGACTGTCATATGCTGAGAGAATTGAGCGGCTAGGCTTATATACTCTGGAATTTAGAAGGATGAGAGGGGATCTTATTGAAACATATAAGATTATTAAGGGTTTGGACACGCTAGAAACAGGAAGCATATTCCCGATGTAGGGGGAGTCCAGAACCAGGGGCCACAGTTTAAGAATAAGGGGTAAGCCATTTAGAACCGAGATGATGAACACTAGCGTGTCCAAACCCTTAATAATCTTATATGTTTCAATAAGATCCCCTCTCATCCTTCTAAATTCCAGACTATATAAGCCTAGCCGCTCAATTCTCTCAGCATATGACAGTTCCGCCATCCCGGGAATTAACCTTGTGAACCTACGCTGCACTCCCTCAACAGCAAGAATGTCCTTCCTCAAATTTGGAGACCAAAACTGTGCACAATACTCCAGGTGTGATCTCACTATGGCCTTGTACAACTGCTTCTATATTCAACTCCTCTTGTTATGAAGGCCAACGTGCCATTCACTTTCTTCACTGCCTGCTGTACCTACACGCATATTTTCACTTGACTGATGAACAAGGACCCCTTAGATCCTGTTGTACTTCCCCCTTTCCCAACTTAACATCATTTAGATAATAATCTGCCTTCCTGTTTTTGCTGCCAAAGTGGATAACTTCACATTTATCCACATTAAACTGCATCTGCCATGCATCTGCCCCCTCACCCAACCTGTCCAAGTCACCCTGCATTGTCATAGCATCCTCCTCATGATATGGTTGATATTTAAATTGGAAAGTATAGTACATGTCATAAAATGGAGCCATCAATTCAGGGGGCCTGAGCAAAAAAAATAAACGAGAAACAGTGTTAATTTTTCAGGTTGGTGACCTTCCATCAAAAGTGGGAACATTTGGGAATGGAACATATTTCAAGCTGCAGTGGAGGGGAAGGAATGGACACGAGGAGAAAAGAGGTGACACAAGTTATAGTGGTACTGGCTGAGAGAGGCTGATGAAAACTCCTTAATCACCGCTGACCTGTGTGAAGGTGGATGGATGGACAGGAGGAGATGAATGAAAGTGGAGAGGAGAAGAGAAAGAAACACAGACGGTGTGGAACAGTGTGACACAAAACACTGGAGACTCTTTTCAACAAAAATAAAATGTCCTGATGGGCTGAACACAGCATTGGGTAATCTAGAGCAGCGGCACAATTCTCAAAACGAGTGACAGGCTGCCAATCCACCAAACCCCTCACTGTATGTCAACGAGAATGGAGAAGGTAAGTCCAGACGATGATTTTGAAAGAAATACATCATAGCTATCAACCCATGGCTAATCGGAGGGGGAGAGGTTTCAATACAAGGCAGCTTTGTACCTGGTGACAAACAGACAGAGTATAGGTAAGATGGGCACACTACACCTGTCAAACAGGTTGAGGTCTGTACTGCCTGTAGTTTGTGGTGCTTCCCCAGTCCCACCGTGCTGATCCAGCTGTCCTGACAGGCCGCTGTTCCTCTCGGCTCTCATTAGAGCGTGCGAGATGCGTCTGCTGGTAACTGCAGGGTGCAGCCCACACCAGCATGTGCTTGTCACAAATCAGTGGCTGGATGTGACTTGGCACTTGGAACAGCGGGCAGCAGGAGGCAGGCCGTTGTCTTGAAGCCCTTTGCAATCAGAATTGTAAAGGCAGACTGCTGTGCCTTTTAACAATGACTGAAAATAGCTGATGAGGCAATTACTGATAATCTTACCGGGAGTCGGAAAGGACAATTCTGGGTGTGGAGGGAAATCCTTTCCATTAATTCAGATATAAAGAAGCTGGCATTACGAGCAAGCTCAGCATTTATTGCCCATCCCTAACTGCCTTTTGGAAGGTGAAGGTGGACCACTTTTCTGAATCGTATATGCTTTTGTGGTGTTGTGGCTCCTGCACTTCTGGCAATGGTGTAGAAATAGCGATAGTCTTCAAAGTCAGGGTGTGATGTGATTTAGAAAGAAGACTTGAGGAGGTTATAACCCACTGTTTCCATATAATTTGCTGAGTGGCTGAGGTTGCAAGCTTGTGTGGAGAATTCAAACCTATTGTGATCGGGGAGGTCCTACAGGGAGTGGAAGGACATCATACCAGAAATGACTGGCTGGTAATCTTAGTTCCCTGAAGTTATAATGATTTAGAAACAGTTGAATAATAATGGCAGTGGCTTTCAAGTCAAGTCAAGTTGAATTTATTGTAATATGGAGAAGTAAGGTGAGAGATACAAGTACAATGAAAATCTACTCACAGCAGGATCATGACCATAAATTATACTACTGCAGTAGCTCTTCCCTTCAGCAACACCCCTCCTAAATGCTTAGAAATCTTCCAAATGCTAATACACTTTCAACATCAAAACCTATAGTCACCTGCCCTAATATCCACCTATTCCTCTTGCCGTAATATTTGTTAATTCTCAATTAAGCACCTAGGAACATTTCTCAGCATTAAAGTGGGAATATCAGTGCATTTGTTGCAAAATCAGATTATAGAACAGTGTAGCACAGGAACAGGCCCTTTGGCCCACAATGTCCATACCCAACATGTTAAACTGATCTCCTCTACCTGTAAGATTATTGGAACACTCTGGACCACCTCTTGCACTTTCATGGACTTTTTTTACTAACAGTGTTATCCACTAATGAATTCCACTATTGTATCTGTCTCAACCAGCACCCCGGCAGCGTGTTCCAGGCACTCACAACTCAATGTGTAAAATCATGCCCGCACATCTTCTTTACATATTTCTCCTCTGTTATGCCCGTTAGTATTTGCTTTTTTTTTCCATTCTGAGGATAAAAGGTTTTGACTGTCCACCTTATCTATGTCTCTCACAATGTTTTATACTTCTTTCAGGTCTCCTTGCAATCTCCTGCATTCCATAGAAATCAATCTAAATCTGTCCAACCTATCACTACAGCTAATACCCTCTAGTCCAGGCATCATTCTGGTAAACCTCTGCTACACACTTTCCATAGCCCACACATCCTTCATACAAAGTTAAAAAGAGGATTTCAGTATCTCAAGACTCGGTACATGCAATTTTCCGCAATCAATTTCATTCTAATCTGATACAATTCGATTGCACACTCTTTCATCAACCTTCACCAAATATTCTTGCCTACCCACCCCATTCAAACCCAACAATTTATTTGCATCATAATTCAAATCAACCCAATGATTCCCGAGGCTGGCATACACTGCAACCGTTCACTGATCACTCCTGGTTGCTTCCAACGCTGATGGCCCTCTTCTGAAAGTACACAGCTGCATAATATTGGAAAATGAACATATACTTAAGTATTGTATTCAATCTCCAAGAATCCCCAGTTAATTTTCTTTGACCTGTGCATGCTTTGTACACCAGTTTCCTGATAATATGTAACAGATTTCTTGCTAGAAACTCTTGCTTCATCCAAGTCAGTGCAACTTGAAGCTGCCTCGGGGGAAGTATACGTGTCACACTTCAAACATCACCCTCTTTCTGCTCCTCTATAAATTAAAGGCTGTTCACACAAAGCTTGTAACTTCCTTCATGCACCTTAAACTGAAAAGCTCTTCACAATCCACAAAATCCCCTCTTGTCTGCTACCATTTGCTTCACAGTCAGTGAAATGACCTGAAGCACTTAACAAGCCAAACAAAAATGAAAGCCTGGTTAATCTGGAACAGGCTGATTATTGATTCCCAAGCAAAATAATCGCAGTTGCTGGTTTTAAATGAATGATCACGAGTTCTTTAGCATAACTGATTGGGTAGTTCTCCCTCTCCTATGGGTCAGAAGATTGTGACTTCCAGTCCCATCGCAGAGACCTAAACATAAATATCTACTCTGATTCTCCAGCACAGTATGGAGAAAGGGCAGCACTGTCAGATATAATATCTTTTGGATTAACTGTTGAAAAATACTTTGTTTACCCCCATCAAGTGAATGAAAAATGCCTCATTGCACTGTTTCAAAATATTTCAAGAGAGTTAACCCCACAATCCTGATCAACATAAATCCTACAAGTATTGTAACATAATCCAATTAATTAATAATTTTCAATTTGTTAATTGTGGGAATGTGTTCTGCATAAATGGGGCGTTCCATTTCCTTTTGGCGATCGCTTGTAAAAAGTACTTAATTAAATCACAAATTAAGTACAATCGCCTACTGGTCCCTATCATTCCTCTTCTCTTAATACTGGCTATCTTCCCTTCCACTCACTGTCCTGATACAGGATCTCAACCCAAAAGTCAACAATTCCTTTCCCCCCCATGGACGCTGCTCGACCCACTAATGTGTTTTTTTGCACCAGATTCCAGCATCTGCAATGTCCCTGTGCCTCTGATTTTGAATTGTGGTCACATAAGTCTTCGGAAAGGGACAGTAAAACAAAAGCTTGTGAAAAAGAATGATCGTCAAACTTCATTGAAATTGCACGAGGGATCTGTTGGCAACATAGCATGCCCATCACATTGGTTTCAATTTATCTTCTGGCTCACTCACCTAAAACAGTAATGGGGGAGACGCACTTTCATCTTTAATTGATTCTTGTGCTGACATCAAAAATAAAGAATTGTATACTTGCAGTCTGGAAGGGATGCAGAGGTGCAAAGCAATACTGTTATGTTTTTATTCATGAAATATCCATGCAGAATTTATTGGCATGGTTCTCGCAGGGCCCGTCAACTTTTCCCCTTTTCTGGAGGGGAACAGCCTCATTCAGGCTGGGCTGGACAGCTTCATTTCAGTGGAGGGAACTGGTTACAGGGGATTTCAGTGAATAATGGTTGGACTAGATTGAGTGTTTGTAAGATATAAATATTTAATTGCTTTGCAGTCTTTTGATATTTAAAAAAAAATTATATAATGTTTTTAAAACTGTTGTCAGGGTTTTTCAATGTGTCTGTACAATTTTGAAGTCTGAGACATTCAGTATGATTCTTTTTTTTGTTGATTATCAATGCAGGGCAAGCTAGTCAATGTTTACCACATTTTTGAACAAGACTTGTTTGCCTCTCCCTTGTGTAAGGCCCTTTTGTTCTGCAGGTCCTCAGCATGAATGATCTCACCAGCATCAAATGACCAAGAGTTCATATCAACACTAAGGTAATTTGGAAATCAATGGTAAGAATGGAGAGCTGCCAACCATAAATTCTGGCCCATCGTCATCAGCATTAGATATTTGTGGACTTGTTCATTCTCTCTCTATGCCACTGCTTCTTCACCTGTGCACTGCATCCTGAAGTCATGACACTCAGTCCTTCAGATGTTGGCAAAAAGACATTTACGAGTTTGAATGTCTGATCGATCATTGTGATTTACCATTGAACAGCAACTAAATTTCAAAAGTAGTTTATTGGCTGTAAAGTGCTTCAGGATATCCTAAGGTCATCAGAGGCAGAAGGCAATTGCAAGATTTCTCTTATCGTTCTCAATTGAAACAGGTATAAAACACAATGGAAAATGACAAGTTATTGCAGGCAGATAATCTCTGAAGTATCATCTGATGACATACATCTGAGAGTGCAGGCCAAACTGTTGTCAATTGGACCTTGAAATGAGCACATTATTGGTATAATGATAATCTATTATTCTTTGGAGACTAAAGGGCTTTTTGTGTGTTTTCTGTTCATTTACTTCCTTGAGGGTTGACATACTGAGAGTAATGTTCTGGGGGTTGATGCACAAGACAATAAAAGTGACAGAATTTAATTTGAAGTTGGAAACAGGGGTAGAACTTCCCAGAATATCAAGTTCTATTAATGTATCTCTTACAGCTGCCATATGCATCTGGTTACTCTTACTAGCTTATTTTCCATTAATGTTAAATGTACAAAGAAAGTTAGAATCATAGAATTATATGGCACAGAAATGGGTCCACTCAGCTAGCCTTGTCCATGACGACCACAGTGCCTCTCTGCACCAATCCCATTTGCTTGCTTTCGATCCACATCCCTCAAATATTTTCTCATCTAAATACCTGTCCAAAACCTTTTTAAATGTTGCAATTTTATCTGCCTCTCCCACCTCATTTGGCAGCCATTCCAGATATCCACCAACCTCTGTGTGAAAAATCTACTCCTCAGATCTCCTTTAAGTCTCTTCCCTCCTATATTAAACCTGTGTCCAGTCCTTGATGTCCCTATCTTGAGAAAAAGGACTATCCAACCCATGCCTGGAGAACATTCCACATCAGTCACTTTTTCTCCAGTTGAAATAATCCCATTTTTCCAATCTCTCCTCATTACTACATCCCTCCATTCTAGGCACCATCCTGGTAAATCTCATCTGCACTCTCTCAATTGGTATCACACCTTCCTGTAATTAAATAACCAAAACCATACACCGTGTTCCAAGTGCAGGCTAACCAATTTACTATATAGCTACAAGAAGATGACACAATTCCTATCTCAATGCTGCAGTCTCAAAAGTAAGCACAATATAGTGTTATAGCGAGGCCGCTGGGGGCGACATGTTGGAGTAGTCGCACTATTCCACGCTCCCGACCTGTTCACCTCCAACTTTTATTATAGCTCAGCCTAAGTTTTATAACTACCCATAAACATTTAAACACCATTGACAGCACCTCTCCACGCTGTAAAGATGCCAAGCAGAGGAAAGAAAGAGGAGCAAAAGACGGAAGACCCAACGACCAGCACTGGCATGGCCACGCTAGCAACCATGTTAACAGAGCACAAGGTATCACTACTGGCAGAATTCAACGCAGCGTTCACCAAACTGGAAACAAAGCTGGACAATATCCAGACCTCTATTTTAGATCACCAACACCGTCTTTCGTCATTAGAGTCTTTTGCCGATACCACCAGCCAAGACATACGAGATATAACGACAATGCTAACTACGGTGACCGAAGAGAACGCCAAGCTAAAGTCTAAGCTTATCGGTCTGGAAGGCAGGAGTCGCCAAAATAACATAAGGATAGTCAGTCTCCCCGAGAATATCGAAAGCTCCAAATCAACAGCTTTTTTCTCTCAACTCCTGCTCGAGACTCTTGGCGAACACACACTGGAATCAGCCCCGGAGCTAGACCGAGCCCACCGTACGCTAACAGCCAAGCCAAGCCCTGGTGAGAAACCCAGGGCAGTTGTGATCTGCTTTCATAGATACCAGACCCGCGAGTTGGTGGTGCGTGAGGCTCGGAGGCAGAGGGGTAAGCTGAAGTACAAGGATATCCCGATCCACATTTTCGAAGACTACTGTCCCGAGATAGTTGAACAACGCTTCGCGTACCGAGACGTTATGAAGGAGCTGTACAACCTGGGTCTCAAACCCTCCCTTCATTATCCAGCCAAGCTGTTCATCATGGCCAGGGAAGGAAAGAGGCGACGACTAACATCTCCCAAGGACGCTCAGGATTTCATCTCATCTTACCGTCGACGTAGACCGGGACCCACAGACGACTGACTTCGCTCGGTACGTCTATATCCGAGGGGTACGGTTATTCTACGGTTACACTATGGACTAACTTTGGCTTGACTGCTCTTAGCAACTAGCCATTGCTAGCGTTTGGCCTTGCTGATTGTGCTAGACGCCTGTCTTGAAATGTATGAGGCTGGTAAGAATTCACCACGATTCGTGACTATCTTATACCAACTTTTCCTTGCAATGTTTATGTGTAATCATACTTGAAAGGTTCTTCACCTGCACATGCTATAAAATTGGGCTTAAGGGACCCACTTTGTGGTTCGTGATCTGGTCTCTGCCTTCTTGTTTTTAGCAGCTGGCTGCTAACACTGCCAGCATTTGGCTAGTTTGTTTATACTAGTCTTCCTAGCGGACTGTCTGGGGCTGATAAGAGCTCATTACAGCCAAGGCTGTGTTATACCAATCTGCTCCTATAGTGTTTTTGTTTAACAATACTTAATTGATGTTCTTTTGCCCTGCGCTTTAATCCAAGAGCCCAGTTTGCAACTTGCTAACTTTTCCAACGCTCTCTTTCTTTATACCTTGTCGACTTTAAGATATACTAAGTAACACCAAAGGAAGCTATTCTTGCTCCACTTATACATTGGCCTGCTTATTCAGTATCACCATTTTGTTAATTTGCTTTGTCTTATTATTTCTATCATCATTACTATCATTACCATTAGTGTTAGCAATGACATTGGCAGTGCAACTACTATGGCTATTATTTTAACTTTGTATTAATTTATTTATGTTTATTTTACTTTATTTCGACTTTCTATTTTTCAAATTATTATTATCATTGTTATTATTATTATTACTATACTTATTTCATTTTATGTTACTTTACTGACATTGAGCGATTTTGTTGCTTTGGGGGGTGGAAATATTGGGAGTTAAGATCGGATATCTCCATGCGGATGCGAGGACAACGCACCTTGGTGCAATGGGCACTCAAGGTTCAGTTGGGACATGGGGGATCTCAGGTCCGGGGACTCAGGTTTGAAAGATGGTTAAGTGATATGTGTCCCACTTGTTTGTTGTGTGTGTACGTGTGGTGTACGTGTGTATGTATCTTTTTTTATTTTTATTATTATTATTATTATTATTATTATTATTTTTTTTTAAATTATTACTCCTTCCCCACCCCCCCCCCCCACCCCACACATCCCCACTCTCGGCAGCTGGCTTTGATGCGCTCTTCCGTCTCGACTTGCAGTACTACAGCGCTCTGCCCACTCGCTTGGATATACAGTGGCTTGCAAAAGTTTTCATATCCCTTGAACTTTTCCACATTTTGTCACGTTACAACCACAAACGTAAATGTATTTCATTGGGATTTTATGTGATAGACCAACACAAAGTGGTGCATAATTGTGAAGTGGAAGCAATATGATACATGGTTTTCAATTTTTTTTACAAATAAAAAACTGAAAAGTGTCGCGTGCAAAAGTATTCAGCCCCCCTGAGTCAATACTTTGTAGAACCACCTTTCGCTGCAATTACAGCTCCAAGTCTTTTGGGGTATGTCTCTACCAGCTTTGCACATCTAGAGAATGAAATTTTGCCCATTCTTCTTTGCAAAATAGCTCAAGCTCAGTCAGTTTGGATGGAGAGCGTCTGTGAACAGCAATTTTCAAGTCTTGCCAGAGATTCGCAATTGGATTTAGGTCTGGACTTTGACTGGGCCATTCTAACACATGAATATGCTTTGATCTAAACCATTCCAATTGTAGCTCTGGCTGAATATTTAGGGTCGTTGTCTTGCTGGAAGGTGAACCTCTGCCCCAGTCTCAAGTCTTTTGCAGACTCTAACAGGTTTTCTTCCAAGATTGCCCTGTATTTGGCTCCATCCATCTTCCCATCAACTCTGACAAGCTTCCCTGTCCCTGCTGAAGAAAAGCATCCCCACAGCATGATGCTGCCACCACCATGTTTCACAGTGGGGATGGTGTGTTCAGGGTGATGTGCAGTGTTAGGTTTCCGCCACACATAGCGTTTTGCATTTAGGCAAAAAACTTCAATTTTGGTCTCATCTGACCAGAGCACCTTCCTCCACATGTTTGCTGTGTCCCCCACATGGCTTGTGGCAAACTGCAAACGGGACTTCTTATGGCTTTTTTTCAACAATGGCTTTCTTCTTGCCACTCTTCCATAAAGGCCCGATTTGTGGAGTGCACGACTAATAGTTGTCCTGTGGACAGATTCTCCCACCTGAGCTGTGGATCTCTGCAGCTCCTCCAGCGTTACCATGGGCCTCTTGGCTGCTTCTCTGATCAATGCTCTCCTTGCCCGGCCTGTCAGTTTAGGTGGACGGCCATGTCTTGGTAGGTTTGCAGTTGTGCCATACTCTTTCCATTTTCGGATGATGGATTGAACAGTGCTCCGTGAGATGTTCAAAGTTTGGGATATTTTTTATAACCTAACCCTGCTTTAAACTTCTCCACAACTTTATCCCTGACCTGCCCGGTGTGTTCCTTGGGCTTCATGATGCTGTTTGTTCACTAATGTTTGCTAACAAACCTCTGAGGCCTTCACAGAACAGCTGTATTTATACTGAGATTAGATTACACACAAGTGGACTCTCTTTACTAATTAGGTGACTTCTGAAGGCAATTGGTTGCACTGGATTTTATTTAGGGGTATCAGAGTAAAGGGGGCTGAATACTTTTGCACGCCACACTTTTCAGTTTTTTATTTGTAAAAAAATTTGAAAACCATGTATCATTTTCCTTCCACTTCACAACTATGCACCACTTTGTGTTGGTCTATCACATAAAATCCCAATGAAATACATTTACGTTTGTGGTTGTAACGTGACAAAATGTGGAAAAGTTCAAGGGGTATGAATACTTTTGCAAGCCACTGTAGCTAAGTATGGCCAACACAAACGACACTCTTAGATTTGTCTCGTGGAATGTGAGGGGGGTGGGAAGTCCTACCAAGACTGACAGGATCTTGGCCCACTTGCAACAGCTCAAAGGCGATATATTTTTTATTCAAGAGACCCACCTTCGCAACAGAGAGGTAACACGGCTTAAGAGAGGCTGGATTAGCCACTTATTTCACTCGAAATTTAATGATAGGGCTAGGGGTACTGCAATCCTGATTCGTAAGAACGTTATGTTCGAACCACAGAAAACTGTGGAGGATCCTGCTGGTCGCTTTGTCATGGTGTCTGGCAAATTGCAAGACGCACCTCTCATATTGGCCAGCATTTACGGACCCAACTGGGATGACAGCTCATTTGTAACCAAATTTTTACATCTCTCCCAAATATTGAAAATCACCACGTCATTGTGGGTGGAGATTTTAATCTGATCCAAGACCCTATACTGGACAGATCTTCGGACAAAGCCTCTACTTTAACTAAATCAGGTAAGACTCTGCATGCTTTTGCCAAACAACTTGGGCTCACAGACCCATGGAGATTTACATTCCACACGACTAAATTATTTTCATTTTTTTCCCATGTGCACGTACCTATACCCGTATAGACTTCTTTCTCTTAGATAACAGACTGCTCTCCAAAATCAAATCCAGCGAGTATCATAGCATCGTAATATCAGATCACGCTGCGACCTCCCTTGATCTCCACTTTAACCTCATTCAAATGGGCAGAGGATGGGTTTCGATATCTCGGCATTTTTATCACAATATCCTTATCTGAAATGTTCCGCACAAACTTTCTGCCTCTGGTTGAGAAAGCCGAAAGAGATTTTGACCGCTGGTCAGTTTTACCCCTATCCCTCGTGGGCCGGATAAATCTGGTCAAGATGTTCGTCCTACCCAAATTCCTGTATCTTTTCCAGCACATCCCTATACCTATCACCAAATCTTTTTTTGACAAATTAAAAAGGACAATATCTAAATTTTTATGGGGTAGCAAACCGGCTAGAATCCGAAAGGCGAAACTGCAGTCTCCTAAGAGTGACGGCGGTTTGGCTCTTCCTGACTTTAGGCGATACTATTGGGCAGCTAACTTGCAAAAACTCCTGTATTTGGATGAATGATCATTGCGACCACCTACCGACCTGGGTAAACATGGAAAAGGCGAGTTCACGTCTCCCGTTGCGGTCTGTCCTATGCTCCCAACTCCCCCTTCCTATAACATCTGTGGGTGCAGGCCCAATTGCGTCCCTCTCGCTCAAGATATGGAGTCAACTCAGGAAAAACTTTGGTTTACAAGGCCCTTCCATCTTGAACCCACTGCTTAAAAATCACATCTTTAAACCTTCAAGTACAGACCACGCATTCAAAACCTGGCATAGCAACGGTATCAGTAGTATCAAAAAACCTATACAAGGATGGCATATTTTCGTCCTTTGCGGAGCTCTCGTCCAACTACAGCCTCCCAAACCCCCACCTTTTTTTGTTTTTTCCAGATATGGGATTTTGTGAAGAAGACATTCCCCTATTTCCCAAATCGTCCCCCTGAAACCCTGACCGATACCATCTTAGCTCTAGATCCCAACCGGAAGAAATGCATCTCTATTTTGTATAACTTGCTAGGGTCGGTCATATTGAAACTTCATACCTCATTAAAAGCTGCGTGGGAGGGTGAGCTGAATACGAAACTAACAGACCAGCAATGGGACTCTGCCTTGGATTTGATCCATTCTTCCTCCATATGTGCCCGTCATGGCCTAATCCAATGTAAAGTCCTTCACAAAGTCCACTACACAAATGCAAGATTATCTAGAATTTACCCTGCTGTTAGGGACACCTGTAACAGATGTAATCAATCCCCTGCCAACCATAGCCATATGTTTTGGTCTTTCCCCTAAGCTAGCAGCTTTTTGGAGGAGTGCTTTTGACTTGATAAGCAGAGCCTACAGCCAGACTATTCCTCCAAACCCAATGTCAGCCATTTTTGGTACCCCTCCCAACACCAACCTCTCTGTTGCGGTGAAACGGGTCCTAGCTTTTACAACCTTGTTAGCCCGGAGACTGATCTTGCTTAACTGGAGGCTCACATGTCCCACCGACACACGCCCGTTGGATTAAGGAGGTGCTTTACAATTTAAAGCTTGAAAAACTTAGGTTCTCTCTCAAAGGCTCTACCAAGACATTCCTAGATACATGGAACCCTTTCTTGGAACTTGTTAACTCTCTCAACTTGTCCCCGGATTTGGAAGAGGACTGAGTGTTCTCCACCATTGTTTTGCTCTACTGCAGCTGCTCTCCCCTTAACCCCCCCCTCCCCACACTTATTTATTTAATTACTTACTTATTTACTGTTAATAGTGATCCCAATTTTTTTTTTTTTTTAATTTTTAGTATTATTTTTTTGTACTTTTTGTTTCGTTTATCTTAACATATTTGTGTGGATGTGTACATATGTGAGTGTTGTTTGTCCCCGTTTGGTTCCGACCTGATTCGGGTGGGTTGAAGGTGGGTAAGGGTTTTGAGGGTCGCTTACATACTGTTGCACAATTATGCTTTGACTGTCACTGTCTGTTATCATAGTATGTATGCAAATTGCTGTGAAATTCAAATAAAAAGATTTAAAATATATATATATATATATATATATAGCTATAGAGAGAATGCAGATTTTAAAAAGTGCAAAAACCAATTTACTTTTCAGTCCACGGATGCAATGAGAAGTTGAGAAGTACCAACAAGAATTGTATGTTTCGCATCAGCCTGATAACAGCAAGGGAGAAGCTGTTCCTGAATCTGATGGAATGTGCACTCATGCATTTGTATCTTCTGCCCGACAGGAGAGGAGAGAAGAGGGAATGATAGGGATGCAAAAGGTCCTTGATTATGCTGGCTACTTTCCAAAGGCAGCTTAAAATGTCATGTAGTTGATTGAGGGAGGAGGCTGGTTTCTCTGATGGACTGGGTTGTGTCTGCAACTGTTTGCAATTCCATGTGATCATGGGAAGGGCAGTTGCAAAACCAAAACAAAAATCAAGCATCCCAATTAATATTTTTTTCTGGTGCATCTGTAGAAATCGGTAAGAGTCACTGGAGGCATGCCAAATCTCCCTGTATTGTCATGAATTGGGCCTAGAGTAAATACCTCCCCAATTCCCAGAGATCAGTGTATGACATTATGACAACGTGTATTTTGTGCTAGTCACTAACACTAGCTCAGGCCTATAGAAGATGGAGTGAATCAGTGAAGCTCTTTTCATGATTCAAATCAAGATTCCTTGTTCTTTAAAAGCAAAAACTGCAAATTGAATCATAAAAGAAAATGCTGGAAATACTCATCAAACTTCAATTGTTTTGTTTGTCACATTTTGTGCAGCTTTTGTCTCCTCTGCCATCATTCAGCTTCCTCTATTTACACCTCAACAGACAGATTAGCTGCAACTAACAAGCCTTCACCACCCTCTCTCAACCAACACCACCACCATTTCTGTCATTCAATCTCTAACATGTCATAAGACATTCACTTTCATCCCACCTCCTCTCCTTGTAACTTAAAATATATGTATTTTCTCACTTTTCCTATTTCAAGTCATCAACCTGAAACATTATAACTGTTTTGCTCTCCACAGATGCTGCTTGACCTGGTGAGTATTTCCAACATTGTATGTTATCGTTTAGTTAGCAACAGCAGATTCTCAAAGCAAATCCTCAATCTTTAACTCACCTTTTAACCTTTGAAGAATTGCAACCTCCTTCCCACTTTGATGGTGGAACATTTCTGTTTGGTTCTTGGTGTACATTTTAGGATAATATCACTGAGTTGACTGGCTATAATTGTGTTAGTGTGCGCTGTGACTTACCTCTGTTGATAGTTTCTGCAATGCAGCTCCCTGTACAGCTGTCAGTGAATGGAGACTTTCACCCCATCTGCTTGAACTGGACTTAAGCCAATGTATCACAGATAAATGAGTCAAGTCAAGTCAAGAGTGTTTTATTGTCATATGTCCCAGATAGAACAATGAGATCCTTGTGCAATGTTGTAATATGAACCATCCACTTCCAGGCTACTAATCCAAGGGCCTGTCCCACTTACTCAACTTTTC
This sequence comes from Malacoraja senta, assembly GCA_038087875.1. Lineage (NCBI taxonomy): Eukaryota > Metazoa > Chordata > Chondrichthyes > Rajiformes > Rajidae > Malacoraja > Malacoraja senta. The sequence continues at coordinate 187,958,782 of CM075977.1, forward strand.
AGCAAACTGTCTGCGACCTTCAAGCTCGGGGGAACTCACCTGAAAAACCGCGAGCTGGATCGACCGTCAGCGCTGAACAGACACACACACACACACAAACACATTGCAAAGGCGGGGGCCCAGGGAAAGTGGGGGAGCGTTTTCTAAAATCCACATGGTACAAAGCCAAGGTGATACCCGCGATGAACAGGAAGGTTAAAGATGACTGGCACAGTGTACGGTAAAGGCTCTGTCTCACGGTGTTGCGGTCATCGGCGGTGAAGCGTGGCGTCGCCGTAGAGGGGACCGCATGGCAACGGCGAGAGCGCCGAGCCTATGCCACGGGAGCGCCGCACGGGTGCTGCGCGGGGGCCGAGTGATTTAAGTGCGGCTGGTCCCAGGAGCTTGCGGTAAGTAAAAAAAAGGGCGGGCCGACTGCGATGACGTCATTTCGGATCTGCGGGGCTGTGGCCGGCGGCCGTGCTGATTGCGGCGCTGTGGCGGCAGCCGTGCCGCACACGTGCCTCACTGGCGGAGGCTGTGGCGGCGGCTGTGGCGGCGGTCGTGCCTCACTGGCGGAGGCTGTGGTGGTGCAAGTTCGACGCACGGCGCTCATGCCCACACTGGCGGCGGCTGTGGCGGCGGCCGTGCCGCACTCGTGCCTCACTGGCGGAGGCTGTGCGGTTGGAAATGTTTTTGGAACAGTGCTGGTTATATTTTAGCACCGTGCGGTGTTGGGAATAACGCCGCACGCCCCGGAATTGTGCGTTTGACCGAGTGCGCGGTCTATGGCGGCCCAGGAGCGGTAGATTCTTCCTGTTTCGCCGCCAATGACCGCAGACTCGTGAGACAGGCCTTTAAGTCCTTTAAAGAGCGGGGGGGGGGAGGAGGGGTGGAGGAGGGAGGGGAGGAGGGAGGGGAGGAGGGGGGGCGAGGAGGAGGGGAGGAGGGGCACTGCGCCCCTTCAGCTTTTTACTCTCCTCGCCGCGTTATTGACAGCGGGTTCCGGAAGGGGCTGTTTTTTTTACAATTTATAAACCTTCATAACTTTTGTATTATTTCACCGATCAGAACAAATTTATTTGACTTGCAGCAGAGGAGAATGGTGAGTAAGGTGGTGAAAAATCGTAGCGCTATGGGCGATCATTTTTGCGCAAATTTAATTACAACACAGACTGGAAGTGGTCAAGATGAGAGTTTTGGTAATAGTATAGATATAGAATAGAATGGATAGATAGATTGTAAATGCTGAATAAACTCATAAACACAGCACTTAGGCAGCATCTGTGGAGCGAGAAATGGAATTAATGTCAAGGGCACTTCATTAGATTTGCTCGTTTGAATTCTTCTAATCTGATTTTCATCTCTGCTGCAGGTACATAAAGAAATCTTATCAAATTTATTGCTGATATTGCCATAAGATTCCGATGAGTTAATCTGCCTTTTCATCCCTTTTCAACTCATCTTTAACCTTGGATGTGGTTTATCTCCTTCCTAAAATGTTCTAGTCACCCAGCATTTGCCTAGTTCCATTCAGATTTAGAGTCTTGGCCTCAGAACATTTCACAATTTTTCCTCTGCCTGCTCTTGATCTGACACTTCTGATATCCCTTAAGCATTTATCCTCAACTTCTTCCTATTTCTGCATATTTGTTGCTTCTTGACAACAACCAAAGACAGGGCCAGTTTCCTTATTTACACCGATGGCACCTAGCTTTAACAAAACGTCATTCCTTTCGATACATTGGCAATCTCCAAATGTTCACGTTCCTCATCTAACATTGAGAACTGGATGGAGAGAACATTCCTGCAACAAAGCATTGGGAACAGCAAAGTTATCGGGAATATGATAATGATCATATAATCTTCTATTAGTTATATTGACTGATTGATACTGGTCAAACCACCTGAGATTTTTCTGCAAAACCTACCGCAGGACATTTTATGTCCACTTGAAATTAATTTAAAAAGTCCTCAGTTTACAGGCTACATTAAGAAATCACCTTCAGCAGGACAGTGCTTCCTCTAACTTTCAAGTCCCAAGGACAGGAACCCATAGGTTTGTCCACCTAACATAACACATTCTATCATTGAGATGGTGATATGTGAGCATCCACATATTACTATTACTAATTTGAATGTGCTTCCTTTGAAATAGGCAATAGAGTGACATTTTATTGTGAATGTTAAACATTTCATGATCATTGTCCATTGTTAATATTTTTAAGAGGCAAAGTGTTTATTTGTAGATACCTGCCTTTCAAGATAGAAAGTCCTGGTGACAAACTCAGCAATAAAATCATTCATGGCATCTTTAAGCCAATGTATCCTTGCTTCTGAGGCAAGACCTTACCTCAGAAATTACATCTTTCTACAAAATGGTCACCAGAGCTGCATTTAATTTTTCCGATGTAGAGGAAGCCACATCATGAGCACTGAAATCAATAGACAACAGACGCAGGAGTAGGCCATTTGGCCATTCGAGCCAGCACCGCCATTCACTGTGATCATGGCTGATCATCCACGCTCAGTACCACGATCCTGCCTTTTCCCCATATCCCCTGACTCCGCTATCTTTAAGAGCTCTATCCAACTCACCCTTGAAAGCATCCAGAGAATTGGCCTCCATTGCCTTCTGAGGAAGAGAATTCCACAGATTCACAGAATTTCCACAGAAACCCTTAATAATCTTATATGTTTCAATAAGATCGCCTCTCATCCTTCTAAATTCCAGAGTGTACAAGCCTAGCCGCTCCATTCTCTCAGCATATGACAGTCCCGCTATCCCGGAAATTAACCTTGTGAACCTATGCAGCACTCCCTCTATAGCAAGAATGTCCTTCCTCAGATTTGGAGAACGAAATTGCACACAATACTCCAGGTGTGGTCTCACTAGGGCTCTGTACAACTGCAGAAGGACCTCTTTGCTCCTATACTCAACTCCTCTTGTTATGAAGGCCAACAAACCATTCGCTTTCTTCACTGCCTGCTGTACCTGCATGCTAACTTTCAATGACTGATGAACAAGGACCCCCAGATCCCATTGTACTTCCCCTTTTCCCAACTTGACACCATTTAGATAATAATCGTCCTTCCTGTTTTTGCTACCAAAGTGGATAACCTCACATTTATCCACATTAAACAGCATCTGTCATGCATCTACCCACTCACCCAACCTGTCCAAGTCACCCTGCATTCTCATAGCATCCTCCTCACAGTTCACATAGCCACCCAGCTTTGTGTCATCTGCAAATTTTGCTAATGTTACTTGTAAATCACTTCATTAATATATATATTGTAAATAGCTGCGGTCCCAGCAACAAGCCTTGCGGTACCCCACTAGTCACTAGTGCCTGCCATTCTGAAAGGGACCCGTTAATCCCTACTCTTTGTTTCCTATCTGCCAACCAATTTTCTATCCATGTCAGCACTCTACCCCTTATAGCATGTGAACCTAATTTAGCCCGCTAATCTCCTATGTGGGATCTTATCAAATGCTTTCTGAAAGTCCAGGTACACTACATCCACTGGCTCTCCCTTGTCCATTTTCCTCGTTACATCCTCAAAAAATTAAAGAAGATTAGTCAAGCATGATTTCCCCTTCGTAAATCCATGCTGACTTGGACCGATCCTGTTACTGTTATCCAAATGTGCCGCTATTTCATCTTTTATGATTGACTCCAGCATCTTCCCACCACCGATGTCAGACTAACTGGTCTATAATTCCCTGTTTTCTCTCTCCCAACTTTAAGAAAGTGGGATAAACATTATCTACCCTCCAATCCACAGGAACTGATTCTGAATCTATCAAACATTGGAAAATGATCACCAATGCGTCCACGATTTCTAGAGCCACTTCCTTAAGTACCCTGGGATGTAGACGATCAGGCCCGGGGATTTATCAGCCTTCAGTCCCATCAGTCTACCCAACACCATTTCCTGCCTAATGTGGATTCCCTTCAGTTCCTCCTTCACCCCAGATCCTCTGGCTAGTACTTCAGGAAGATTGTTTGTGTCCTCCATAGTGAAGATGGATCCAAAGTACCTGTTCAACTCATTTGCCATTTCCTTGTTCCCCATAATAAATTCACCCTTTTCACCCTTTAATAGACACAAAAAGCTGGAGTAACTAAGCAGGACAGGCAGCATCTCTGGAGAGAAGGAATGGGTGATTGGAGACCCAATGCATCATCCATTCCTTCTCCCAGAGATGCTGCCTGTCCCGCTGAGTTACTCCATCATTTTGTGTCTATCTTTGATTTCAACCAGCATCTGCAGTTCCTTCCTGCACTTAACTTTAAACACTACACGTTCTTTGGTTAATATATACCCAGAGTACCCAGGAGAAAGATATTAAGGGGGCTGGTGACATAAGAGTGTTAACATTTAGGTCCTAATAAAATTTTTTGGTGAACAGCCAATTAATTAGATGAGTATTGACGTCTATTTTCCTAAATTACCAAATGAAGTTGGTTATTGGCATTCCATACAGTTCAGCAGCTGAAATTGTGATTCAGCATCACATCTAGCATATTTACAGACTCTCATAATCAGTGGAAATAATTTGGTGGAATGGAGAACAGAATCATACAAAACCCCAGGTGTGGCAATATATTAACGTTAAATTTGGGTTTATGTAAGGCTCAAGAATACACAAAAGATTACAAAATAATCTGTAAGGGTTAAAGATAGTCAAGCTTGGACTTTAAGAGGCTGTAAGTTGTGGACAAAAGAGTTTTCATTGCATTGGTTGTGAATATTCTATGACTTGTATTGTCTATTCCTTGACAACAAGCATAGCTATCCGACTTTAAATTGGTGTGTCTCTTTCAATTTTACCTAATATTCTACATTGTAGAGCTCGGTTCACTTTCTCAAATTGCGCTCATCTTCAAACTGATTTGTTTTGCCAAGATTTTCAATTCACAGTTACATATTCTGAATGGATTTATTCACCTCTTGCCAGGTGCAATTTATTTTATGATAGATATGTGCATACCTGTTTGTTCTTGGCATATTATAGCCTATAATTTTGTCTGCATAAAATCTAATCTCTTTCAACAAAAGCAAAGTTGCTGTTTGATTTAAAACTGTGGAAATGTTTTGTTTAATCAACCTGGAGTGATATTATTCATTCACTACAAGTGAGATGTTTATGGGATTCAATTTTATTTTTTAGTGCAGTCTGAAAAGTGCATGCAAACTTGAGTATGTTCAGTAGATGAACACTTCAAGCTCTCTAGTCCATCTTGATTTATCTTTCTTGTCAGAGTACAATTAATGCAAGAGCAGCATGAAAATAAGCCAGAAAGCTCTATGCCAGTTGTGCTCAGAAATATCTTCAATAGGACAATTTAAATTCACAGAAAATAGCAGCATTAAGTAGAATGAACTTCAGTGTGAGCAGTAAATAAAAAGAGCTGGCTTCAGAAGGTAGCTAACTGATCCTTGCAGCAGCATGTCAAACTAATTCACACGCAACAAATGACTTTCAAACTCAAAGGACTGTTGTCAAAGCAAACAAAGAAACAGTTTTGATCACACCAAAAAGCACGCTTGTCAAAGAGAGCAGAATTGCGTTTTCCGAAATATATTCAAGAATTCAAATTTTGAAGAAACACTTTAATTATACACAGATCACCTTCACGCAGTTAACAAGTATTGGAAGGTGATGAGGGATGGTGGCGCACTAAGATCCCACTGCTTTCCCCACTGCATGGAACTGTTTATGGAGTAGTTTACCCGAGTACAGCAGAAGAAGACAGTGATACTCACCAAACAAACCTCTGGGGAAATTAACTTTTATTCAAACTGCTGGAATAGGAGAGCCAGCCACCAGTTCAAAGTCTCACTGTGAGTGTAATATGTGCTGTAAGTGCATCTTTAATGATGGGATGCACCGTTTGGTTTAAAGTCAATTACATTGTTGTACCAACCACCACTTGTGGTGGAGAGTTATTGATTGCAATAAAGGTTATTTTGTAGAAAGCTCTCTCCCTGTCATACAACTTCATAAACAGCAACATTAAAGAGTCCACAGATAGACATTGTTCAGCCATTCAGTTTGGTTATGTTGCTGCTTGTGGGCAATAT
>CM075977.1:187965053-188010814 GCA_038087875.1 Malacoraja senta
TGTACCATGCAAACTGGGGGACAAAACCAGCTTGAAGATGCAGAAATCATTTCACTTCTGATCCTTAATGGCTGTGCCTGACAGATTAATTTCCAGCTGTATTACTCTGCGGTGAATTTGAAGCTCACTTCACACAAGAATGAGGCGCAGAGTAAAGACGTAAGGTTGACATTAATTGACCTGGTCTGAAATGCTGACTCCTCTGAAATGAGAGTGCAATATGTCTTTTCCAGCACTTAATTTAAATGCACAGGAGCTGGCACTGAGCAATGCATCAGTTGCTAACTCACCGGTTTCATAAAAATGGGAGCACATTGCCTGATGTTATATAATCAAAGGGTTTAATTGGCGAACTGAAATAGATTTAGGTGCTGTCCTAAAAAGAAGGTGGCAATATGATAGAAATCTCCTTCGTAGTTGGAATTCATTAATTTACAAAATGTTCAATCATAAAGCATGAATTATTTTTATATAAATAAAACCTATTCAAGCAAAAAGTGGATAGAATTTATTTGAGAGCTACCTACTATGGAGAGTGTCAGGTTAACTTCCTTCAGTATAGTCTTAATCGAGCTTGAGTTAATAAAAAATGCCTGTTAAAGTGCGAGCTGGCAATTACTCTGAATAAAGTTGGAACAGGCAGGGACAGTGAAATTGATGGTTTGCCATTGGGTCCATGCAGTTACTGCTCTTCTGTTTTGCCAGCTAGTCACACAATAAGGCAGCCTCAGCATGCTGAGTTTTCATGGGCTGTTCAAACCAATGACTGCAATGTTATCAGCCAGGATTTTCTGCCCAGCGGTGAATGAACAGAGATGACTGTTTGTTAACATTGCAGATAGCCAAGGAATAGGAGTACTCCTGGAGTGTGTGCAACATGCACACATGGACAAAGCAAGTCTGATGAGCCAAAGGCTTCTGCAAGGCACCTTGAAGTAGTTCGGAGCCTAACTCTAATCCTGCCTGGCAATGTCCAGCAAACAGTTTGGGGCCCGTGTGAATGGAGCAGGTGACTACCCAATAAGAACATGCAGGAATAAAATACACATGGTAAACCACTTCTGGAATCCGGTTCCATTGACTTCAATTTCAGAAACTGAAATGCAGTCACCTTCTGAAATCAGTGTAAATTTTCACCATTTGTTCAAATGCTTCTGCGTTCACTGAAGAACAAAGCAAATGTCTGTGAGGCTGTAGTCACAACAATCCTGCATATGGTTGTGCGGCTTGGTCCATCAACTGCCGCCACATTTCACATCTTGGTATTATTCATCTCTGCTGTTTTTGGGCAAAAACACATTCACTAAATCAGGGCAAGACATGTAACCTGTACTTCTCTGGAGTGGTAAATGTTACAGGTATCAAAATGAGCTTTATCTCAACCCTCTGTAGGCCATGCTGAACGCTATGCTCTTCATAGATTCAACTCTCTGGTCAACAGCTGTGCACCAAGGTAGCTCCAAGAAAGAATTTCGAGTATGCTCAGAACTGACGTGATGAGTTTGAAACTATGACCAGTGGAACATCACACAGGGCAGGTAATGCACCAGTCCTGTGCAGGGTTTCAACCCAAATGGTCAACCATTCCCTTCCCCCCACATACGCTGCTCAATCCACTGAATTCCTCCATTGTTCTTATCGCAAAGGGCAGGATTGCAGGGAAATGGGATGACCAAATGTGTCACCAAAGGAAAAGAGGGGAGAGCAAAAGGATTGTTTCTTCAGCACATCATCCCACCACCTGTGGGGAATGTGTGGTCTATGTGTCAGCCCAGCATCACAGTAAAATGTTCACAGATGTGTGAGATCAGTCATGTTAATGGATCCATCCATAACTGTATATAATGTTTTAGCAAATATAGTCAAGCTCAACTTTGCACTTAGCAGAGTTTATCTTCTACAATTTAGTTTAAAAAAGTGGACATGAATACTAAAGTATGGAAATCGTGTTATGTCTGTACAAAGCAAATATTTATGCTTGAATGGATTGTCATCATCAAAATTGTGGAAGAAATCAAACATTTAGTTTAGTTTAGTTTACTTTAGAGATACAGCACAGAGACAGGCCCTTCAGCCCACCGGGTCCGCGCCAACCAGTGATCCCCACATATTAACACTATCCTACACCACTAGGGGCAATTTTTACATTTACCAAGCCAATTTACCTACATACCTGTACGTCTTTGGAGTGTGGGAGGAAACGAAAGATCTCGGAGAAAACCCACGCAGGTCACGGGGAGAACATACAAATTCTGTACACCCGTAGTCGGGATCGAACCCGGGTCTCCGGCACTGCGAGTGCTGTAAGGCAGCAACTCTACCGCTGTGCAACTGTGCCGCCCTAAACATTTAAAGAATGTTGCAAACGTTAAGGCAGGAGAGTGGCACAGTTGGTCGAGCTTGTGTCTCAAGGCTTGTCCTGACCTCCTGTGCTGTATTCCTGTGACTGCCTTGGTTTCCTTTGCATAGTCTGGTTTCCTTCCACATCCCAAAAGCATGTGGATTAACTAGTGAATTGGCTGTTATAGATTGCACCATTGTAGATTGCCCATGGTCGATTGTGGAGTGTACAGATGAGTGGTAGAGTCTGGGATGATTTAAATGTGGGGAAATAAAAATATGATTTTATGAGGTTCCATAGATACATAGATACATACACAATTGGTGCTGGAGTAGACCATTCGGCCCTTCGAGACAGCACCGCCATTCAATGTGATCATGGCTGATCATCCACAATCAGTACCTGTTCCTGCTTTCTCCCCCTATCCCTTGATTCCACTAACCCTAAGAGCTCTATCTAACTCTCTTTTGAATGCATCCAGTAAATCAGTCTCCACTGCATCTGAGGCAGAGAAGTCCACAAATTCACAACACTCTGGGTGAAAACGTGTTTCCTCATCTCAGTTCTAAATGGCCTACCCATTATTCTTAAACTGTGGCCCCTAGTTCTGGACTCCCCCAACATCGGGAACATGTTTCCTGCATCTAGCGTGTCTAATCCCTTAATAATTTTATATAAGATATCCTCTCATCCTTCTAAATTTCAGTGAATACAAGCCCAGTCACTCCATTCTTTCTTCATGGGGAAAAGGCAGGAAAATGGGATTAGGAGGCAGAGATCAGCCATGATTGAATGGCGGAATAGACTCGATGGGCCGAATGGCCTAATTTTACTCCGATAATTTATGAACTTATTTGTGTAGGATCGGTATAAATGTTTGCTTGATGGTCAGTGTGGACTCAAGGGGATGAGGCGCCTAACCTGTGCCTAGATTTATGACTCCATGGCTATAAATCATATCAGGAGCAAAAAAAGTCATGGATTTGAAATAAGCCTCAGAAAATCAAGCCCCTTAATTGGAACAGGATAGCTCAAAATACTTCCTGCTGAGCTCCTTCACTTTGAAAGACAATGAGAGAAGCAGGTGAACTATTTATGCAGCACCTTTCACATCCCTCGTGGAAGTGGGCACCGTGTCCCACAGTCAGGGCAAACACATTTCTTAAGCCTTAGGTCTCTAAAAAGCCAAGGTCAGCGAAAGATTTCTTCTTCCTCAAAAAGGGAGAATACATCAGTGTCTGGCACTCTCACTGCTGCTAACTTTGGAGTGAGAATGCTTTCAACTTGGTCAACACACATCACAGATTCTGGATAGCACTGCATCAGGGGAGATGAGACTTAATCTGGAGATTTATTATTTTGTCAAAATTATAATTAGAAAACGTCACTCTTAATTAAGACCAGTCAACACATGTGAGCACTTCCCTCATCAACTGTTGCTGAACGATTGAACCATGAGTTCTGCGTTTCTCCTCTTCGTCTGCCAAGTGAATTTGAATCCAAGATGATCTGAATCTGATGAATGTCAATTTTCTGTCAGTTGTAAAGACATGACCTAAGCTTCACTGTATACCATAAAACGCCTCACAATTCAGCACTAATTGACAGTCAGATGTCAGATCCACTTAAGAGGTACAAGAGGATGACTAGTTTCATAAAAGGCAAAGCTCACCTCAGGGACTGTGATTCAGTGGAGGATGAATGTCGGAACTGGATGTGATCGAGCAATTTCAAACTCAACTTACCATTGGTATTGTGTAGGAAGGTAGGAAGGTAGGAAGGTGTACGAGGTTCACCATTGTCCTGGTGAGTTCCATTGTCTGTATAACTCGTTTTCACCGAGCCCACAGCTAACAATGGACCTTTTCCTTTATCATTTAAACTTTTTTGCATGGCTTTCATTCATGTGTTCTATATATCTCTATATCACCATCTACAGTATATCTTTTGTTTCCCTTTTCCATGACTCTCAGTCTAAAGAAGGGTCTCCAACCGAAAACCTCACCTATTCATTTTCTCCACAGATGCCATCTGACCTGCTGAGTTACTCCAGCTTTATATTTTTAACATTGGCATTGACCATCCATTTGTACGCGTGTGCGTGTGCATGTGCCCGTGCGCATGTGCTTGTGCGTATGTGTGTGCATGTGTGTGTGCATTGCATTTAGAATGTAATATCTATTCATCAATCATAATTCAGCAGATGTTTTATATCAATATGCCTGCTCAGACAGAAGATGTTCTTTCCCCCAACACCCAACAGCGCAATGATAGCGGGTGTACCAGATGGCACATCTGCCTTTTACATGCAGAATGTATTTTACTCTCCAGGCAGGCAACTTGATAGCAATTAAATGGAATTATTGTACTGTGGAAAGACAGAATGCCACCTGTGCTCATATTTCTGTGCTGTTAAACACTGATTATGACAAATAAACTTTAAGATGCAAAACAGGAAAAAATTGAAGGGTTTAGACTAGTGCCTTTTTAAAGCAAGATTGAAAGGGGCAGGATGCTGTTATTGAAAATATAAAGCTTTCAAATATGTCTGTATGGCTAATAGGCAATGGCTTCTGTTCCTCTTTCAGTAGATCATGTAGGACATTAATAATACCCGAATCCCGAGGAACACAACCTATGCTTGTCCGTATCTTTTGTTCTTTTGGCGCTAACTTAATATTAAAATAATAATGCAGATCTATTTTAGTCTTCAAGATGTCCATTTTCTAATTATATTCATGGTGCACTCATTGACAATCTCATTTTCCTTTAAAGTCACAGATGAAATAAAAGAATAGTATTAGTGGGAGAATTTAACTTCCCCTATATTGAGTGGGTCACCCATAGGCAGAGAGCTTGGATGGAGTGGAATTTGTTAAATGTGTACAAGAAAGCTTCCTTAATATGTAGAGAGCCTTACTAAAGAGGGCACAACACTGGACTTGGGGGATAAGGTAGGGCAAGTGACTGAAGTTTCATGGGGGAGAGGGGGTTAATTTTAGAACCAGTGCCCATAATTCTATTAGGTTTAAAATAATTATCTGGGAATATAGGATTGGTCCACAAGTTAAGGTTATATATTGGGGCAAGGATCATTTTAGAGGCACGTGGCAGGAAATGACAGATAATGACTGGGTAAGCCTGCAGGTAAAGTGATGTCTGGCAATTGGAAGGCTATCAAGAATTCAGGTACAGCATGTCCCTGTTAGGGTCAAGGGCATGATTGGCAAGCAAAGGGAACCCCTCGAGCATTAGAGATATTGAGACTCATCAGGAAAAATGAAGGAGGCATACATACGGTTTAGGCAGTTGGGATCAGTGAATCCTTTGATGAGTATAGCAAGGGGTAGCACAGTGGCTCAGAGGTATTGCTGCCTTCCAGCGCCAGAAACCCAGGTTCAATCCTGACTACAGGTACTGTCTGTATGGAGTTTGTTTGTTCTCTCATGAACCACATGAGATTTCTCTAGGTGCTCTGGTTTCCTCCCGCACTCCAAAGACGTGCAGGCTTGTAGGTTAATTGGCTTAGTTTAATTGTAAATTTCCCCTAGTGTGCAGGATCGTGCTAGTGTACGGGGTTATTGCTGGTCGGTGCGGACTCGATGAAAATTTATAAGTAAATTTGCAGATGATAGTAAATGAGGAGATATCATAGACAGTGAAGAAGATTGTAACTAATTCCAACAGGATCTTGTTCGGCTAGATGAGTGGGCCGGGGAATGGTAAATGGCATTCTGTTCAGATAAGTGTGAGATGTTACTTTTTGGGAAGTCAAATCAGGGTAGGGTTTTTGCAGTGAATGGTAGGGCCCAGGGGAGTGTGGTAGTATTTGTAAATACCAGAGAAGAGGACAAAAGATTGACTAAGATTCTCGGAGAGGTTTTAGCCAGAAGAAAGTGGTTCCAGGAGGAACTGAAGATAAAGATCTTGGCCAGAGAAGGGCCTTGAGGTCTATCGACAGCATCGAGACTTATCTGAAGACGTATCACTGGATTTGTGAGTACACAATTCCAGGTTCTATAACAGAGCCTCAGTTGAAGACCCCCGTAGCCCAACTACGAAAGGCAAAGGCCAAGCCTTCATTACTGCCTGCAAAGTCTGTGGCCAAAAGAGCCAACAGCAGCAGCTGAGGCTGCAGTAGCAGCTCAGATAGTTCAGGATATAAATCTGGTTCTTCAGCCAGTTCTGTTTCGAGGGCTTCTGCTCAATTGGAAGTTAAAGCTGAGTTAGCTGCGCTCTCAATAGAAGCGGATGCCATGAAGAAAAAACATGAGATCGAGCGACATCAAGAAGAGATGATGCGACAGATGACGCGACAGATGACGCGACAACAAGATGAGATGAGACGACGTAAGGAACAACTGGAATTAGACACAAAGATGGCGGTGGCCAAAGCCAAGAAGGACATACTGGAAAGTGAGGGTCAAGATGCAGCTCTAGATCGTCGAGGACGATGAGCTCTGGACCAAGAAGAGAAACTGCTAGAAGTGAATCGGCAGTTGGATCAATTCCACAATCGAGGTCCACCGGATTTCTAGGCTTTGAAAACCCATTGGAACAAAGGAAGATGGGTAAAACTGCATCTCAGCTAATGAGTGCTAGATTGAAACAAACTACTATTGGAGCATCTGTGGATGCTCGAGACAAACCAATTGCAGATCACGCTTTTTCGAGGCGTGGTGCACAGGCCGCTGTGGTGGATGTTTATGTTAACTTTTATTTTATGTGGCTGTGTTTCTTGTTGCTTTTCATTAGTATGGCTGTATGGCAGCTCAAATTTCACTGTACCTTAATTGGTACATGTGACAATAAATTGACCTTGAAACCGTGAAACCTTGAAAGGTTTAAAAGAAGCTTGAGGGGAAACTTTTCACACAGAAGGTGGTGCTTATATGGAACGAGCTGCCAGAGGAAGTAGTTGTGGTAAGTACAATAACAACATTTAAAAGACAATTGGATAGGTAATGGATAAGAAAGGTTTAGAGGAATATGGCCCTAACATGGACAAATGGGATAGCATAGAAGGGCATCTTGGGCAGCATAAACAAATTGGGCTGAAGGGCCTGTTTCTGTGATGTAATTTCTGTTATTGCTCTCTCACTCCGACTTTTGACAACAGTGGCTGTTCTTCGATAATATAGTGCTTTGGAAAGCACAGAGACCTTGAATGGCACCAGATAAGTCTTCCTTTCCATTTAATTTTAAGATGTTTTATCTTGAGTTTCATCTCGACCAAACAGAACCATTTGAGATATAAAGCAGAGAAAGGATAGCATAACAAATGCTTTGGGAACAGTCAATTAGTCATCTTGTGAAAGGTACATCAGGCTTACAGTGCACATTTCTGGCCTGATGATAGCTATAATTGCAGAGATAGGAAATATCTAATTCAGAAATCATTGTGCTCTAATGCAGTCAAATTTTAGTCAGATTCAATTATACATAGAGCTGAATCTTAAACCCCTGTCTCACGGTGCGAGCTGACCCACGAGGTACCCCGAGCTTAAATCAAATTTAACTCGTGGTAATCATGTACGATTAACGTAGCGGGAACGTCGGAACTCGTGGACGCAACTTAGCGACTCTTGGCGCTAACGGCAGGTACCCGTGACACTTGTGAACTCTTGGAAAAATTCAAACATGTTTAAACTTTTCCACGAGTAAAATGTACTCTTGAGGTTAAAAATTGAAACATTTAAACACGTTGTAAGAAAGTAGTGGCCCGTGCGATTACCTAAGTGATTCGTGAGTCTAGCATGGGCACTCTTTAACTCAGCGGGCAGGCAGCATCTCTGGAGAGAAGGAATGGGTGATGGGATGATGTTTCCAAATTTCTGCTCTGTCTTTGTGTAACTCCAGCACCGTGTGTTCACTTTTTGTCAACCAGCATCTGCCCTTTCTCGTGTATGACATTATTTGTATCCGTGACAGTTGATTGTCACTCCCTTCAGTTTCCCAGGGGTCGGGACGGGACTGGAGTTGGGAGGGAAAGGTGTGGGCCGGTGGGGGGGGAGTGGGGAGGAGGGAGGGGGGGAGGTTGGGGTGACTTAGTAGGGGAGACAAGTGTACTGACTGTGTGGGCAGACACTTTGGTAGTGATTGCCCATGGGGTTCACTGTCGAGGACTTCATAATGCAGGAAGCATTATAAACAGTGGAGCGATTAACCCTGGAAAGGGGGGAGACTTCTCTCTGAGTTGGACCCATTTGCAGGAATTTTCTTGAGGTTATTAACGACAGATAAATGGATGGGAAGGGTTTAGAGGGCTATGGGCCACATGCAGGCAAATAGGACTACCCCAAGATGCCAACTTTGACGGCACGGCCTATCTGGGCCGAAGGACCTGTTTCCGTGTTGTACAGCACCATGACTAAAGCCTATCCAGTGGGATTGACATGTTTTGTATTTTTCCTTTCTAAAGATGCAGTGTATTTTGGTGACTATTGCACACTGCTGACCAGAAGCGCTTTCAATACCCAGAGAGAAGGGATGGGCGGGTTAGGTGAGCAGGAGAGTGGGGTTGTTTGCAGTTGCAGAGGGAGGGGCAAGGGCGGTACAGTTCCCAGTCTCAGCTCCTGTTCTACCGAGCGTGTGGACGTGGACGCGTGGCTTGGTTGGCGGCGGCCCATGGTGTGGCAGAGCCGGCGTGCCCGCTGACTCCCATCGCCCCCCCCCCCCCCGGTCCGGTGCCGCGCTGGGAGAGAGCCCCCGAGCATCTGCCCTGGGGCGATGGGCACTGACCTGTTGGCATCGCCGACGTGAAGACAGTGCAAAGCCCCCGCGCCCGGTGCAATGGGTGGGGAGCTGGAGAGGGGAGGTAAGGGGTCACACACATGGCTGGGAAGCAGAGGGGTGGGGGTGGGGGTGGCGACAGACAGGGCCAACAATGAGATGGAGAAAGACAGAAACACCTACGTGTAAAGGAGACCTACAATAGTTCATGATCTCTCTCGCGTTATGGCGGGTGATTGTCGCCTGCCCGCTGTTTCGGACGCTAAAGCCTTGGGATCGTTGCCCTTCGTGTTGGTGTGGAGGGGGAGGGGGGTATTGTGCTGTTTGATCGCCCCCTGCTATCCCAGGGACAGGGAGACACAGCGGCTTTTGAGAATGGTGGGCAATCACTACCAAAGTGTCTGCCCACACAGTCAGTACACCTCTCCTACACTTGTCTCCCGCACTAAGATCATCCCGCAGAGTATGATCCCAGCCTAATCCAAGAGCCTTGTCACCCCAGACAGATTAATGACGCCCTCCCTCTACCTCAACTCACGCCTGGGCACCAAAGCAGCTCAGGAGGCGAACCCTGAGCTCCGTCTCCCAACAATCTGATGTGCAACTGATGTGAAAGAACAGCGTCTGCGGCCCGCCGGCACCCGGCATGGACTTCTCACACCCTCACACACGAAAAGTGTGTGAGAATAAACAAAAACAAGGAATAAAACCAAAGCCCGGCTTGAAAGGCAACTAAAAATATATTCCGCTTAGAACGAGCAGGCGCGGAGACATCCGTCCAAATTCAAAGATTTCATCTCCCGTCTCCCCGCAGTGTGTAGACCTGGCAGTAAATTCAATTAAAATATAGCAAACCTCCGCTCGCTGGTCTTCTAACTACGTGATGTGTGTTTCAAACAAATCATAAGTATAACTGCTCTGGCACTGGATGGTGCGCATTTTCCCTTTGTAGGTCAAATCAATAGATGCGGCCGCGCTGAATTCTATCTTTAACTCAAAGCCGCAGGATGGAGATGTCTTCTTTAACACTGTTGCTTATTAAAACAGACCTTCATTCATGGTTGGCTCAAGAGTAACTCGGGAGAGGAACTTGGTAACTCGGGAGACGAACTTGGAACATCGCAGAAATGACAAGTAAACGGCAAACGTAGTCATACCCGTGGGAACTCGGTTAAACTCTTGATCATACACTTGGAATCTCGTACACAACCACGAGTCTTTCAATCGGGGTACCTCGTGGGTCAACTCGCACCGTGAGACAGGGTTTTAATACTTCTTGTATACTTTTAACTGGAAAAGATATAGCTCTCTTATTCACAACATGGTGAAAAGAATGAAATTATCTTGATATACACTTTACCTTGTCTTTCCCCCTTTTCCCCCCTTTTTCTCACAGAGAGTTGTGAGTCTGTGGAATTTTCTGCCTCAGAGGGCGGTGGAGGCCGGTTCTCTGGATACTTTCAAGTGAGAGCTTGAAGATAGTGGAGTCAGGGGATATGGGGAGAAGGCAGGAACGTGGTACTGATTGGGGAAGATCAGCCATGATCACATGGGCCTGACTCGAAGGGCCGAATGGCCTGCTCCTGCACCTATTGTCTATAAGATGATGAAACCACACTTGCCTGTTCCTACACTTGTCTGTTCAGTTATAGAATGGGAATCACCTCTAGTGGCTTCATCTTGTTTGCGAATGATTTCCTTACTGTCCCCAAAAATCTATCTTTGGGACCCTCCCATTTTTTTTTTAAATTTACATGCTTTCTATTATAAACACCTTCCAAAAAACACATTGCGACTTTCCACAAACAGGATGAAGATACCTATTTCTTGAGACTTAGCCACTGTCTTCAACTCCAAAAATAAAGAATGAAATCCTTCCAACCCAATGTTAGGTAGATTGAACCATTAGCTTTATAGTCCATTACAAACTCCACAATCCATTGGGACCACAATCTGTGACATTTAGTAGACTGCCTCCTTACATCTGCGTCTCATTGCCCAACTCCATTGCCCCAATTTCACCCGCTGCTGAAACTCACTTATTCCTTGAAACAAATACTCATTATTTCTGTGCAATCTAGGCCACTCTTCCTCTCTCTACTCTCCCTTCTAGTGAGGCCATCCAAAATGATAACTTGCACCAACACAGTAACTGTTCACCCTTCTTCTTGCTGATTTACAGTGGCCCACTGTTAAACACCACCATAGTTAGGAAGACACTCCTTCCCTCTATCCTTCATTCTTTCCTCTCTCTCCAGCCTCAGCAATAGCCTCACAATATCAACAATCACCCTCATAGTTTCCCTCATAATCTTTTCCATCCCCATGAAATTACTTCTCCTTCTCAACTCCAGTGGGTGTATTTGGTAATTATTGGAGTATTTCTCAATTGGTCCTACTTCTTGCCTTGTTATCTCAGGAAGCAATTTAGTTCAGCTCAGAACTGTTTGCTGCATGAGGCACATGGAACTAAAGTTGTGTTCATCAGGTAGGAAGCCCACATAGCAGAATACCAAAAGCAATCACAAACACAGGTAATGTAGGTCGTTGAAATAATTCAATTTCTCACACATTACTATTCACAGTGGACATTATCAGAGTCCACTCTTCATCATGGTCAATATGAGTGGCTGAAGTAAACAGGAATAGTGAACATTAATGCTATGGCTTAATGAAGGTTAGCTTTCAAACACATTATGGCAGCACGGTGCACAGTGTTTAACATTGTTGTCTCACAGTTCCAGAGAATGTACAAAGTCTGTACAGGCAGCACCCATAGTCAGGATCAAACCCAGGTCTCTGGCGCTGTAAGACACTAACACTGCACCACTGTGCACCACAATAGAAGGGTTTGCCTATTATGACTATTATTAGTATGTCTGTGTGGTGAGATTGGGAAGTATGAGAGAGCTATAATAGAAAGAGCACGCTGTCTCATTCATTGTGTCCACATTTTTAGCTCTGCATTGACTAAGGAGGACTGCATGGCGTTTGCACAGGAGCTGAGAGCTCCATGAAAAACCAACTATCAGAGTATGATAATTTAATACAGTTTTAGTACAGTTTGGGGGATTTGCTGCATCACTTGCCCCATCTACTACAATTACATGTGACAGAAGTGCCATTGTAAACTTTGTGAATTTAATATTGGTATTGGCATTGGTTTATTATTGTCACGTGTATCATGATACAGTGAAAAACTTTGTTTTGTGAGCTATACTGGTAAAAAAAATACATACACAAAAACACAATCATACCATGCAGAATATAATGTTGCTGCCACAGAGACGATGCAGGCAA
The DNA here is from genome assembly GCA_038087875.1 of Malacoraja senta. Lineage (NCBI taxonomy): Eukaryota > Metazoa > Chordata > Chondrichthyes > Rajiformes > Rajidae > Malacoraja > Malacoraja senta. The sequence goes on from CM075977.1 coordinate 187,977,427, forward strand.
AATAATGCAAGGACCAACACAAGGTACATTAGGCGATAGATAATATATTCTTACTTTAAAAGAGGTCCATTCAGGAGTCTAATAACAGCAGGGAAGATTTTTTATTAATATGGTGAAATATTTCTTTGGAGCTATAATGGAGAAGCCCCAGAAAAAGGATTCCTATGCTTTAACTTACTTACCCAATCCGCAGCGGTACAGTTGCTGCCTTGAAGCGCTTGCAGCACCGCAGACCCGGGTTCGATCCTGACTAAGGGGGCTGTCTATACAGAGTTTGTACGTTCTCCCTGTGACCGCGTGGGTTTTCTCTAAGATCTTCAGGTTCCTCCCACACTCCACAGACGTACAGGAATGTAGGTTAATTGGCTTGGAAAATGTAAAAATTGTCCCTAGTGTGTGTGGGATAATGTTAATATGCGGGGATCGCTGGTTGGCGCGGACTTGGTGGGCCAAAGAGTCTGTTTCTGGGCTGTATCTCTAAACTAAACTAAAAAATGTGGCCTCACCTTGTGTTCCCATCACCCAGCCACCTCACCCTCATCCCAGGACGGAGTTGCCAGCAGAATATTGTCAGAACTAGAAGGGATGTTGTTACCAGCAACACTGTTGAAGACTGGGTCAATTATTCATTATTCTTTTACAGGAGCAATCTGACACCAATTGTTCAGGAACAGGTACTTTCCCACGACTATCAAGTTTTTGAACTAATGTGCACAACCCTAATCCTACTCTGACAGTGAAACTGGCAAAGTAGTGCAATGGTATAATTTCCTCCCATATCGCAAAGACATGCAGATATGTAGGTTAATTAGACTCTGTAAATTGCCGCTATTGCTGATGCTGCCTGTCCCGTTGAGTTACTCCAGCATTTTGTGTCTATCTTTGATTTAGACCAGCATCTGCAGTTCTTTCCTACACATTTTGTAAGCATTTGAAGTTTCATTTTAAGAATATTATTCTGAATGGAAATTGAATGCAAAAGTTTAAATCCTTCTTCAGAGACTTGAACAAGATATTTTGGCGGACACAGCTGTATGGTACTGAAGGGTTGCAACCCTATCAGAAGTTCTGACCTTCAGATGGAATGTTAAACTGAGGCTCAGTCCACAGGGTCAATTTACAGGATTAACAGGGTCCATTAATACTCATCTTTGTCCAAGCCCCAGCTCTGAACTCTCTCTCTCCTCACTCATGCCTTCTGTGAGTACATCCAGTGAATGAGACATATCCTCCATTCCTTTCACTTTGTTCCCACTCAATAGCTGACTGTGCATCTTCCGCCAGCATACTTGGCCTTTAATGATTTTTTAATGGTTTCCTGTCCATGGATATTTTTTCATCTTTACATTCAGTCAACATCAGCAATTGCCTCAAAAAACACGTTCATCCCTCTAAGCTTGTAAACTATTGCCTCTTCTACCTTTGTTAATTCTGCAAATCTCTTGAATGTTTTGCATCCTCCCAAAGTTGTGCCCAATGCAACACAATTTTTAGTTCCAGTCAGATTTAGTCTTGATCCCAGAACTTTTCACAATTTCTCCTCTGCCTGCTCTTGATCTGACACTTCTGATATCCCTTAAGCATCTATCCTCAACTTCTTCCTACTTCTCACATATTTGTAGCTTCTTGACAACAACCAAAGACATGGCGATTTATTTATTTACTTCCTACACCTAATCAGCCACTGATCATCCAAATGCATACAGTATTTCTCATCGTTCAGAATCATCTCCAGTAACAGGCGTTCCACAAATGTTACCCTCACTAGTTTGTTGGCCTTTCCCTGCAGCACTTATTAAATAGAGGCACAATAGATGAAACCCTCCAGTGTTCCAGCATCTCGCCTGTGTCTAATGATGATTCATATATATCACTCAGGGCACTTGCAATTTTTTTCTCTAGCTTCCCACAGTATCCTTGGATATATCTGATCACACACAGAAGATTTATGTACCTTCATAGCCTTAGGACATCCTGTACCACCTCAAGACATCTCCATCAACTGTCTGAAGAAGGGTCTCGATCCAAAACATCACCCATTCCTTCTCTCCAGTGATGCTGCCTGTCCCGCCGAGTTACTCCAACTTTTTGTGTCTATCTTCCATTAACTGTCCCAAGTTCCCCAATCTTCATGTTTTTCTCCATGGTAAAGACAGAGGAGAAATACTCATTAAGGTCCCTAATTTATGTCCATATCGTCAACATCATCACTATGCCTTCATCGATCCTCTTAGTTGCCTTCTCAAGAAACAAATCAAATAGGGAGACTGAATTTCCCCCAGCATAGTCACGGTAACTATTATTGATCTGCCACTGCCATTCCTAATGTACATAAATCCTATCCTGTGGGGTTTTCTTCAGTAATTTCCCGACCACTGATATAAGCTCAATACAATTACTTAGAATTCCAATAAAGTAAAATAAATGTCTTTCACTGTCGGGGAGGCAACTCACCAATGGCTAATAATGTAAGTTAATCAGCAGAAAAAAAAGAGGAAAGGATTTTTATAAAACCTTGAGTTATGATTGTGAATAAATTGCCTGAAAGGGTGATGAAGAAAATTTAATATTAATTTTCTTATAAAATATTTTGAAAACATCTTGAAAGAAAAGTATGTTCACAGCAAACAGGTAAGCACAGGAGCTGGACTAATTGAAAAGCTTTTTTGAAAGAACTCATTAGTTTCCTTCCTTGCTGTACTTTTCTGCTCTGCGAGTCTACAAATGTGATCATGTGCATTCCTCTAATTTTATTTTTAATTGTTAAATACTGAGACAAAATATATTTTTGTTGATCTTTCCTCAAGTGATTTCTGTGGTCAATAATTGAATATTGATACTGCCAGGCGAATAAATGTTTATTTTTCTTACACATCATCCAATGTTAATATCATAATCGTTACCTCATATTCCTGAGTTTCAATGACTCAAAGGTTGCACATAATTGTTGCTCGAGTTGCATCAATACCTGTTCAAACTACATTGGGAAAAAGTACAGGGCTCTTCCAAAATAAAAGATTCAAAACTCTAAAATCGTTTTGCCCTCTCCTTGTAGAACCAGGAAATATTACAATATATAAGGTCACTATGTTTCTCTGTTGCATTTGAAACAACTCGCCAATTGGTTTCATGATTTTGATTTCTACCCTTGTACAGCATAGGACCAGAGTGTCTGTGCAGGCCATCAAATAAAATATCTATTGATACTGATTCCATTTTCCAGCATTCAGCCTGTATTTTTCTTTGCCATTGTGATTCCAGTGCTTATTCAAAAACTTTGTAAATGTTGTGAGAATATCTGCCTGCACCACCCACCCAGGCAGTCACTTCCGGATTTCAGCCACCCTCTGGGTAAAAACAAATCTTCCCCAAATCCTCTCTAAATCTCCTAACCCTAATCTTGAACCAATGGTCTCTGGTCATAAATACGTTCCTCTATCATTTTTGTTTAGTTTAGTTTATTGTCGCTGTACTGAGGCGCAGTGAAAAGCTTCCATTTGATAGGTGTCCAGTCAAAGAAAAGACTACACATGAACACAATCAAACTGTCCACAGTGCACAGATATAAAGATTTAAAAGCATGTAAAGCGTCTCTTCCATCCGCGCTATACATGAAGCCGATCAAATGAGACAACTGTCACACCAAAGATAGACACAAAATGCTGGAGTGACTCAGTGGGACAGGCAGCATCTCTGGAGAGAAGGAATGGGTGGCGTTTCGGATCGAGACCCTTCAGACTCAATCTTCAGGTCTGAAGAATGGTCTCGACCCGAAACGCCACCCATTCCTTCTCTCCAGAGATGCTGCCTGTTCCGCTGAGTTACTCCAGCTTTTTGTGTCCATCTTTGGTTAAAACAGTTTACAGATTATCTGATGTTTTGTGCGTGGGAGCGTGTGTGCATTATGCAGGCAACCGGACGGTAATAAATAAAACATGCTTCTTGTTGTCAAAGAGGGGGGGGAGGGTGGGAGGAGATCAAATTTTTCGTTGTCATGCATACTTGTCATCGGCCCGCCAGGGAATTTGTGTCCCCCACCTCATGTTACAAAAGCGATTTACTATGGCTGCCAATGCCCCAAGCCGTCTGTCCCCACGGCCGGGGTGGGGGTGAATCAGGGTCCGGGGGTTGGGGGGGAGCATCGCCCTGGTGTGGGGGTTGGGGTCCGATGGTGGTGCATCGCGGTCAGTGATTCTGGATGGGCGGAGGGACCAGCCTGTCCCACACCTCTGCTCCACCCGACCCACAACTCGTCACAGTGCGGCCGCACGGGGGAGATGAGGCGGAGGGCGGCCGTGGTCATGGGAGAGTGGGGGCTGTCCCGAGGGTTGCGTTCCTTCGGCCGCTTACAACTTGGTGCTCAGGTTCAGAGTGCCCAGTCACCTATGGCTTGTGTGGGAAAATGACCCCCACCCTCCCGTCTCCACCGGTCAGTGATGTGATGGACGCGGGGGTCTGGACCAATCGCTGACAAGTCCCGTTCCCCGGCGATGTCATGTCTGTTCTTTGACTTTTCGGCAGAGCGACATTTGGTTAGTTGGCTTGTAGGCGATGCAGCCTTTCGGTTAGGTGGCTTTTTGGCAGAGCGGCCTTTCAGTGAGTTTGCTTTTAGGCTATGCAGCCTTTCGGTTAGTTGGCTTTTAGGCATCCCGCCCTTTTGGTTAGTTTGCATTTAGGAGTCCCACCCTTTTGGTTAGTTTGCATTTAGGAGTCCCACCCTTTTGGTTAGTTTGCATTTAGGAGTCCCACCCTTTCGGTTCGTTGGCGTTTCGGCTTCGTATGCTTTCGGTTATTTGGCGTTTCGGCCTCGTTTCTATTCGGTTATTTGGCTTCCACTTCTTTGCTTCGGCTTCTCGTCCTTCGACGCCACGTCCGCACACAGTGGTGCAGCACCTACCAGCAATTCCATGCCAATGTGAAAATTACTGGTATCGCTAATAAATATTTCCAGTGACATTTGGAATGTAAATGAAAGTTAAATATTTTATTAAATGTGCATATAAGCAAAATATTACTCAGATATCATGATTACTGGCAATGGTAATAGACATATGTTGGCAATACTAGTCAAATGTGATAGAATCTGGCAATGCAATTATCCTTCAAGGTATACAGAAAATATATTACAATGCAACATATTAGATCAAGCCATTGGACTGTGATATCTGCTCTTGATGTAAGTGAAATAAAATAAATATCGACATTGTTAATCAAATTTGTAATCTTATGACTTTAATGATATTTGAATGTTCTGCACACCAGCAGTGTTTTTGAAATGTCACTTATTTGAATGAGTTTTGCAATTGCAATATTCATTGAAAGTAATAAAAAATGAGAACAGTATATAATGATAAGAACAATCTCTATTCACAGTATATGCTGCTTTCTTAACCTCAGGACAACTTTTATTTGATGTTCAGCACAATAAAAATATTTCTCATATAATCCATTTTGCAATTAAGATAATGTAGCTGGGAAATTGTTCACAGCATTTTACAAATGTATGGAGTGAGTAAATAGATAATGTTACATACTCACAATGCTTTTAGAATATGCATTAGTGGATAAACGGATTAGAATGTGTTGTATGCTGTGTTAACTGTATTGTTTATGTGTTGATTATGCAATAAAAACAGCTCCATACATTAGAAAAAACTCCCAGCTATCTTTAGAAATACAATTAATCTCCATTAATCTTGTATTCTCAGTACTTTGGTCATGCCAGACCAGCAGGTTTTCTGCATTATACTCATAATAATATTCCTATACACTTTTAAGCTATTTTTTGGGTGTTACACAGTAGAATAATACATTTTCTCATGGTCCCAGTAAGTTTAAAGGAGGGAGCAGAGAGCAGAACTATGTGAGTTCTAAGGATGTGCAAGAAACAAAACCAGGACAATTTAAAAGGATCACAGGGGATGGGGCACCAGTTCATGTAGGAAATGTGAGAAATGACATCCAAGAGAGATTGAAACGAATGCAACAACTGGGACCCGATTGAGTTGGGAAAGAGTGTAAGAACCAAGGCACTGTGAATGAAAGGGAGTGCAAGAACTGGGGCACTGGTGTGTTAAATGAAGTGTGGGAATCTGCCCCAGTGTTTTAATGGGAACCTGTGTAGCTGGGCCAATGATGTGTTAAAGGGAACATGTGTGCACAAATCTGCTGTGTTAAAGGAAACTTGGGCACTGACACCAGAATTCAGTAATGGGAATGTGGGTACCAGGGTACCAGAATTCATGTACTTTAATTTGAGTTTAAAGGCAAGACGGCTACTGGTGCCAGATATATCAGAAGAAATGCAGGTACCGGGACGTGAGTGTGTTAAAGGGAACATTGGAAGCATTGACATCCTGTTAAAAGATGGTCAAATACCTTAAAATGCCTTAAAATAATTAAGCTTCATTTACAAAAGTAATTTTAATTAAGATTTCACTCAAATTATCAAGATTCAAAGGTTACTAGTCCTTCCTAAACATTCTATCACAATTCAATGTAATCAGCATCTGGCATGCTGGACCACTGGGATTTCTGAATAGTCTGATTATCAGCATTAATTGAATACTATGGGATCCCTTTAAACCACCTGAGACTATAGGTGGAGCATCACTCTAGATAATAGACAATAGACAATAGATAATAGGTGCAGGAGTAGGCCATTCGGTCCTTCGAACCAGCACCGCCATTCACTGTGATCATGGCTGATCATCCACAATCAGTACACCGTTCCTGCCTTCTCCTCATATCCCATATCCTCATTATCTTTAAGTGCCCTATTTAACTTTCCAACACACAGCTCTATCTAACTCTCCAACATACCATTACTTCCACTTTCCGTGCAGATTGACAGTAAATAATGACAGTGGTATGAAATGATAATGACAATGCTCCTAATAATGTGCACGTGGAACGTTGTTTTATGCCGCTGTTATTTCAAAGAAATATTCACTGGTAGGCTATTACAATGCGGCACATAACAGGAATGCAATCAGAGCCAGCCAATACATCTGAATCTAAAATATGGGCAATTAGATAGGTTTATATACTGTCAGTTGTAAAATTTTATCAGGCATGTTTGGAATGTTATTAGTGTGCAATAAATGCCATCAGTGTTATGAGAATGTAAGATATATGGCGACACTTTTGGAGTCTGAGAAATGATGGCAATGCCAATCCAACAAACACTGGCAGGGCTATCAAACTTCTGTGACAGTGCTATCAGAGTATGATGTAAGCTGACAATGGTATTAGAATCTGAAATAAAATAAAAATGCAGTCACAGAATAATATGTTCAGGTGGCACTGTTAGACTGTGATATACAATGCCAACGCAAGTGGGCTGTGGTAAATAGTGACTGTTAATCAACTGTGGAGCATGCCAGCAATCATCTATGGAGAGAAATAGAAAACAGAAGCAGGAGAAGATCTTACATCCCCTTGAGTCTGTCCCAACATTCAATACATCTGAACTGATCGTTGATTGCTGGTCAGCATTCCAGCTTGAGCCCCACATTGCTTGAATCCTTTAAAGTTCCTAATTTTGATCAACTATATACTGAATAATTGAGTTTCAGCTGTACTCAACGTTAAAAAATTCCAGACTCACTATAAAATCATGGGAGGAATAGCTCGGGTAGATGCAGAGTCTCTTGTCCAGAGTAGGAGAATCGAGGACCAGAGGACATAGGTTTAAGGTGAAGGGGAAAAGATTTAATAGGAATCTGAGGGGTAACTTTTTCACACAAAGGGTGGTGGGTTTATGGAACAAGCTGCCAGAGGAGGTAGTTGAGGCAGGGACTATCCTAACGTTTAGGAAACAGTTAGACAGATACATGGATAGGACAGGTTTGGAGGGATATGGACCAAACGCGGGCAGGTGGGACTAATGTAGTTGGGACATGTTGCACGGTGTGGGCAAGTTGGGCCGAAGGGCCTGTTTCCACATTGTATCTCTCTATGACTATGACTAACCCTCCAAGTGAAAGAATTACTGCTTGCCTCAGTGAAAATGGTGCTACCCTTAAGCTTTGGGTATAATCCTCCAGATAGCACGAACAACCTCTTAGCATCTACTCAGTCAAGCTTTCTTACAACATCATTGATATACAGAGTTGTTAGAACAATGAGTATAAAGATAATTAAAATGTTATATCAAATAGTTGAACTTAGTATAAACTAACAATGTTGGTTACACTTGCTCTTGCAGATTCAGTTTTTGCAGTTTTATGCATGCAGATTACTGTATGGGTGAGCTGATAATGTCACAGTGAACGAAATAGGCCATCCAGGACCTGCATAGGATGAGGAAATAATCCTTCAGCTCCTCACAGAATCACACATGAGGACTGGGCACGGGCAAAGCTATAATCACTGAAATTTTAATGCCAACTCAAGGTGGTGAAATAAAGAGAGTGAAAGAAAAACTGGATGACAAGAAAAAAGGATAGTTAAGTAGGATGTTTTTAAAGCCTGACGAAAAAGAATCCTTGTTCTCATTTAACACTTGGCAAGTTGATTTTCAGTAATTAACACAGCCAGCTTGTTCAGTCCTTTTATAATTTTATATGTTTCTATAAGATCCCCCTCATCCTTCTAAACTGCAGTGAATAAAAGCCTAGTCTTTTCAATCTTTCCTCATATGACAGTTCCGCCATCCCAGGGATCAATCTCGTGAACCTACGCTGCACTGCCTCAATCACAAGGTTGTCCTTCCTCAAATTAGGAGACCAAAACTGTACACAATACTCCAGATGTGGTCTTACCAGAGCCCTATACAACTGCAGAAGAACCTCTTTACTCCTGTACTGAAATCCTCTTGTTATGAAGGCCAACATTCCATTAGCTTTCTTCACTGCCTGCTGTACCTGCATGCCAACTTTCAGTGACTGGTGTACAAGCACACCCAGGTCTCGCTGCACCTCTCCCTTACCTAACCTAACGCCATTGAGATAATAATCAGCCCCCTATATATGGTAAACAGTTGTGGCCTCAACACCGAGCCTTGCGGCACTCCACTCGCCACTGCCTGCCATTCTGAAAAGGACCCGTTCACTCTTACTCTTTGCTTCCTGTCTGCCAACCAATTTTCAACACCCTACCCCCAATACCATGTGCTCTAATTTTAGTCACCAGTCTCCCATGTGGGACCTTATCAAAGGCTTTCTGAAAGTCTAGATACACTACATCCACTGGCTCCCCTTCCAGAAGATTAGTCAAGCATGATTTCCCTTTCATAAATCCATGTTGACTTGGACTAATCCTTTGGACTGCTATCCAAATGCCTCATTATTAACTCTTTGATAATTGACTCCAGCATCTTTCCCACCACCGAAGTCAGGCTAACTGGTCTGTAATTCCCCGTTTTCTCTCTCGCTCCTTTCTTGAAAAGTGGGATGACATTAGCTATCCTCCAGTCCACAAGAACTGATCCTGAATCTATTGAACATTGGAAAATGATCACCAATGCGTCCACTATTTCTAGAGCCACCTCCCTGAGGACCCTGGGATGAAGACCACCCGGCCCAGGGGATTTATCATTCTTTAGTCCCATTAGCCTACCCAATACTATTTCTCGCCTAATGAAAATTTATTTCAGTTCCTCTACTCCCTTAGATCCTCTGTCCTCCAGTACATCTGGGAGATTGTTTGTGTCTTCCTTAGTGAAGACAGATCCGAAGTACCTGTTCAACTCTTCTGCCATTTCCTTGTTACCCATAATAATTTCACCTGTGTCTGACTTCAAGGGACCCACATTTGACTTTGCAACTCTTTTTCCTTTAACATATCTAAAGAAGCTTTTACTGTCCTTTATATTTCTGGCCAGCTTCCCCTCGTACTTCATCTTTTTAGCCTGTATTGCCCGTTTTGTTTCCTTCTGTTGTCCTATGAAAGTTTCCCAATCCTCTGGCTTCCGGTTACTCTTTGCTGTGTTATACATCTTTTCTTTTAGTTTTATTCTATCCCTAACTTCTCTTGTCAGCCACGGTTGCCTCCTATTCCCCTTAGAATCTTTCTTCCTTTTTGGAATGAAATGATCCTATGTCTTCTGGATTATGCCCAGAAATTCCTGCCATTGCTGTTCCACCGTCATTCCTGCTAGGATCCCTTTCCAGTCTACCTTGGTCAGCTCCTCTCTCATGCCTTCATAGTCACCATTGTTCAACTGCATCACTGACACTTCCGATTTAACCTTCTCCTTCTCAAATTGCAGATTAAAACTAATCATATTATGATCACTACCTCCAAGCGGTTCCTTTACCTCGAGTTTTCTTATCAAATCTGGTTCATTAGACAACATTAAATTGCCTTTTCTCTGGTCGGCTCCATTACAAGGTGTTCTAAGAATCCATCTAGGAGGCACTCTCTTTCTTGGGGTCCTGAACCAACCTGATTTTCCCAGTCTACCTGCATATTGAAATCCCCCATCACCACAGTGGCATTACCTTTGTTACATGCCAGTTTTAACTCCTGCTGCAACTTACACCCTACATCCGGGCTATTATTTGGGGGTCTGTAGATAACACCAATTAGTGTATTTTTGCCTTTACAATTCCTCAACTCAATCGACAGTGACTCTACCTCTTCAGTCCCTATGTCTTCCTTCGCAAGGGACTGAATTCCATCCCTCAACAGCAGAGCTAACCCCCTGCCTGTCTTTTCTATAGGATGTATAACCCTGAATATTAAGTTCCCAGGCCCGATCCTCCTGCAGCCATGTCTCAGTAATATCTCAGTCATATCTACCAACCTCTAACTGAGCCTCAAGCTCATCTACTTTACTTCTTATACTTCGCGCATTCATATACAATACTTTTAATTCCTTACGCATCTCACCTTTCACATCAATCCCAATTAAACTTGGCCATACTCTCCTATCCCTTTGTGAGCTTTCTTTCCCATTAATTCTGGGGTCATTACCTATCCCTTTACTCTCTTTCCCTTTAACTCCGTCTTTGACTATCCCATTTGACAACCCCCCTCCCCTTATTTAGTTTAAAACCACCCGTGTAGCAGTGGCAAACCTGCCTGCCAGAAAGCTGGTCCCCCACCTGTTAAGGTGCAATCCGTCCCTTTTGAACAGTTCCCCCTTACTCCAAAACAGATCCCAGTGGTCTAAGAATCTAAATCCCTGTCCCCGGCACCAGTTCCTCAGTCCTGATGCAGGAAAAATGTACCCAATGTTGGGCAAGTCCAGAACTAGGGGCCACATTCTTAGAATAAAGGGGAGGCCTTTTAAGACTGAGGTGAGAAAAAACGTTTTCACCCAGAGAGTTGTGAATTTGTGTAATTCCCTGCCACAGAGGGCAGTGGAGGCCAAATCACTGGATGGATTTAAGAGAGAGTTAGATAGAGCTCTAGGGGCTAGTGGAATCAAGGGATATGGGGAGAAGGCAGGCACGGGTTATTGATTGGGGATGATCAGCCATGATCACAATGAATGGCGGTGCTGGCTCAAAGGGCCGAATGACCTCCTCCTGCACCTATTTTCTATGTTTCTATGTAAGGGGGGAGGGGAAGAACAATGGAGGACCTGGCATGAGGGAACTGTTGGTGGGGGGGGGGAGGGGGGGACAAAAGGAGGAGCCGGCATGCTTTGTAGTTTTGTCAGCGCCATAGGTGGCCACTATTTGTATACATTGTGTATGCAAGCAAATAATCTAATTGTGCCTAGTCACATGTGACAATAAAGTATTCCTATTCCTATTCCTAATTTTGTTAATAAGGTACTTAGAAATCAGCAGTTTTGTTTGTTGGGGTGATTTTGTCTATGTTTACTGTACTTCATTCTGCTCAATGCATTTTGATGGCAAGAGAGAATGTAAAATGACATTTTAATTAAGTTAACAGAGATACAGTACATCTTCAACAATTACTTTCGGATTTCCGCTTGGCCTCATCTGAAGTTGCTGTATCATTGAAACGTGAATAATAGGTATTGTCATTGGATTTACCATTATTTCAATTACAAATTATATTTTTAATGCACTGTACTGGCTATTATTGTGATACATCCTCTTATGTTCATGTAATGTAATACAAACTTGTAGCATTATTGGAAAGAGATGTTTATTATTAATGTTGAGTTAGAATATGGTAAATATTGACAGTACACTGTGATGAAGGTTATTCTAGCATTGCCATTTTATTGCTTGGGTTATATAAAACTACAACATTTATCTCACTACATTATCACAGTTGTTAATGTGATGCTCTGAGTTCTGCTCAGAATTCAGGGCCAAGTTAGACTTGTGTTTGCTTCTATGCTCAGTTTTACTATGCTGAGCTCTTGTGCCAAACATTCTCCTTAATTAGTTGCAGTTTATCCATTCTCCCTTAAAGATGCAGTGAAAACATTGGATGTATCAGTGTTTCGATGTGAGCAACATGAGACGTCAACCACATATCTGTGCTCTTAGTGTTTATCAAGTCAAACAGAGTTATTGGCCTGTCTCACTTAGGCGATTGTTCAGCGGACTGCCGGCGACTGTCAAGTTGCTGGCAGTCGCCTGAAAAACCGGGAACTGGAACGGCGACTGTCAGAGTGGAACACACACACACAAACACATCGCAAAGGCGGGGCCAGGGCAAGCGGGGGGAGCGCTGTCTGAAATTCACACGGTGCAAAGCCAAGGTGATACAGACACACACCGCGATGAACAGGAAGGTTGGCGCTGTAATTAAGACGGCTAGCACAGAGTACGGCAAGTCCTTTAAAAGAGAGGGGGAGAGGGGGGGAGTGGGAGAAGGGGGGAGGAGGAGTGGAGACAACTTTTAAGAAGCCAGACAACTTTTAAGAAGCCAGAGATACACAGCTGTGCAGTTCGGCGGACATTTACCATTGCCGATCGGTTATCCTTGGTTCTGAAAACTACTGCTCACGTTTTTCTTCCTCAATAAGCCATTGAAAATGACTGGTCAGCAAAGTTGATTAACTAAAACTACCTATGACTACCTTGACTGCCTACAACTACATGGCGACCCCACCACAACTGCACCCATGACTACAGGATTATCGATTATCTCCATGGCGACCAATTTTTGGCCGCAGAAAATGTTTCAACATGTTGAAAAATTTGCGGTGACCATACTGAGGCCGCAACTAGTTCCCAGAATGCGGGAACTGCTCGCGACCATGAAGGAGACTCACCAGAGACCACCAGTAAACATGTGACGACCATGTGGTGAGCGGAGAGTCTCCTGCACTCGCCTAAAAAGTCGCCTAAGTGGGACAGGCCCATTAGAAAACCAATGCAATATTTCCAAGAACATTATAATCCCACACACTCACATGCATATATTTTTTAAATTAATAATTATGCAATATTGGTTTTAAACTTCCAGGTATGAACCTTAATATCTTTTATACATAGATACATAGAAAATAGGTGCAGGAGTAGGCCATTCGGCCCTTCGAGCCTGCACCGCCATTCAATATGATCATGGCTGATCATCCAACTCAGTATCCCGTACCTGCCTTCTCTCCATACCCCCTGATCCCTTTAGCCACAAGGGCCACATCTAACTCCCTCTTAAATATAGCCAATGAACTGGCGTCAACTACCCTCTGTGGCAGAGAGTTCCAGAGATTCACCACTCTCTGTGTGAAAAAGTTTTTCCTCATCTCGGTCTTAAAGGATTTCCCCCTTATCCTTAAGCTGTGACCCCTTGTCCTGGACTTCCCCAACATCGGGAACAATCTTCCTGCATCTAGCCTGTCCAACCCCATAAGAATTTTGTACGTTTCTATAAGATCCCCTCTCAATCTCCTAAATTCTAGCGAGTATAAGCGAGTATAAGTACTGCATGATCGATCTGTCGATATTCAAAAAAATGGGAACATATTGTGCATATTACTTTTACATCAATCTCACCCAAAATTGCCTAATAAACTGTCAGCTCAAAAGAAATGTCAAGCCCTGTGGAGAGGGGACTCACCTAAGAACGGTGGTGGGTGGGGTGCAGTGGGGGTTGTAATGTGAGAAGACATTGAACTTGAGCAAAAACAGACACATATTATCGATCATTAATAACTTTTTATGAAAGATTTATAAAAAGTCACAAATACAAAACAGCATAAGAAAGATATTGTTTCTCAAACAACATTCAAGACCTTTGGTAATATTCTTCCTTTTTTAACTCAAACATATCATTAGCTTAATAAAAGCTGTCATGAGATCTGTAGTAAATGATTAAACCCGTCCTACATAAATTAGACGGTGTTCAAACTACATCTGTGCAGTAATCATTTTGGGACTCTTTGAATTGCCTCTGTTTTCTTTGAGGAAAGTTGATAGAACACTGGCGCAATATTGATTGTGCAGTAACAATAAATTTCAGAAATTCCGACAACTAGAAGAAGGATAAATGAAGGGTTTTGGAAATTAAATCAACAAATTCACAAAAAATGACTGAACTTTTCTTATTTCTCCTTTGCTAATGTAAAGGTGCTTAAGTGAGAACATCTGATATCATGTAGGAACCTTGGTCGAAAGACATATTGTTCAAGAGACAGCAAGAACTGAATCAATTTGTTGTAAGTTGACATGATTGCTGAATGATGTGGTTAACAGCTCCAACCATCGATGGTAATTTAGGCTATTTATCAGCAACTCATTGAAGCTGCCTTGCTAGCATAACATCAAATACTCAAAGCTCCAGCCATCTCCTGTGGACTGCACTTCTTCCCATTGCAAGAGGAATATTTGCTTATTTGCCTAACACCATTTTCACAGAAAAGGCCAGATAGAAGAACAGTTTGCTCATGAAAGCCTTTTATGTGGAGATGAACTGACCATTTGATTTTGTATACAATATATTTCCTTGCAAGCTTTACTGGATAGATGTCAGGAACAGATATATCAGCTGATATAATGTTTTCCCCCCATGGCCTCCATTTTCCCCCCATCCTTGGCCTTCTCCTCATGCTAGTCAGTTAATCAGCTCTAACAACAGTTCCCCTCAGTCAGTTTAGTTAACTCAACACATGGAGAAGTCAAATATTGGATTTTTATACCTCTTTGACTGAATAACATTTACCAATGGAACAAACAGGGATCTTAACTGATTGCTTTAAAATATATACAACACTAAGTTATTTGACAAACTAAGTATGGGCACTGTTTCAGATAGAGAAGATAATTATGTGGTTGTAATTGGACACACAAAACATACAAAAAGAGTTAACATAATATGTACAATGCAGCAAAATGAAACAGAATGCAGATACATACCACAGCAAATCGAGATCATTCTTGAATCATTTGATGTTCTGTACTCTCAGAATGAGGACCATCTTCGATCAGCTGCAAACAGAATGTTTAAGATTAAATCTTGTGCTGATATAATGCAATTAATCTCTTCCACAGTCATCGGCATGTTTTTGATGGGCAAGATTTCTACTTTCTTTAAAGCACTGTGCTCACTTTTTATCTGACAGCCTCCTCTGCAAGAGACTCACCAGCATCTAAGAACTGCCTGGCGTGAGTTTACACTTGTTAAATTACGACCAGTTAGACTCTGCTTTTCTAATCCATTTCTTGAATTTGAGATCTAGATATTTTCCCCTACAGCACATGGTGTCTACTGTTTTATTTATTCTGCCCTTTGTGTGGTTGGCTGCTTTCAGCTTGTACATGGAACCATGAGATTAGACTACGTGTCGCTTTTGATTGAGAATCCATTTAGCATTTGAATGTTTACTGTCAATCAGATTAACAGAAGTGTGTTAAAGCTAACCTTACCAGACTAAAGAGAGAGAGAGACAGAGACAGGAGGAACGTATTAAGGATAGAAAATAACATCAGACAAATCTTCCTGCAAAGTGCTTTCTGGATCAGTTAGAATCCCAGTCACCTAAAACAAAATCACATGCAAAGCTATCATTGTATATAGATGTTGGGGTTATGGGGGTGGGGAACTGCTCCAAAACACTGCATTGATACCTTTCTGGCACCCGAGAAGAGTTTTAAAAACAATATATATTTGAATTTTGTGGCATGTTTCCTTTTGGGGTTAATAGCTGCCATAGCAACAATCAGAGCAGCAGCTGCTGATTTAAATATATTAAAATGTTGACTGTGATCCAACCAACTGCCGTGTGTATCTGAGACATTTGTTAAAGGATGGGGTAAAAATACAGTACCTTTTTGTATTTTGACAGTGTTGCTATGGTCATTGTTCTAATAACATTAGGTACTCCCTAGTATTAAGCTCCTTATGCATGCAAGCAACCCCTCCTCTTGGTATTAGAAACATTGTCAGGAATAATATCTTCTAATCAAACGGTTCCTGGTTCAGACTTTGAGCTTGCTAAGAAAAAAGGCTTGTCAACCTATTGAATTGTTCCTCATCAATTTTCTATGTGCAGGTTATTAGCTCCTTTATAAAATGTGGCAGCAACATTGGCTGAAGAATTTACTGTAGTTGCATTCATTGCAAGAGTGTGACGTTGCGAGATACAGTCTGTAAAGAGAGAGGAAGGTGTTGAATCAATACTGTTATTCATCTAATGGATCTTTCTTCACCCAGAATGTCGAAGCTACAGTGCTGAACCAGGCCATTTGGCCAGCTAGATCACCGTGACGTTCCATGTCCCTCTTCTATCTAGTCCACCATTTCAATTAGATAGGCACAAAAAGCTGGAGTAACTCAGCGGGTCAGACAGCATCTCTGGAGTAAAGGAATAGGTGACATTCCAGGTCGAGAAGAGATGTCTGAAGAAGGATCTCAACCCGAAACGTCACCTATTCCTTTTCTTCAGAGATGCTACCTGACCTGCTGAGTTACTCCAGCTTTCTAACTATCTCTGAGGAGTCAGCTATCAACTCCGGCCCATTGGCCCATTGTTGATTTAGTAAATTATCTGGAGAGTGCAGTGGCTATGAACATATGCAATGCCTCCTGAAGGTTATGGAAGGGAGCCAAACAGAATGAAACCATTTCCAAAACTTGACAGTATATATATATATATATATGTATAAAAACAAAGAATCAGAGAAACAGCTTTGTTTCTCCTGTTCTAATCTCGGCACTGAATTTACAAAGAAGTCCAAAAATGATTTATGTTTTTCTTTGTGCTCAAGCTACTTGCTTTTGGCCATTTTCTTCTCTCCATATTATTTTTAAATGTTCCAGATGGATGTCATATAAAACAGTTTTATTTTTTAATACAATTTTTCAGAAGTGTTAAGCAATGATGTTGAAAGCTCTCTACTTAAAAACGTAGTTACTGATAGACCACTCAACAATGCCTTCACCAGTTAGCCATTATGGGTTCCATATTGGGGAAGAGTTTAGTTTATTTAATTTAGTTTAGAGCTACAGCACAGAAACAGGCCTTTCGGCCCACCGAGTTCGCACAGACTAGCAATCCCTGCACGTTAACACAATCCTACACACGCTAGGGACAATTTACACATACACCAAGCCAATTAACCTACATACAGGTACCTGTACGTCTTTGGAGTGTGTGAGGAACAAAGATCTCAGAGAAAACCCACGCGGTCAAGGGGAGAACGTACAAACTCCGTACAGACAGCGCTCGTAGTCGGGATCGAACCCCAGTCTCCGGCGCTGCAAGCGCTGTAAGGCAGCAACTCTACCACTGCGCCACCATGGCCACCCACTTTTTTAGTTTAAACTAAACTAAAAGAGTTATGTCAGCATTACTGGCATTCTAATACAGAGACTGAAGTTCAAATCCAACCAGGACAGTCAGTGAACTACAAGTAGGAGGAGGCTGCTTGCTTTTTCAAGCCTCCTCAATCATGTAATAAGATCATAGCACATCATCTGTACCCTCTGCTCCACGTCCCAATCAAACTCGAATTATCTTTGTTTCCCTTACCTTTCTGGAATATATCAACTTCTGTTTAAAAATATTCAAATACTGCTTCCACCGCCCCTTGAAAGGATTTCCAACTTTCCACCCATATCCCTCACCACAGCCTTTCCAGCAGTTGATTAGTACGGGTGTCAGAGGTTATGGGGAGAAGGCAGGAGAATGGGGTTAGAGGGGGGGAGAGATAGATCAGCCATGATTGAATGTTGGAGTAGACTTGATGGGCCAAATGACCTAATTCTGCTCCTATCACTTATGATCTTACCCTCTACTCCATCAGTTTGAAGAAGGGACCTGACCCAAATCATTGTCTGTTCTCTCCACAGATGCTCTGATCCTTCAGCACGTTGTTATTTTGTCCAGAAAGTGACTTATTTCTCTCTCAGATGCGCAAGCCCAAACTGTTCAACAGCAATCCCTAGTTCTTGACTGCCTCGTAGGAAATGTATTCTGCACGGCTGCTCGATTAAGACCACACAGGTTCTTATGTTTCAATTAATTTGCCCCTCACTCTTTAAAATGCAATTAATTGAATACATTTGGAATAAAAAGCCAGTATTAGGCTGTCCATGCACTGGACTGTGGTGAGAGCCCAACTTGATCAATGATCACTAATTAATTTTAGGTAAATGAATCTGATGTGGTTAAGACTATCTTAGTATCTGGTTGGCATGTACACACTTCACACATTCTTCACGTACATTCGTTATTCAAAGCAATATCATGCTCCACACATTGGAAAAAGCTGGCAATAACTAGTCCATGAAAACACCTACAGAGTATGAATCATGATCCTCAGGAGAAGGGATAAAGCATGGACTGACTCAAATTGCTTGCAGTTTTATTTTAGAAATTGTTATTTATATTTACTGCAGTTTTTAAATGTCTGAAAGTGTCCATAAGAATTGGTCTTCTACACCTCTTTATTCCCTTTTGCTAATAGAATGGGCCTGTTGGTCTTGTGCCAAATTTTCACGTCCGTTGGTCTGATTGTATACGCCTGGATAATCTGGGTAGTCTGTAGTCCACCATGAGAAATCCAGGAGTTATGCACAGCAGTTTCAAGAGTGCTGATCAGTTGAGCAGAATTTACAGACTTCCATCTCTGCTTAGTTGTCCTAAGTTTCTGCAATGATTATGTAGGTAAAGTTGGTAGTTCCAAGACAGTCTGCCAACTTCTAACCTCAATATCTAGGCCATTTTATATACATTCAAATATATCGTATCAATATTATTTCATTGGGTTTTGATGATGGAGTTAATTTCTGAATTGTGTGTTCCTCGGGGGTCATTTTCAAAAATACTGGAGCTATATAGAAACATAGAAACATAGAAACTAGGTGCAGGGGTAGGCCATTCGGCCTTTTGAGCCAGCACTGACATTCAATATGATCATGGCTGATCATCCAAAATCAGTATCCTGTTCCTGCTTTTTCCCACATATCCCTTGATTCCATTAGCCCGAGGAGCTAAATCTAACTCTCTCTTGAAAGCATCCAGAGAATTGGCCTCCACTGCCTTCTGAGGCAGAAGATTCCACAGATTCACAACCTTCTGTGTGAAAATGTTTTTCCTCATCTCCGTTCTAAATGGCCTACCCCTTATTCTTAAACTGTAACCCCTGGCTCTGGACTCCCCCAATATTGGGAACATTTTTTCTGCATCTCGCCTGTCCAATCCCTTAAGAGTTTTATATGTTTCCATAAGATCCCCTCTCAACCGTCTAAATTCCAGTGAATTTAAGTCCAGCCGATCCATTCAATATTATTTCGATGATGGAGTTAATTTCTGAATTGTGTGTTCCTCGAGGGTTGTTGTAAAAAGTACTGGAGCATTAAATAACTCCACTCTGATGTTTGCTCTCATTGAAATGTGGATGATGAGTTGTCTGCGAGTGATGAATG
Source organism: Malacoraja senta (assembly GCA_038087875.1). Taxonomy (NCBI): domain Eukaryota; kingdom Metazoa; phylum Chordata; class Chondrichthyes; order Rajiformes; family Rajidae; genus Malacoraja; species Malacoraja senta. Next base: position 187,997,173 of record CM075977.1, read on the forward strand.
ACTTCCTGCAGTGGTTGAATACAGAATAAACAATAGGCAAATTGAAAATTTTGATGTAAGTCATTGAAGGGTTACATCAAAAAGCACTTTGTCATTCAAATAGACCTCCCACTTGTCAGCAATCTGCTCTGTAATAAGAGCTGTGTTCCTTCTCAATTGTCCAGGAAGGGCAATGTTCAATGACATTTGTGTGTGCCATATGTGTTTCCATCTTGAATTGCTCGAAAAAGCTCAGGATTAAATCAAATCAATTTAGGTCAGGTCAAGGTTATCATCATGCATACGTAAGTTGAGGTATAATGAAAATCATGCTTGCAGCAGTATCAAAGGCACATGGACTCAGATCACACACAGAAACATAAACTGTACATAAATTACACATAAGTTGTACAAGCCAGTGAAAAAACTGTGCAAAAAAAACAAATCAGAAATCAATTTGTTGTTTTTTTATTAGAATCCAAGAAGGCTCCCAAGATGTGCATGCAGAGGTGAATGAAGAAAGACTCAGCAGACCGCCGCAGAGGAAGAGCTGGGGGGGGGTGCTTACAGCCACATGCAGTGCAGGCCGGGCTCACTGCCATGAACTAAGACCCAGCGAGCCGCTGCCTGCAGGGGGAGAGATTGGAAGCTGCCGAGCTCAGCCCCGAACACCGGAGAGCTGAGGTGGAGGGAGCCTCTAGCCGGAAGGAGAGGGACCAGGGTATTGCCTCCAGTGCCTTCATGGTCATCTGCAGGAGGCATCCCTGGGACACAAAGGTGGTCAGGCGAGGAGAGGTACATTGGTTAAAGGGCAGTGGATTGGGGCCTTGTCGGATCTGGACGTGCTCCTGTATATTGAGCACGTGGACCGGACTTGGGACTTTGGACTAAATGGCATCAAAATATGGTAACTCATGCTTGTTTGAACAGAATTTCACTATGCAGTGCATACGTGATAATAAAGAATCATTGTACCATTGAGGTTTATGATAGTGCAAGAAGAGGTCTGTAGAGTTTTGTTGTGAGATAGGATTATGGTTTGTGCAGGTCTTTGAGCTTGGGCAGAAGTTATCAACAGTTATTCAAGAACCTAATGGTTGTAGGAAACTCTTATCTGTCCATCTGTTGCTGCCGCTCCTCTGGCTGCCAATTTCTGCTTTAAAAGGTCAGAATGTGAGTAGACAGTTCTCCTGCAAGCTGCCTGCAAAACGTCACCTCTCTCCAGCACCATTATATATAATCCCTGTTGATAACTTCTGCCCATGCTCAAAGGCAATGCATGATGTGGCCTACATGTGCCTCAGTTGGTGAAGTTTCTTCCGCTTTTTGCTTTGTTTTACCAGTATGGTGCTCCTTGTGCACCTCTGTTTGATCGAACCCGGGTCTCTGGCACTGTGAGGCAGCAGCCAACCAGCTGTGCTGCTGTGCTGCTGATAGTGAAATGAATGAGGAATAAGATATACACAAAAGGCTGGAGTGACTCAGTGGGACAGGCAGCATCTTTGCAGAGAAGGAATGGGTGATCTCTCGGGTCAAGACTCTTCTTCGGACTAGTCGGGGGGAAAGGGAAACGAGAGATATAGACAGTGATGTGGAGAGATAAAAAACAATGAATGAAAGATATGCAAAAGTAACGATGATAAAGGAAACAGGCCATTGTTAGCTGTTTATTGGGTGAAAACGAGAAGCAGATGTGACTTGGGTGGGGGAGGGATGGAGAGAGAGGGAATGCCGGGGTTACTTGAAGTTAGAGAAATCCATATTCATACCACTGGGCTGTAAGCTGCCGAAGCGAAATATGAGATGCTGTTCCTCCAATTTGCATTTAGCCTCACTCTGACAATGGAGGAGACCAAGGACAGCAAGGTCAGTGTGTGAATGGGAAGCAGAATTAAAGTATTTAGCAACCGGGAGGTAAGGTAGGTCCAGGCGAACTGAGCGAAGGTGAACAACCGGGCGATCAGGGGTGCATTTCTAATGGGGCAGAGAGAACAAGTTCAAAACTTGTATAGAAAATGAACTGAAAGAGCAGTGAACCGTTGGAAAGGTTGTTGTAGATTCTAGTTGGGGAGTCTAGTACCAGGGTCCACAGTTTAAGAATAAGGGGTAAGCCATTTAGAACGGAGATGAGGAAAAAATTTTCACACAGAGGGTTGTGAATCTGTGGAATATTCTGCCTCAGAAGGCAGTGGAGGCCAATTCTTTGGATGCTTTCAAGAGAGAATTAGGTAGAGCTCTTAAAGATAGTGGAGTCCGGGGATATGGGGAGAAGGCAGGAGGAACAGGGTTCTGATTGTGGATGATCAACCATGATCACTGTGAATGGCGATGCTGGCTCGAAAGGCCGAATAGCCTACTCCTGCACCTATTGTCTATTGTCTATAGTACACAGACACTTTGGTGAAATAGTTGAATACATGGGATTCTATACAACAATGCTGAAAAGTGAGAGTTAATACATGTTACTGGAAGGATGTGGAGAGAGAATACAAGCTGAATACTATAATTTTAAATCAAATACAGAAATAGAGAAGATTCATCATCTTTGTGTGTAAGGCATTTGAAAGGACCAAGGGATAAATCAGTTAATAAAGGTATCTCCCAGCATTTCAAATTAGAGTCATGGACCAAGAAATTCATTAGCACAACTCAGAACAGAGCAATTTTCATGGTATCGCAGCCCCAGGGTAAAATTCAACACCTAACCTTTTTGGATGGTAGTCAATCTTCTCAGCATGATTGTAATGGCTTTAAACTTCCCCAAGTAACATCAATAGCAGTGTATTTTGCAAAATCTGCCTCCAAATTTTCAACCTCACTCATACAATAACTCAATTTCCCCTGAGACCATTCTCTATAACAACCAACATACAAACTGTAATCTTTGCCTTTACTGAAACCTGTGACCTCCTCCATCCCCAAAACTACCTCACATGTCACAACTGCTTTGGAATTCAGGAGCACAGTCACTTTCTGTTTCCTAGTCTCAGGATCAATGCCATACCATATAACCATATAACCATCACAGCACGGAAACAGGCCATCTCGGCCCTTCAAGTCCGTGCCGAACATTTTTTTTTATTTTTAACTTCCCCCTAGTCCCATCTACCTGCACTCAGACCATAACCCTCCATTCCTTTCCCGTCCATATACCCATCCAATCTATTTTTAAAGGATAAAATCGAACCAACCTCCACCACTTCCACTGGAAGCTCATTCCACACAGCACACCTTTCAGTTTGCTGCTGAATGCTGCATTACAAATGATCATTGTCAAGGAGACACCATTGACTTTCCCACAGCGGTGGATAGAATGAGCACAGACATTTGTCTACAATGCAGGTTTCTCTGATGTAGGCATTGATCAACTGTATTCATTTCCTTCTCATGACCTCTTTGACAAGCTCCTGCCAGGAGCACCTGGATGTGACTATGGAGAGTCTTTGTGGCCTCTCACACTATAAACATGCATCCTGTTGGTGCTATTCTTCTCCAGCCAAACAGTTGCCACTGTCTCCTACATTCTATCATTGCAGCTTCTTGTCCTTCACTGGAAGAGTGTTGTTTGCATTGTGCTATGTCCTTTAGGAGCAGCATAAAATACATCAGTACGGATGAATGCTGAAAGATGCAACGGATCAATGGAGAACATTGCTCTGAAACTAACCAAGTGTGGCTTGAGCAGAGGAATTAAACAGGAATGTTTTGGGAATAAGAAAGATCTTGTCATTTATGCAATTTTCACAAACATTGTTATGGTGTTCCTGAACTTTGTTTTAACACCATTAAAAGTAAAACAATTTCTGGTGGAGAGAAAGTTATGTTAAAACTATTTAAAAACTGTTAAACTCTTGCTGGAGTACATTGTATATAATTCCAGACTTCATCATTTAGAAAAGGCAATAGATTTTGAGATTCTACAAGAGAGATTTTGTGATGCAGGATAGCATGATTGAAAAGTACTTTCCCTCCACAGAGAAGAGAATGCTTGGAGGAGATATGGCAGAGCTGATCAAAACAATAAAGTGCTTTAGATAAAGTAAATAAAGGGCAACTATTTCCATTTCTGGAAGTCAATGAAACCAAAAGAAATAGGTTCAAAGTGATTGGCAAAAAAACGGACATAACATAAGGGAGTTTCTTGTCCCCAGAATGGATAGTTAGCATTTAGAAAGTAATGCATGACAGGATGCTGTAAATAGAGTCAATAGCAGCCTTTAAACAGAAATACTGTAGATGCATACCTGCAGGAGACAAACGTTTAGGAATAGGAAGAAAGAATGGAAATAGATTGCACTTTGGGGAAAAAAACAACACAGACTGGATGGGTTGAATGATCTGCTGTTAATCAATAAGATTCTCTGCTTCTCATTTTCCATTATTTTACAGATATTTAACAAAAAATATGGTGGGCGCCGTGGAGCAGCGGTAGAATTGCTGCATTACAGCACCAGAGACCCAGGTTTGATCCTGACAATGGGTGCTATCTGTATGGAGTTTGTACATTCTCCCTGTGACTGTATGGGTTTTCTTTGGGTGCCCTGGTTTCCTGCCACACTCCAAAGACCTATAGGTTTGTAGGTTTATTGGCTTTGGTATATAATGTAAAATTGTCTCTAGTGTGTAAGATAGTGTTAATGTGCAGCGTGACTGCTGGTCAGTGCAGACTTGGTGGGCTGAAGAGCCTGTTTCCGCGCTGTTTCTCTGAAGTCTAAATCCATAAGATATGGAGCCAAGGCCAGGAGAATATCCCTCAGTGGGTAAAATGCATTCATCATATATCATAATTAACTTTAATGCTCTTGTGCTTTACTCATTCTCCTGTAAACATGTCATTTCTGCGAGTTACAGAAAATGGTCTGACCATTTACACCCATACATTAAACTTGAACAACCTGATGTATCTGTGCCATCTCTTTGAAAGAGCTGTCTGACTGGTCTCAAATCTCATTTGCACTCATCTTCTCCGATTCCTTCCTTGCAGCTTCCAAAGTACATTACAAGACATTTAGTCAGCTAATTCATTGACTGCTGTAAATTGCCTCTAGTTTAGTTTAGTACAGAGATTGAGCATGGAAAGAGGCGATTCGGCCGACTGAGTTGACACTGGCAATTGATCACATGTTCGCACTAATTCTATCTTATCTCATTTTCTCATCCATTCCATACACATCTGCGGCAATTTTATGTAGGCCATTTAACCTATAAACCCACATGTGGGTGGAAACCTGCATACCCGGTCAAAACACATGCATCACAGGGAGAATATGCAAACTCCACACACAGGATCAGATAGGCCAGGATCGAACCCTGGTCTCTGATGCTGGGGCAGCAGCTCTTTGTCTGCATTGTGCCATCCATAGTGTGCGAAGGTGAGTGGTCGAATTTGTGATAGTTGACAGGAATGTGAGGGGGAAAATGTGATTATTGTTAGAAGAGTGTAAATTCTTGATAGCTGGTATGGACGGTGAGCTGAAAGGCTTGTTTACGTGCTGTACAACTCTATAACTCTATAGGGTGGCATGGTGGCACAGCGGTGCTGCATAGAGTTGCTGCCTTACAACGCAGGCAGCAAGCCGGGTTCGATCCCAACTACGGGTGCTGTCTGTATGGAGTTTGTATGTTCTCCCCGTGACTGCGTGGATACTCAGTTTTCTCCCACACTCCAAAGATATACAGGTTTGTAGGTTGATTGGTTTGGTATAAGTGTAAATTGTGTGTAGGATACTGCTAATAGGCGGGGATTGCTGGACGGTGGGCCGACGGGTCTGTTTCCGCGCTGTATCTCTAAACTAAATTACAAACTAAACTCTAAACCATTGACTCATCCAAAAAACAATAATAATAATAATAGATTAAGTGGAGAGATGAAACAGGTAAAATATTTATTCACAATTTCATGCAATCATGGACTTACATAAAGAGACAGAGGTATTTTGCTTTCCATTCATGCCTCGTTAGCTCTTGCTCCTTGGCATTATCATTATCAGGCCGTTCCTGAGAACGTGGCTTCACCTTGGATTGAGATTTAAATTTAGTCTTTTATTGACCAGGGCGCAATGAAAAAGGTTCAAACAACAGATGCTCACAGTCAAACTCATTAGCATCATTATCTGCGGCCATAAAATTAGTGCACCTGGTTTCAAATTGGAGCCGCTGGTCCTTTTGTTGCTCAGCTTCTCAGCCAAAAGTCGGCAGAATACTGTAACACTGAGCAGTTACTTTGGAGAGCTGACCAGCTGCCATTGGCGGTAGAGCAGTGTACAATGTCTGGCTCTTTGGCTAAGCTTGGTAACAGACCTAAATTCAATGATGCCAACACTGCAAAATCACAATGCAAGAAAGAGAATTAGCTCTTAGGGCTAAAGGAGTCAAGGGATGTGGGGGAAAAAGCAGTAACGGGGTACTGATTTTAGATGATCAGCCATGATCATATTGTATGGTGGTGCTGGCTCGAAGGACCGAATGGCCTACTCCTGCACCTATTTTTCTATGTTTCTATGTTTCTAAATCACAAATGTTTTCTGTAGCAGATATCATTGATTTGTGGATACTTGATTTGTGGATCTCTTTCCTAAAACAGGTGCAATGTTACAATGTCCCCTGGCCCAGGTACCTCAGAGCAGTCAATTGGTAGAGAGTTTGAAGAAACTTGGGGATATCTGTTAGAGAGGAGGGTACACAAGCAAGAAAAAGGGCGAGTTCATACAAAGGTGGATAGTTGGAAATGTTTCCCCCATAGCAATGACATCTAAAACTAGAGGACATGGGTGTAGGGCAAGAGATTTAACAGGGATCTGAGGAAGATAATTTTCCATCCACTGGTGGTTGGAATCCAGCATGAACTACCTTAATGGTTGGTGGAGGCAAATATTCTCTCAATTTTAATCTCATCAATGAATAGAAGGCTATTAATCAAGTGCCAGTAAATGGGAAAGTATAGGTATGTACTTGATAGTCAGCATGGAACTGATACTGAAGGGCCTGATTCCATGTTCTCTGACTCTAGGATAATTAGAATAAATGTTGAGTGCAGACAGAACCGGGAGTACTAGTTCTAAAATCCCTGAAGATGGCAGGGCAGGTAGATAAAATATCTGAGAAGGCATATTGATGTATTCTGCGGTACACAAAAATGCTGGAGAAACTCAGCGAGTGCAGCAGCATCTATGGAGCGAAGGAGATAGGCAACGTTTCAGGCCGAAACCCTTCTTGAGTCTGAAGATGCTGCTGCACCCGCTGAATTTCTCCAGCATTTTTGTGTACCTTTGATTTTCCAGCATCTGCAGTTCCTTCTTTAACACTTGATGTATTCTGCCCTGACTTTGAGGCAGAGACTATCGGTCAAGGCAGGCATGCTACCACAGTTTTAGACCACAGTTGGAACAGTGTCTGCAGTTTTCTTCACATTGCAGGATTTAATAGCACAGGAGATATTTCCATAAAGGTTTGTTGTGAGTAAAGATTCATATTTTCTCTGGAAGCAAAGAGCTGAAGAGAGATTTAAGGAAGGTCGAAACAGAATAAACAGGAAGATTTTAATTTTTGCAGCTAAGTGGTCAATGACAAAGGGACATAGATTTAAGATAATAGAATGATTAGAGGGGAATTGAGAAACTGTCCAAAGGTTATTGGGGGAGGAATCTGGAAATCATTGTGTGAAAGAATAGTGGAGGTAAAAACGCCATTAAAAATGGCCAGAATATCCAATTTTATTTTAACATAACCAAAGAAAAAACAATGCCAGTGGGATTCATATCTTTCCAGCTAGAATGGCCATAAACATCTGAGGACTTTCTTTGTCCTAATAATTCTGATCTACATTAGTCTTAACCACTTAATGATAAAATAACTTGCACCTAAGATTGTTTTCATCACATCAATCTACTGAAGTACTTCAGGATTGATGAGATATTTTCTAAAGTACGATCACAAATAGAAGGAGTCAATTAAATTGCACACAGCCATAAGGTAATGACTAAGCAACAGCTGTTTTTTTGCTGAGGGGTACTATCCAAACTCAGTCCAGAACCTGTGCTGGAATGAGTATGCTTTGCTTTCTAATTTTGCTGCTAATATGGGATAACACTGTAAAAAAAACTGTCAAATAAACAGCAAAATCCAGTGATAAATATCAATCCAAAATGTGCGGAAAATGTAGCTGTTCTTCAAAACACAGCTCAAGGACCCTTTAATCGGGAGCTTTGCTTTACAGTTAAGGGCCTGTCCCACTTAGGCAAACTTTTAGGCAAGTGCAGGAAACTCTGTGCTCGCCTCATGATTGCCACATGGTCGCCACATGTTCACTGGTGGTCTCTGGTGAGTCTCCTTCATGGTCGGGAGGAGTTCCCGCATTCTGGGAACTATTCGCGGCCTCAGTATGGTTGCCGCAAATTTGTCAACGTTGAAAAATTTCCGCAACCAAAAATTGGTCGCCATGGAGGAAATCAATAATCCTGTAGTCGTAGGTACAGTTGTAGTGGGGTCGCCATGTAGTTATGGATAGTCGAGGTAGTCGTAGGTAGTTTTAGTTAATCGCCTTTGCTGACCGGGCATTTTCATTGGCTCATTGGGGAAATATAACGTAAGCACGAGTTTTCAGAACCAAGGATAACCGACCGGTAATGTTAAATGCCCGCCAAACTTCACAGCTGTGTATCTCTGGCTTATTAAAAGTTGTCTGGCTTCCTAAAAATGTCTCCACTCCTTCTCCCCACCCACCCCCCCCCCTTCTCCCCTCCACCCTCTTTTAAAGGACTTACCGTACACTGTGCTAGCTGTCTTAACCTTCCTGTTCATCGCACTGTGTGTCTGTATTACCTTGGCTTTGCACCGTGTGAATTTCAGACAGCGCTCCCCCGCTTGCCCTGGCACCCACCTTTGCGCGCGGGGGTGTGTGTGTGTATGTGTGTGTGTGTGTGTGTGTGTGTGTGTGTGTGTGTGTGTGTGTGTGTGTGTGTGTGTGTGTTTGTGTGTGTGTGTGTGTGTGTGTGTGTGTGTGTGTGTGTGTGTGTGTGTTTGTGTGTGTGTGTGTGTGTGTGTGTGTGTGTGTGTGTGTGTGTGTGTGTTTGTGTGTGTGTGTGTGTGTGTGTGTGTGTGTGTGTGTGTGTGTGTGTGTGTGTGTGTGTGTGTGTGTGTGTGCATGCGTGCGTGCGTGCGTGCGTGCGTGCGTGCGTGCGTGCGTGCGTGCATGCGTGCGTGTGTGTGTGTGTGTTCCACTCTGACAGTCGCCGTTCTAGTTCCCGGTTTTTCAGGCGAGTGCCGCGAACTTGACAGTCGCCGGTAGTCCGCTGAAAAATCGCCTAAGTGGGACAGGCCCTTAACTCTGTATCACTTCCTAATGAGCAGTAGTTTCTCTCTATGGCATTGTAATGTCCAGCTGGTCTTTACACTCAAGTCTTTGTCCTTAGACTTGAAACCTCATCCCTTCTAATTCAGCAGTAAGTCTGCTATCATTAAGCTATGACTGACATTTGGGACTGATTGAGCACTTAATTATATATTTATTGAGCGAAATGCCACACACAAATGAAATCATAAATTAACAGCACCCATTAATTGTGTGAATTTATCTTACTGATGAATTACAGTGCCCAAAATATATACTGCCTTTTCATTTCATGCAATATTGCAGAATTATCATGAACTTTTTAGGCAGTTCCGTGGTGTTGCGAATGACTTGCAGTCTCTCTACTTCTGAGAGTGGAAGATGTCTATGTGTTAAATAGAGTCGATGTTGCAAGCCACCTACCACTCAAGCATGACTGAGTGTGGTCTTGGTCCAATGACGAGAGGTCCAAAATGGTTGGAGATTTAGCAGACATGTACATTCATGGACACACACACATCATTCATTTTTTTTCTCTCTCTCACTCTCTCTCCCTCTCTCCCTCTCTCCCTCTCTCCCTCTCTCCCTCCCTCCCCTTCAAATCACACACCCACCCCAATAACTCCCCCAAGTACACAAAATGGCTGATAAAATGCATATTGAAGGACACAAACACATAGGATCACATCCTTTTCCTGGCTTTGTTGAGTGGTCTGACGGTACTATTTTATTGAGCTCTGCAATGCTGGAAGTTGCATATGGCATTCCAAGGGATTATTTAGTGACTATTATCATGGCAATCTGTACGGTGAAGGCTTATGCGAATGCGAACAACTTTGATTGTAAAAGGCTTCATTGCCAAACATTCACTCCAGATTTTCATGCTAATGACATCTGCTACCCAGATGTCCTCTCAACAGACAGTTGTCCATAATTACCTCAGTTTCACCTATTCCTACCACTGTTACACTAGAAGATCATGCACATTAATGGACATAAATGGAAAAAGAGCAAACCTGGCACTGTTAATACCCACAACAACTTCACGGAGGTCAAGCGCATATAATTAAAATGGAAGCATTGCACAGTCCATGAACCAGGAATGCAGTGTAGAATTTATTTTTTGTTATGTCTGGAGGCGGGTTAAATGAAAATTGAAGAATTTTTGCTTTTAGATCAAAACCCAGATGCACTTTTTTTGTGTATCAATGAATGTAAACCACATGATAGGAGATATCTTAAGAAAACTTTGGCACCTGTCCATAACCACAATATTTGGGTGACGTATTCATGTTCATAAGTGATTGGAGCAGAATTAGGCCATTCGACCCATCAAGTCTACACCACCATTCAATCATGGCTGATCCATCTTCCCCTCTCAACCAAATTCTCCTGCCTTCTCCTCATAACCCCTGAAACTCATACCAATCAAGAATCTATCTATCTCTGTCTTAAAAATATCCATTGACTTGGCCTCCACAGCCTTCTGTGGCAATTAATTCACAGATTCACCACTCTCAAACGAAATAAATTGTTCCTTATCTCCTTTCTAAAGGAATGCCCTTTAATTCTGAGGCTATGATCAGTGATATTGTTGTGTTTACTGCCCTGATCTGCAAACTGAATGCCTCATTTGGTTCTGGAATATTTACATATGAGACTGTTCCTGTTCACACAAACCGTCTTCATTATATTTAACAAATACCATGACATTCCTGCTTCGCCACCACAGGACTCCAGGAAAACGGGAGTGCAAATTGGATTACTAGATTTTGCAGCTCTGGATGACAAGAATAGGCAGCTAAAGCTTGTTGAGAAATGTGAGTAGTCCCACAGTAGTTCTCTGGGTGGCCAATGTCTATGAACTCCATGAGTTCATATCGAAACGCAAAAATCCCAAACATGTTGACAGATTGTAATGGGTAAATCTGTCAGTGGGTTTCATCACTGCAAGGGATAAAAGAGAAAGGCAGTGAGTCAATTCAGTCAAAAAGGCAAAAGAAGCATATGTAAGATTTAGGAAAATAAAATCAGACAGTTCCTTCAAGGAATATAAAGAAAGCAGGAAAGAACAAGTAGGGAATTTGTTAGGCCAAAGAGGGCATGGAATGTCCTTGCTAAACAGGATTGAAGAGAATCTTTCAGGCACTTTATACATACTTTGAAAACAAGAGGGCAAGTGTCAAATGTTGCACTTTGGATGTGACAATAGAGTTACAGTAATTGCAGGACCCTTAATAGCACTGAAGAACAGAGGGATCTTGGATCTTGTTGAAGTCCATTACTCCCTGACAGTAGCAACAGATAGAGTGGTAACAAGGTGTGTGATATGCCCAGAGCATTGAGTATAAGAGTCAGGAAGTGATATTGTAGCTTTATAAAAGTTTGCTTTGGCCACGTTTAGAGTATTGTGTGCAGTTTTGGTTGTCCCATTGCAGGTAGCACATGGAGGCTTTGGAGTAGAGGTTTACCAGAATGCTGTTTGAATTTGAAGCTATTGGTTATAAGGAGGGCCTGGACAATTGTGGCTTCTTTAAACTCTCCTCACTTGAAGAGAGACCTGATGGAAGTTTATAAAATTGTGAAAGGCTTAGATTGGGCAAACAATCAAAATTAATTTCCCAGGGTGGTAGGTCAAATATAATTGACGTAGCTTTGAGGTAGAGGGAAAACATTTAAAGAGATGAGCAGTATGTTGTTTTTCTGGGTGCTGGGTGCTTGGAACACTGTCAAAAATCATGGTGAAAGCAGATACAATAGTGGCATTTAAGAGACTTTTAGATAGGCAAATGAATGTGCAGGAAATGAGGGCTATGGGTCACCTACAAATAGAAGGGATCAGTTTAATTTAGCATCATGTTCCACACAAGCATCATTGTCCAAAAGTCTGTTTCTGTGCTGTGCTGTTCCTTGCTGTAGGTTCTATGTGGTTAGCGTAATAAAGTGATGGTCAGCCATGACTATACTGAATAGCAGAACAGACACAAGAGGCGCAATGGCGTACTCCCAGATCTATCACTGTATATCCAAACAATACAATGGGCTCCACTTAATAACAGCCAGCTCACAGCTCTGCACAAGACCGCAAAAAATTGCAGAGGGTAATATATGCCGCCCAGTGCATCACAGACCAGACTTCCCACCATTGATTCCACCTACACTTCACAGCTTCGGGAAAATTAGCAAACATAATCACATATTCTGCACCTCCCCTTTTGCCCTAGCCATTGCATTTGAGTTTGACTTAATTTTATTTTTGTATAGTATTATCTGATCTGATTGGATAGCCTGCAAAACCACGCCTTTCACTGTACCTCGGTACACGTGGCAATAATATACCAAAACCCCCTCTGCACTGATTGGCATTCACTAAAACATGATTATTTTATGATGTGGCTCTAAGCTACATCTCACTTTGCTGCAGACACCTGCTATTAGTGCTTGTTTTCTATTTGCGCATAATCACAGGTGAAGTTTGACATTAATTAGGTTTGGAAGACACAAACTTTGGTTATTCAGGTGTAATTCAGACAACATTAGAGTTAGCCTTTTGCTGCTGAGTTTTCGAGGCACATAGACCTCTCCTGTATGAAACCTGTCGATTAATGCAACTATGGAGATTTTATTTATCCTGACAAAATTGAGATCAGTTTTAAAATAGAATCCAGGTTAATCTGAGGAATTGCCCTTCCTAAACATCTGTGGACAGTTTTTCAGTATTGTTGAGTTCTACAACTCTCATTCCAATACCATCACAGGTTCATCTTCACTTCATGAAGTTCAGGTGGTGAAGAACAATGCACCTGCTGAGAGGTGCTGCAGTCACTGTTGGGCATTTTAAGACTCCCAACACCAATATAATCACACTTCTTAATAGATCAAATAAGATTTTATTCTGGTCCTAATTTACACTTTTAGGGAGGGACACATTTTGTGCCTTATCCTGCACAGTGGAAATGTTGACACTGGTGTGAAACTGCCAATTGAAAAGCTTCCACAAAGAGAAGGGGAGGTCTGGGGTAGAAATTCATCCTCTGCAATGCTCGCTGGCTGAGTGATCCAGTGACATTGGTATTTGAACTCGGCTCTGAAAAGTTGATGGAAACACATTTTAGAAACTGAATGCAATGCATAAAGTTCACTGCACAACATTTGTATGAAGGAACTGCAGAGCAGAGGAGATGCTGCCTGTCCCACTGAGTAACTCCAACATTTTGAGTCTATCTTTACTACATAATATATTAGCCTGTACATTACAAGACAATTTTCTAAATTCTTTGGATTATGCAAATTTCAAGTTGGCTCCGACCAAATGAATATAGTTACCACATCCTC
>CM075977.1:188011014-188289493 GCA_038087875.1 Malacoraja senta
AGAGAAAGAGAGAAAGAGAGAAAGAGAGAAAGAGAGAAGGAGGAGAATCGAGAGGAAAGAGAGAAAGAGAGAAGAGGAGAAAGACAGAGAGAGAGAGAAAGAGAGAGAGAGAGAGAGAGAGAGGAGAGAGAGAGAGAGAGAGAGAGAAAGAGAAAGAGAAAGAGAAAGAGGAAAAGAGAAAAGAGAGAGAGAGAGAGAGAGAGAGGAGAGAGAGAGAGAGAGAGAGAGAGAGAGAGAGAGAGAGAGAGAGAGGCCATTCAGCTCATCGAGTATACTCTGCCATTCTATCATGGCTGATCTATCTTTCCCTCTTAACCACGTTCTCTTGCCGTCTATGTAACTGTTTGGCGCTCTTCCTAAGCAAGAATCTATCAATCTCCGATTTAAAAATACATAATGTCTTAGCCTCCACAGCCATCCATGGCAAAGAATTCCACAGATTCCCCACTCCCTAGCTTTAGAAATTCATCCTAATCTCCATTCTGAATATGTCCTTTAATTATGAGGTTGTGCCCTCTGGCTCTAGACTCTCCCTTTAATTTGAAGTATCCTTTCCTCGTTCACTCTATCTAGGCCTTTCATTAAACAGTAGGTTTCAATGAAATCCCCCATCATCATAACTTTTGATGAGGAATTAAACAGCTAAAATGCTCTGCACTCTTCCAAATATTGTCCCTCCATCTCAGTCTCAAAATCTCACTCTCATTGCTCTGTTGTGATGGATAGCATCATTAAATATCTTCGAAGGCCTCCAAATTTGCATATCAAAAATGATGCTAAACAATAAGGATGTTAAAATGACAACAGAAAAACTGGTTTGCAAAACTTTGAAAAAAATATTTATTTTTTGAGCGGTAAATGAATACTAAATTTATGTGACAGATTCACACTGGTTTATTCACTTTGTAATCACACCACCAAATTGAAGAAGTACAGGACCTTCTCTTGCCTCCAGTCAAACTGGAGCCATCAGTAATGCTTCAGAAATATTACTTAAATGACAAATAGAAAATATAACCCATGATGCCACCCCTTGCACTGCTATGTGCAGGAAGGAACTGCAGATGTAGGTTTAAACCGAAGATAGACACAAAAAGCTGGAGTAACTCAGCAAGTCAGACAGCATCTCTGGAGAAAAGGAATAGGCAATGTTTTGGGTTGAGACCCTTCTTCATGTGTTTCACCAATTTATTCTCTCCAGAGATGCTGTCTGACCCGCTGAGTTGCTCCAGCTTTTTGGGTCTATCTTTCACTACTATGCCAAGTACTGTGTTTTGGGAATTGGTCATTTTACTACTGTTTGGTAAAGGCCCTTTTGTCTTGCGGATTTTTAAATGCAAATCTCTTTCTCTCATTGTTCTTCAGTGAATGAATCAATGGTGACTTGGAACTCAGTCTCCAAAACCGCCAATGTCGGGGAGTTATCTGCAAACTGCTGCTCGGCGACAGAGGTTGCAGTGGCCTTGTTTCTGAAGTGGAGACAATGCTGGGCTGAACAATTTCCCTTTTATCCGAGAGATTTCCTCCACTCCAGCTGGAAGCTTGGCAAAGGTGAAGCATTGCCCTGAGATGATATCAGACCATTGATGAAACCATACTTGACTCCAGTTGAGAAAGAAATTGGGTTAAGGTTAGGGAGGATAAAATGGAGGCAGACCATGGTGGCAGCTTTCCCTGTGCTAGCAGTAGGGAATTGTTTCACTACTATTCGGTTTATTTCCTTTCCTCGCATTGGCCATGATTACAGCCTTGTTGCGGTCCCCACGTATGCCTTCTGTGTCCAGCAGGGAGGGAATGGTTATGATTCGGTGACTGAAGTTCTTTCTCAACTGGTATTTATGATTGGTCGGATATGTAGCAAACTTGGATTATGTAGCGTGCTGTGCAATGGCAATACTGCCATGGATGGAATGTTCACATAAAGGACAGTGTCACAATTAAGGAATCTTCTAAGGACTATTTCCAGTTATCAATTCCCAGTGACGTCGTTAAATTCTCTTTCAGTCTTGGCTCTGAGCCTTGTGGGCTTATGGATATACACTCTGCAAATGGCCTTAACGGTGCTGAAGAACCCATGTACATCATGGTTGCTATTGAGTTGCTGAATCTTCAGCATTCCTTCCACCCACCTTGAATTCACAGGTTTTCTGTTGGACCTCAGCTTTCAGAGTTGTACCTTTTAGGGCATTACATTGGCACAGCTAGGAAAGCCACTGGCTCACAGCACCAGAGACCTTGGTCCCATCCAGACCCTGTGCAAGCCTGTGTGGCGCTTACATGCTCTTACTGTGAAGGATTTTCTTCCCACAACCCAAAGATGTGCGTAGTTTAATTTGCCACTGTAATTGCTGCGACTATGTAGGTGATGTGGGATCGGGGATGCCACCAGGTTCGGCATTGACCACACCGACACTCCCAGTAAGATGAACTCATGTATATGTTTTATTTACGGTGACAAGAGAATCTAGGATTGCATGGGGGCGTTGTCTGGTGTACTCAGGGTGCAAGCAAGATGACGCAAGTGATCTTGTGTTGTCCTGGCACCTCGGTCCTGGTCTCAAAGGAGGAGGCGTGGCAATCTCAGGCTTCTTCATGCCGTTCACTCTTGCCTCAAGAGGAGGTGCTGGCAGTCCGAAGCTTATCCAGGCAGCTCAACTTTGGATCAGCTTGAACAGACAGAGCTGGCAGTCTCTGGATTTTCCTGGTGGCGCAGTCTGTGCCGCTGTATGGGCACAGTCCCTTGTTGCCTGTGGCAAGAGGAGACACTGGCAACTCAGGCTTAGACAATAGACAATAGGTGCAGCAGTAGGCTATTCGGCCCTTCGAGCCAGCATCGCCATTCAATGTGATCATGGCGGATCATCCACAATCAGTACCACGTTCCTGCCTTCTCCCCATATCCCCTGACTCCGCTATCTTTAAGAGCCCTATCAAGCTCTCTCTTGCCCCGGCAACTCAGCCTTAGCCTCAGTAGAGGCACTGGCTTTTTAGGGCTTCTTTCCAGCAGCTCAGTCTTGACCACAAGGTGGCATCAGGTTTGTTCCAGTGGTTCAGTCTCCCTCGAACCTGCAACAGGAGAACTATACTAGCAGGGAGGAATCTCGCTTCCCTCTCTCTCGAGAATGACTGGGTTTTATAGGGAGTAAGCTGACAAGGTTTGAATGTGAAAACCAATATCAACTAATTTGACCCAGTTGTTACCAATTATGCTGTGGATTGGCAGGGATCAGAGCAGCTTTTGAGGGAGGGGATGATGTCCCAGTGAGTAGAATAATCTGGGGAAAACTTGATAGGAATATGGGGAGATTATTAAAATTGTATTAATGTAGGATTGGTGGAAATGGGTGGTTGATAGTCAGTGAAGTCTTGGTGGGACAAGGGGCCTGTTTCTGTATTGTGACTCTGACTGTGTCACTGACTATTTTCTTTCAAGACTTTCCATATTGAGAACATCTTGCATTTGCAGCTGGATCTCCTGGTCATTTTCTCGAAACCAGTCTCGTATTTTCTGGTAGAGAAGTCAAGAGTCCCTCCACACAGGTACAGTAGAGCAGACCCCTTCAACTACATGAATGGCAGAAGGAAATCTAAATGGATCATCTCCTCGGTTTGTCAAGGAGTCGGTTTCTCAAGGAGGACTCTCTCTAACTTCTACAGGTGCACAGTAGAGAGCATGCTGACCGGCTGCATCGTGGCTTGGTTCGGCAACTTGAGCGCCCTGGAGAGGAAAAGACTACAAAACGTAGTAAACACTGCCCAGTCCATCATTGGCTCTGACCTCCCATCGAGGGGATCTATCACATTCGCTGCCTCAAAAAGGCTGGCAGTATCATCAAGGACCCACACCATCCTGGCCACACACTCATCTCCCTACTACCTTCAGGGAGAAGGTACAGGAGCCTGAAGACTGCAACGACCAGGTTCAGGAATAGCTACTTCCCCACAGCCATCAGGCTATTAAACCTGGCTCGGACATAACACTGAACTTTATTAGCCAATACTGTTATTTGCACTTTATCAGTATATTGATTCATGTGTGTATATATTTATAGAATGCCTTGTAGTAAATGCCTACTATGTTCTGTTGAGCTGAAGCAAAGCAAGTATTTCATTGTCCTATCAGGGACACATGACAATAAACTCACTTGACTTGACTTGACTCCTCACTTCATCTGGCAATTCTTAGATTTCTGCAGGTTACTTATAAATCAATGTCAATTGAGCAAACTTTTGAATTGACTAATTTAAATAAAACATACACGTGGAACTGAGTAGGATTATGTTTGCTCCCTCATTACATGTGAATAAATACGACATAGCCTCCAGCATAACACAATTCACATATTTCCAACAGAGAGGATATTTTCAGCAAGTGTGGGCGGTAGGTTTAAAGTGTTCATTATATCGGTTTGGGGGGGGGAGGGGTAAATCTTTTTGATAGTCTGAACAGTTAAGGGCCTGTCCCACGAGCATGCGACTGCATGCGGCTAGCGCGACCTAACGTGGTCGCGCTAGCCAAGCGGCCTCGTGGGGCCGGTCCCACTTTGATCGCCGGAGCCGTATGGAGTTGTGCGGAGCTGGTTCCGACTCCGCGCGGGGCTCCGAAAAACTGACAGTGTTCAAAAATTTCGCGCGGCAAAGGCCTGCCGGCCCGTTGCAGCATGGAGGCCGCACACACCACCTCGACGCCGCAAACACCGCCTCGACGCCGAACGCAGCGTCTTGACGGCATACGCCTATCGTGTGGCGTTGCGCGATGACGTCACCGCCCGGCATGCCGTTGCGTGATGACGTAACCGCCCGACGCCGTGCGACGTCCAAAATTCAGTCGGCCCGCCTCCTGCCCAGCTGATTGGTGAGTATGATGTCGGGACCAGCTCCGCACAACTCCAGACGGCTCCGCGGTTGGAAGTGGGACCGGCCCCGCGAGGCCGTATGCCTCAAGCCACCACGTTTGGTCGCGCTAGACGCATGCAATCGCATGCTGGTGGGACAGGCCCTTAAGTGTTTGAACGTTTTCCACTTTAGCTGTCAATTGTCAGTACCTGATGTGCTTACCTTCGACGTGCCATGTTCAAAAGCAAGGAAGGCCACTCCCAGCAACTGTCTTGTATTTCCCTCATGGCATTGATATAAAGTGAGGATTTGTTTTGCAGGAAATAAGCTTTGTGCTTTTGGTTCCAAATGAATCATCCATATTTTCTGCAGGGAAATGCCCGGTCGTCATGTTAACAGGAAGTCATGCTTGGGATAACACTGGTGACACACCTCCCATGTGGATAAACAATCATTTAACTGATATGGACATCATCTGGCAAGATTAAACCAGTTACAGCTCTGGGATTGCTGTTCTCACCTGCAAGTCACTGAATTTACAGAAGCTGTCCAAGAAGGAAATTAATCTTTCTGAGGTAGTGGGATTCAACACAGCTAATTTCACCATCTTTCAGCCATTCCTCTAAGTGGTTCTTAATAATGGAAATGCATGAAAATGCAGATGCTGAAATATTGATTCAATACACATAATGCTGGAGGAACTCAGCCAGCTCTACATGTACAAAACCCATCTGTGGAGGAAATGATCAGGCAACATTTTGAATCAAACTTAAGAAGTAACTTGACCTGAAATGTTCCCTCTTCATTCCTCCAAAGATGCTGCCTAACCCACTGAGTTGCTCCAGAAAACCTGTGTTTTGGTCCTTGATAATGGCCAGTTGCATCTCTACTCTGCAGACAGCATGGTGCATCAGTGACTCCACTCCCATTATCTGCAAAGGTGGTATAGACATGTTTCTACTCCACGAGCTCTTTTTACAGAAAGATGATGCCAACTTCTATCTTTAAGAAGTACCTTTGAAGAGTATTTGTATCTCAAAACGTAATTGTGTACATTGTAAAGTGAATAAAGTCCCTTAAAATTTGTCGGCACAGCCTACGACCTGGAGGAGGGCTGGTGTTCTTTAATACCCTGATTGCTGGCTCCTCTACAGCAGGCAAGAGTTTGTAACATCAGGATCTTTCCACTCAAGTTTGGGGCTTTACCTTGTATTGGTGTCATCTTTGAATGCAATCAGCGAAACACGCAGCACATTGCAAGCTCTATCACCGTGAAGACTAAAGAAGCCGCCCTTTGTTAATAATATTGTCCCAAGTTTCACACAGCTGGGTTGTTCTACATTGACCTGGTGCAGGGATGCCTATGACACTAACTAACCCTTATGTTGTATGGTATCTCATTGAGTTATAAAAGGCACTTTGTTTTTTAATTAACATCGATTATTATCTCTTCCTTTACAGTCTCTTTATCTCACCCACTCCCACTCCCGAACATCTTTATTGCTATACATTTCCTTAATCAGTGAAGCAATTGCAATTACCAAATAATGGTTATCAAACAAGTATGGGGTTGGATTGTACTGAGAAATAGCAGGTGGTAAATCCCCGGTGAATTGCTGTATAGCTCCAGTATGCGGACCAGCCTATTTAAGACTTAACTGCTTCTACATTACAGTACAGGGCTATATAGCATGTTGGAAACCAGATGCAAGTGCATCTGACTTTTTAGTTCATTCTTGAATTAATCACCATGATCAGTGACATTATTGAAACAAGGGATTGAATGCACTTTGTATCTGGCCCTTAACCTATATTATGGTCATTGGTAGTGCTTCTTACATGGTCCCATTGATCTAAATAATGTCACTGATCTTCATTAAAAGGCATGTAATAGTTGTGTTTTGCACATGAATTAATATTGATGTGATTATTTAAACAAACCTATTTAAATATATCAAGCAATCATGTATTTATTTTTATTGAGAATGATAAAATTATTGTGATGATTTAAATATTATAAAAAGGACTTTGAGTGAGTTGACAGAAGTTTGTCATGGGTGAGGTCCATGGGTGAGGGTAAGGTGGACATAGTCACATTCAGCAGACTGCCCCACCTTCCAGATTAACTGTCACGGTGAGGTAGACAGAAAATCAGAACATGGTGGTGACCACCAGGGCAAGACCAGGCATTGCCAGTGCAATCTATAGAACAGTCTCATTTTATTCATGTGAAAGGTGTGTGGATCATTAGAAGGTCATGAAGGCTTATCCCATACTTAGAAACATAGAAACATAGAAAGTAGGTGCAGGAGCAGGCCATTTGGCCCTTCGCGCCAGCACTGCCATTCAATATGATCATGGCTGATCATCCAGAATCAGTACCCTGTTCCTGCTATTTCCCCATATCCCTTGATTCCGTTAGCCCTAAGAGCTATATCTAACTCTCTTTTGAATACATCACAAAAGCTATCACCGAGACAGTAAGGCAGCCAGAATGGAGCCTGCTCAGTTTGTGGTTATACCACCAAACCATTTTTGGTGATAGACACTAAAGTTCTCCTCCCAAACTGCAGTCTACGCTTATGCTGCTTTCAGCGTCTTTTCCAGATGCTGTTCACCAAGGTGAAACAGTGATACATCAGCTGAGGAAGTATGGTGGTTCATAAAGTGAATACGTTTTTTTTATCTGTGCCTGACCCGATGGCATGTGAATTCACGGCACCTGGAGCTAACAATGAGGAGTCACGATGCAATTTAGTTTAGCTTAGTTTATTTTCTTGTGTACCGAAGTACAGGGAAAAGCTTTTGTTGTGTGCCAATTCCTAACACATGACCTATCTTCAAGAATTGTGATGAAAAGGAGCTATACCAAGTTCAAGGGAAGAAGAAGAAAGATAAACAAACTATAACTTGGGTTCTGAACATTGTGAGCAACCGTACAATTTATGAAAGGAATATATTCCTGGAAAACGTTTTGTTAAGCAAAATTGCAGAAATCCAAAAGTCTGTTTGACATGCACTATAGGTATTTTGCTAACATTTGTTGTTGCACAGAGATTGGTGTGCTATTTGTTAGAGGGGAAAAACAGCTTCATACATCAGCTTCATAATCCCAGGGTTAGTGGTGTTAAAGAAAAAATTGCTGAATGTGAACATTTAGAAAATGAGGAATATCTATTTTAATCTAATCGATGGTTAATGACAAATGTTTGAGCTGTTATGACATGAATGTGATAATGTTTATGCTTTGAAAGCATTTGTATAGTAAGTGGCTTGGAGATGCTACAAGAATAAACCTCAAAGTAGTTAAGAATCTATCTATCTTCTATCTATTCTATTCTATTCTATTTTATTCTATTTTACTTCGGAGTCACGTGAATGACTACGTGAAGAACCCCGTCAGGGCGCATGCGCGTCATTACGTCGGACGCATTGGTGCGAACAGCAGCAGGAGCACAGACGTCCTGCTGCAACGTGAGTAAATACAGCTCCACAAAAGTCGGGGAGACTTTGGAGGAGTTAGAGAAAAGTAAAGATATTGTTTCTGTGTGTTTTCCCCCCACATACAGGAACAAGGAAAAGGTGCAGGCTGCTGCCGACAAGGAGAGAGAGAGCTGCGGGAGAGCAGTCTCTGAAAGGCAGCCTGTCACCTCGGGGGAGTCGCAAGCCGGTAGCGGTGCGGCGACAGACTTGGCAAAGTGCTCAGCCGGGTACACAGCCAACGCCAGTCGGGCGGTCGGCATAAGTTAAGTCAGTAAGGGCTATAGACTCCGCAGAGTCGGGCCACGAGAGTCCCGTCGGGGACAGGATACCGTTCCCCAGCGGTTATCCAAAAGGAGCAGCTCATACAGGGGCTGCTCCACAGAGACGCTCCAGGAGGAGTTGTGTGGGCGGGAAGTCATAGGTAAGGCTCCGCTGGCAGTGCCTAGGAGAGGTCTGCCTCATAAAGCCACAACTCCAGGAGGAGTAGTGCAGGCGGGAAGCCTTAGGGAAGGCTCCGCTGGCAGTGCCTAGGAGAGGCCTGCTTCATAAAGCCATACTCCAGGAGGAGTTGTGCAGGCGGGAGGCCGTGGGGACGGCTCTGCTGGCAGTGCCTAGTAGAGGCCTGCTTGAAAGCACCCTCTTTGCAAGAGGTGAGTGCAGAAGGGCAGATACGCTCTGACCCTGAGTCCGACGACTTCCAAAGGGAGGGCAGGCAGCTGTCAGAGCTGACACCGTGTGCAGCACGGTTTGCCATGTCGTCGGATGCTGGTGAGCCTCTGGGTGAGGAACTTGCCACCAGCATAAATTACCAAGTCTCACATCAGCTACAGGAGCTGACAATGGATGAGACAGTAACGAAGTATGAAGCCCCAATCAACTGTGGACTGTTAAAAGTTCCTGTTGGGAACAGGAAGAATTGGGGTAAGATGGGCATACTAATGAAAGCCCAGGAGCATGTGAAGCTCCAGCATATTTTTAAAGTTGCTGGCATCTGGTATAACGAGCTTTGCCAGGATGGTGGATGGAGAGGGCATGACAAATTACAACAAAAGGCGCTATTGTGGAGTGCCCACTTTGAGATCAATTGCCTCCGCAAGATGCGATTAGACCAACCATCAATGCTAAATATGCTTCACTCTGCCAGCCTGGCACAGTGCAACTGGCACAGCTGTTTGGCGAGGATTTCGCACAGCAGGTGAAGGAGCTGGAGGAGGAGGCTAAGACGGCAGCCACATATTCACCAAAGCGGAAGTATCCCTATAAGGGAGCAGACTGGTCCGGGCAAGGGACGAGTCCAGCTACGATGCAGCGCAGTTGGCGTTCGGCTGTAGCACCGCCACGGAGGTGAGATATCCAGCTCAAGGCCGGGGAAGAATGCCAGGTGGTAAGGAGTTAAGAGGGTCTGGTTCTCATGTAGACAGATCTAATGTGATACAATTAAATGTTTACCTCAGATATGTTTATACTGAAGGTTATTCAAGGGCATCGAATAAAGCTTAATGCAAATTCTGATTTACCCATGCAACATGTTCCAAAAAAGGAGTTGACTTCAGTATCACTGAACAATTGGAAGTTCAGCTGGAACTTGCAAGCTTATGTAATAAAGGTGTAATTGCTAAGGCAGTTTACCAAAGCCATCAGTTTGTGTCCAATATCTTTCCCAGACCAAAAAAGGATGGGGGGATGCAGAATTATACAGACCTGAATAGTCTTAACCCTTTTGTACGGTATAGACATTTTAAGATGGAAACGTTTGGGAAGGAGATCTTAAAGATGCGGATTCAGTGTCTGTTCATTTGCAGGATAGAAGATTTAAAATTCAGCTGGATGGGGCAATTATGCCAATACAATCCACTGCCTAATGGTTTCTCTTCAGCTCCTAGAGGGACTACAAAGTTGTTAAAACCTATTCTAGGCATGATGAGAAGTCAAGGTCATGTGTTCATGGTTTAACTAGATAATATCTTGATTGTAGGACAATCAAAGGAAACAGCTGAAGCATCAGTGGCAGTTGGTAAAACCATTTTTTAATTGGGCTTTATAAGCTATCCAGAGAAATCTAAATTTATACCTGTGACACAATTTGACTAGTTGGGTTCACAATGGACTTAATCAACATCATTGTGACCTTGCCCAGGCAAAAAAGGGTAGAGCAAATTAAGAGCTATATCAAGTTAATTGCTAACACACAGCCTTCAATTAGCCAGGTGACAAGTCTGCTGTGGTAATGGCTGGCAGCATTTTGAGCAGTTCAATATGGCCACTTTATTATCTACAATTACAAAGGTCAAAGGAACAAGCATTGAGGATACATTGGGGTCATTATAATAGACCTATGCTTCTATCAATAGAGGCTGTTGCTGATGTACAATGGTGGATTCAGCATGTGTCCACTAGTAGTTCCAAAGTGTTATTGGACCAAGCTTCCATGATTTGCAGACAGATGTCAGAGCACTTGGGTAGGGTGCTACTGATACAAGATCCAGCGGTGGAGACAGATGAACATTGCTTCTGCAAACATGGGGAATTAACCAAGAGTATTTTATGGACTCAAGGCTTATGGCACTAACTAAACTAGTTTGCATGTGCAGTGCAAAATAGACAACACTACAGCAGTTGCTGATATGAATCACATGGGTGGAATCAAATTGTTATCATGTGACAGGTTGGCAAATACAATTGGACCTGGAGTAGAGATAGAGAGATTTGGATTGGAGGTATCTATCTGCCAGGGAAACTTAATGTAGTACCAGATGGCAGCTCATGAAAATTCCATCATAACACAGAGTGGATGTGGAACCAGGATGTGTTCAAGAACATAGTACTTCTATATGGAAGGCCAAAATATGTTTCATAGGCACCAGATCCAGGGGCAGTGACAATTGATGCTATTTCACTAAATTGGGATGATATGTTTGTGTACATTTTCCCACCATTCTGCCTCATAGGTCGGTGTTTGAGAAAATCAAGCAGGATGCCGCTTCAGGGGTTTTGGTGATACCAAATTGCCTGATTCAACCATGGATTCCTTTGATGTTACAGATAGCAATCCAACCTCTTTTTTGCTGATTCCAAACAGTAGGAATTTGCTGGAGCATCCAGTAACGCATTAAGTTCATCCGTTATGTGATGGTATGGATCTTTTAATTTGCAGGTTTTAAGAATGCCTTACATTGGTCGAGGACTTTCTAGGCCAACGGTGGATATACTCACTGCAGCCTGGAGAAAGAGTACTCAAAAGCAGTATATGACTTATGTAAAAAATGGGAACAATATGGTGTTCAAAAGAATATTCAATATGATACTGTAGTTATTGCAAATGTGTTAGAGTTTATCTACACTTTATTATGATGAAGGTCTTAGCTATACTGCTATCAATACAGCTAGAAGTGCTTTGTCCGCATATCTTGTAATAGGTACACGGACACAAAGTATAGGTTCTCACCCTCTCATATCTAGGTTGATGAAAGGAATCTAATTCCAAACTGCCTAAGCCTAGGTATATGGTAATCTGCGAGGTAAGCGTTGTTCGTAACATACTTCGTGATTAGGTCCCTGTCATGGCTATAACTTTGTTAAAATTAACCATGAAATTGGCTATGCTAATGGCATTGGTGTCATTGCCATTACAGAGAGTGCAGACTTTCCAAAAAACTTCAGTTCGAGAGAATGGAAGTGAATACAGAGAATGTTCTGTTTTATATTTCTGACCTGCTCAAACAAAGCGGGCCAGGTGTGACAGGTTTTAAGATTGTGTTCTCAGCATATCCTACAGCTCCATGTTTATGTGTAAGGACACATTTGTTACATTACATTGAAGCCACAAGGGCTTTAAGACAAGAAGAAACAGGATTATTTGTCAGTTACAAAAAGCCAACATAAAAGAGTGGCAGTTCAGACTATCTCAAGGTGGTTAAAGCAAGAGTTGGTTCAGGCAGGAATTAACATTTATGTGTTTACATCTCATTCCACTAGCGCAGTAGCAACATCCGCGGCCAGGGCGATGGACGTTCCCATCGACCATATATTAAAAGCCGCAGGTTGGAAAAATGAACTTGTGTTTCAGCAATACTACCATCGGCCGATTGCCGATGGAGGGCTGTTTGCTAACTCAATATTGAGTGCTGTTGCTATTGTTTAAAGTCTGTTTTCAATACTGTTTTCATTCTGTTTCGTTTGTTGCCCTACATCAAGAGGGTTTATTGGTTGTTTTATGACCAAAAATAAAACTGTTTTGTTTTTGCATGATATGCAATGTCATGTTTACAGCATTATTGATGCTACTCAGAGTCAATCGATGCAGTGAGAAGCCGGGATTTTGATCTGCGGCATAAAAATCAGAGCTTTAAAATCTTCACGTAGTCACTCACGTGACTCCGAAGTAAAATAGTAAGATTAAACGAGAACTTACCAGTTTGAAGTTTGATCTTTATTTTATGAGGAGTTACGTTGGTGATTACGTGCCCGCCACGCCCAACCCTCTCTCATAGAAAAAAGGTCATAATGGTAGTTCTCATGTTGATCATCTTAATATGTTACTTCAATTATGGTGTTGTCTGTGATTTCATACCGCTGCTTTGAAGATTGACGCGCATGCGCCCTGACGGGGTTCTTCACGTAATCACCAACGTAACTCCTCATAAAATAAAGATCAAACTTCAAACTGGTAAGTTCTCGTTTAATCTTACTATTCTATTCTATTTTATTCTATCTATTCTATTCTACCTATCTATACCGTGTGCGGACGGGACGTCAAAGGACGAGAAGCCGAAGCCAAGAAGTGGAAGCCAGGATACCAAACGGACATGACGCCGAAAGGACACGAAACCGAATGGACACGACGCTGAAAGGATACAAAACCGAATGGAAACCACGCCGCAAAGACAAGACGCAGAACGGACATGATGTCGAAAAGCCGCCGAATGGACATGACGTCTCCGGGGACGGGATTTGTCCGAGACCTTGTCAGCGATTGGTCCAGATTCGTCCATCACTTCACTGGCCAGGGGGAGACGGGAGGGTGGTGGGGGGGGGGGGAGCTTGAGCTTGCGTTTGTAAAATGGTGGCAGTGACTCCAAGCTGCTACAATTGCCACAGAGGCAGTGATGTGATGGACGTCGCGGGGGTCTGGATCAATCGCTGACCTTTATCGATGACTGAAAAGGTGTCGGAACAATCCCATCCCCGGAGACGTACAAGGTACAACAATTTAACCATTTCAAAATGTAACAAGGTACAACAATTCTTGCAGCCAATCTAGATTTTTTAAAGTGTTTCATACCTATTTATCATTTTGGCTTCATGTGCGTTCGGCGTCAGATTGTTTTTCGGCTTAAAATGTGATGGGGAATGAACATGACGTCGAACAGCATCAGTGGCAATCGCAGCAGTTTGGAGTCACTGCCCCATTTTACAAACGCAAGCTCAAGCTCCACCCCACCCTCCCGCCTCCCCCCCGGCCAATGATGTGATGGACGCGGGGGGTCTGGAACAATCGCTGACCTTTGTCGATGACTGACAAGGTGTCGGACCAATCCCGTCTCCGGAGACGTCATGTCCGTTCGGTGGCGTTTCGACAACATGTCCGTTCTGCGTTTTGTCTTTGCGACATGGTGTCCGTTCGGATTCGTATCCTTTCTGCGCGATGCACTTTTGGCTTCTTGTCCTTTCGGCATGATGTACTTTCGATATTTTGGCTTTTCGGCATGATGTACTTTCAGTATCTTGGCTTCCACTTCTTGGCTTCGGCTTCTCGTCCTTCAACTTCCCGTCTGGGTGCCATCTATACATTACTGAAACTGCAGTTGGGGGAGAGTTCCCATGTGCATCTTTACTGCCATCGCAAAGGGCACCTGACAGGTCATCGGCCACTCCTGCGCAGATTGCGGCGGCGGCGGCGATAGGGATAGTGGTGGGGGTGTAGGGGGACGTGAAGTGGGGGAGGTGGGGGATAGAGGGATAGGAGGTGGGTAGGGAGGGGAGAGGAGTTATGGAGGGAGGGAGTGAGTAACTGAGGGTAGGGGAAAGGAGAGGGAGGGAGAGGTGAGTGTGGGATTGGGGGAGGGGAGGAGGAGAGGTGAAAGAAGAGGGATGGTGAAGAGGAGAGGGAGGATATGCTGGGGGCTGATGGGAAATGAGCCGTACCTGCGCAGTTGGGGGCTATGGGTAAGTGGTGGAATATTGCTTTGGGGGAATGGGTTGCGTTGGGGGAACGGGTGAGTGGTGGAATATTGCATTGGGGGAACGGGGCCCAACGGGTCCCACTTGGTCGAGTAGCTATTAAATTAGTGTTCTTCTTCTTCTCAATAAAGGATCAGTGTTCATGCCGTAAATACAAGTTTGATACATCAGGAGTGTTCATTTGATACTGAGTAAATTAATTTCAAGTGCTCACTGTCCAACCGCTTTTCTCCCACTGCCATACATTTTTTTTCATATTTCCAACTTTAAAAAAAAATCTGATTATGTGCTGCTATCACAGAGCAGTAGAAAATGCAAAAATACTGGTGTTCATAAAATAGCAAACTTGTTCATTAGTTAATTTGAAAATCTGAATTACTCAAGTGCAAATGTTGGAAATTAATAAGAGAGAACTAACTAATGCCTGACTGACTATACTTATGTTAATTATCACACCAACAAAAAAAAGACAACGCTGCAATATCATTTATGGCCCCTGAAGCCTATTCCACCGTTCACTAAGATCATGCCAGATCCAAATTTAAGAAGGTCTGCAAGGACAAGCCAGGGAGCTTCAAGCTGGTGAGCTGAACATCAGTAATGGGTAAGTTACTGAAAGGGTTTCTGAGAGACAGGATAAGTGCTGAATGCTGCTGATAAGTGCTGTTCAATATTATGTTTGAGGCTGGGATCAGAAACAACTGGCAGAGTATTCGTACAGCTTGAAGATTTTGGAACATAATTTTCATATTCATCTCAAAGCAAAAGTAATATAAAATAAATCTGTAAAGTAAATTATGTGCAGAATTTAAAGTTGTGTTATCTTTTAATGGAAATGTTGAAGGACTGGTGAATCAAAGTATGAGTGCAAACGATAAATTGATTTAAATGATTACTTAATCTATTATTAGAAAAAATAATCATTATTTTAGTCTGTGCTACATATTGTTGCAAATGGAATTTTATGACAGTTTGTATGCTGGTTAGTAATTGCTCCAAATTGGTCAAAATAGGTGATATGGATGTAAATGTTAGCTTGCTTAAATATTAATATTTGGTGATTAATTTCAATTGATTGGATAAATAGACTTTTGTTAACTTAAAGTTAGTTGCATTTCATAAAAGGATGATCTGAGATAAATAGAAATGGTGTTGTGCATCATTCAACAAGTGCTGACCATGGGGAGAAAGAGCAGAGCAGAGCGTGCTTGTAACAAAATTGTGAAGGAAAAAATAGTTCCTGCATCCCAATAAGATGGGGTGTAGGAGGCTATTGAAGCAAGCTGTGATGTCAGTGGGAATAGAGAATCATGGAACTTGATGGCGGAAGGTTAACCAAATTATTCAAATGCCATGCTGCAAAAGTTTTAATGATCTGGCATGATTATTCAAGGTCAGTAAATATGATCTATTTGTATTTCCCTCATGTACTGTTGAACAGGTATAATGAAAGCAGTGGAAGGCAGTTTATATGGAGCACAAATAGTGCAAGTCACCACTTGGGCTAAATATGCCGTAAATTGAAATAATTCAATGTATTTAAGGAGGAGCTGGAGAAATTACCCTAATACATTGGCCAATAGTTATTTTCAAGCAACATGATAATTTACATTGTTTTTATTGGGACCTTTCTTTTCCAACTATTCTCTACATTGCTATAGTGTTTACTTGGCTGTAAAATACTGTGGCTGATTGTGATCTTCACACAATTCCAAGTTTTCCTCAAGACAAACAAAATATCTTGTGCCGATAAATATATTCATTTTATATATGGCAGATGACAGATGCGTTGATGATGTGACTCACAGGAGATGGCCGATTTGCAAATTGCTTTCGCTGACTGGCTGAAGGTTTTAAACAGAAACTAAATAGGCAGTGGGCCGAGGAGCTTTATTCCAGTGTTTCGTGACCCAAGTCACCAAACTACATGAAATTTTAACATATTGTGTAGAAATATTATATAAATCACCCCTGAAACTCGTGATGAACAAGACTTGCACATTTTTATTAAATTAGAGAAAAAACGGAAAATTGTCGGGTATTTTTAGTCCAATCAAAGCACGTTTAACATTGAGTTGTATGCCAGTTGGCCAATCACGCGCTTTGTTTCAGGCTAGCTAGGCAGGGAGCACTGAGAGGGCTTCACTGATGCCTGTTTTACTGGATATTTCGATGAAGATTCTTTCTAGTTCTGTGGAATACATGTCGTGGAAACTTGCAGCAGGGTAATTGAATTTAGTGAGAAAAGCATTAAGAAGTCTGAAGAATGTGCTGCTAAGTGGATGGAAGTGGAACAAAGCCTTGAAAGCAAAGTCGCTGCTGAGGTGCTGCAACACAAAGGGGACAGCCAGGAATCAACACTAATGGAAAGGTGAGATCTAAAGTCTGAATTTATGAAAATCTATCTGTATGGACTTTAATTAATTTAATTGCACCCTTTTATAATGTGAAAAAATGAGATTTGGAGGTTGTACATTCACTCATTCATTCATTGATTCACTCACTCATTCATTCATTCATTCATTCATTCACTCACTCACTCATTCATTTATTCATTCATTCCTTCATTCACTCATTCATTCACTCATTCACTCACTCATTCATTCATTCATTCACACATTCATTCATTCCCTCCACAGATGGCTTAACAGCTGCAGCCCGCCTGCAGTCCGTCTGTTTTTTCTTTTTTTTTTGTTCCCTTGTCCTGTTTTTAGTTAATTTTGCTTTATTAGGTTGTGTATGTGTGTGGGGTGGGAGAAACATGTTTTTGTCTCTTCCTCGAGGGGGGGCGACTTTTTTTCTGTCGTATTCCCCGTCTCCGTCTCCGTCTGCGCCGAGGCCTAATGGCGGAGCTGGCGGCCTCGGAGCTGTGGCAGTGTTCCAGTGGCAGCGGCAGCGGCGACCCGACTCAGTCTTGGAGCTGTGGCGGCGGCAGCAGCAGCAGCGGTAGCGGTAGCGGCGACCCGACTCGGCCTCGGAGCTGTGGCGGCGGCAGCTGCGACCCGACTCGGCCTTGGAGCTGTGGCTGTGGCGGCGGCAGCGGCAGTGGCCCGACCTCGGAGGCTCGGCCGCGGGCCCAGTGGACGACATCGTCGGGAGCTCGCGGTTCACAGGTTGGTGACCTGTTTTTCCGGAGCTCCCGCAATGACAGCTTCGTCCGCTGGTCTGGAGGGCGGCAGCTCCGGCAGCTTCGACCACCCCGGGCCGCGGAGTTTGAACCGGCCCGTTCGCGGAGCACGGTTGAGCCGCGGGACTGACTTACTTACCATCACCCGGTGGGGTCACAACATCTGAAGCCTGGAGCGCCTCGGCACAGAGGGAGAACAAGGAGGAAGAGACAGAGACTTTAAGATTTTGCCTTCCATCACATTGAGGAGGTGCCTGGTGAACTCACTGTGGTGGATGTTAAATTTGTGTTTATTGTGTGTTTTTGTCATTTTTATTATATGTATGACTGCAGGCAACGAAATTTCGTTCAGACCGAAAGGTCGGAATGAAAAAATAAAATTCAATTCAATTCAATTCATTCATTCATTCATTCATTCATTCACTCACAACCCATTAATTAGGCTGGTTCAGGAGCAGGACCTCTGCGACTGTCATTAAAAAAACACTCACAATTATATTCATCATATTATTTTTATATAATATAATTATAATTAATTATATATGATTAGTCATATTTACAAGTTATATATATATATTTATATAGGTATAATAATATATAGTTTAAATGGACTGCAACACAGAAATAGGCTGCCCATGGTGTAATATGGGCATTGGCCAGTAGATGGCGCTCACTTTCCCGATCTCATTTTCTAATTAGTTTAATTAATTAATGTGCAGCTTTTGGCAATGACGAGTTATGACTTCCTTCTCAATTATATTTCATCTAAATCTGTGGAAAATGTCATGTAGTTTGGTGACTTGGATCACAAAAACTGATTTCTAGACACATTTTTGATGCTCGGCCCACAGCCTAAAAGGAATGTGGACATTTGACATGTCTATTGTTACTCATTTCAAAGAAATGATATAGAAGTTTTCATTTGCAAGTTTGCTGTGCATGGCAGTGAATTAGTATGCAGATTATGCCTCTGTTCTGTCATTGCCAAATAACTGTGAGAGTATTACCATGAGTCAGGCTCTCATAAAGCAATGGAAAATTACTGTATTCTCAGTCCAGGCTTCAAGCTAATAATAGCAGGTCATAGAAAATATGTACAATTAGTAAAATATAAAACCATATTCCAATAACTTGCAAACCTTTGATGCATAGTTAGTATTTTGAGATGTTCAAATTGTTTCCACATTGTTATCTGTAGATTCAGACTTTTACGTGCCCATCAAAGAATTTCTCCCTACACATTTTATCAACTGTTCTCTGTAACAGAATAATCTAAAGTTGTTTTAAATATACAATTCTAGTCAATCACAGCTTGACAGAAATTTCATCTAACGCTGTCAAGAAAAATGTGGGAAAAATATATTTTTTACCTGTTTCACAAATCTCAGCTTTCTTGGAGATGTTTAATGAGAATTCTTATGCCTTAATTGGACGTTAAAGCAATCAAACCTCCTTACGGCCTTTAACTACTCCTATAACATATCTTTGCAATTGTAGAAAGCTATTTCCAAGGTATACTGAAAATATTTCAATGGTTGCTTAGTTGCTTGAAGTTTTTGCAATTGAACTCCACATGTCCATTAGTGAGACAGCACTGGGAACATCGCAGGAAGAGAAGATAGGCAGATGCAATGAAAACTAGTAATACTGCTGTCTTGGATAAAATGGTACATTATGCACTTGGGGCTAAGTGCACTCACATTCATTTTTCTGTACATACTATTGTATATTTTCTTTACATTTCCTGCTGCAGGAGGAGGACTGTTTTTTATTTATAAATGATCTGATAACACATATTTTTCCTATAACTATCTCCCATTTCTAAACTCCAATTGAACAGCCCTTATCTCAAACCTTTTATAGAATTTGAGATTGTTGTTTTTTTTTTTACCATTCATGACATCTTTTGAAAATATTGTCATTCCATTGAAAATGTTTTAAAAAAAACACAAAAATGAAGCACCAGCAAATCTGTGGAGTCGTTTTGCAAACAGTTATGATTCAGTTGGCCTTTGGATGTATACAGCAGGAACAAAAGTGATGTCTCCATTAGACATCAGTGGGGTCAGCACATAACATAATTTTACCAACTTTGCTAACTCAATATTTGTAGACTGGGAAATGCTGATCGAATAGAATGACTATATGGAAAATAGAATTATATACTGGGAAATATCACTAAACAGGAGTTAAAATTGAATGTACAAACATATAAGCTGGAATTGAAATCATAAATAATACATTTAAAACAATATCACTATCAGATGGCAATTTCTTTGAATGGGTACAATTATAATAGATTGAAGAAAAATATGCAGTGCTAAGGAGGGTAATTTTTGACACTAAGCAAAGCAGACGAGTAATTTCTGGCTGTCCTGTCAATGTACACTATCCTCAGTCCATGTTCCTCTGCATTGAGATTGTCTACGTTACACTAGAACCAAAACCAATAATCATCAATGTATTTTTTAGATTGACCCTGTCATTTCCAAGATTGAGCAGGTAGATCACATGAAGATATGAAGACAAGTAGCACAACATGTTGGTGGACGACGTTACTGTGATTCTGCGATGAAGTATAGATTAAATGATTGGGCAAAAATCTGGTAAATCAAGTTTAACAAGGGGTTGTATGAGGTCGTAAGAGGAATCATACACATAAGACCCTACTGGGGTACTTACAGGATAGATGTTGATGAGTGAGAAAGTCACAAACAAGGGAAGATGATACAAAATAAGGAGCGGGCCATTTAAAACTGAGGTGTGTGGAGATTTCTTCTCTCAGAGTGTAGTAGATCTCTGAAATTCTATGCCCCATATCATTGTGGAGGCCAGATCATTTAATACATTTAAAATAGAGACAGGTATATTTAAAAAAAGAGGAATTTATGATTATGGGGAACTGGCACTGAATAGAAGTTGAAGCCAACATAATCGTAGTGAACAGCACAGTAGTCTTGTGCAGACTAGTACCCTACTCCTGCTCTACTTTCTTGTGTAAGAAGAATAGCAATGATGATAAGCAAGATATTGTTTAAGTTCTTTGCAGTAATAATTCATTATGTTATGAGAGAATTTAACAGCACAGAAGGAAACCATTCTGTCCACTGTGCATCCAAGACCTCTGAAACTAATCCCCACCTCGGTTTCCTATCTCCTTATCCTGCAAACTCAGCCTTTTCCAGTACATTAGCCTCTCTAGGTGCAACAAGTCAATGAAGGATGGATGAGGAGATTGATCCAATGCTACTTCCTACATATAATTTGTAAATCTGAGCTGGAGAGGAAGTGTGATGAATAAATAATGAGACGTGATCCTTGAAATGTCAGACTTTGACTACACAAGTGAAGAATTTTGAACCTGCACGGAAAATTGCCACTGAATTGTAGTATCTCTTGATAATAATGAAAGCCTGGACATACAATAACTTACAATGCACTGCCAAAGCTGTTGTGGTTAGAGCTATTAGAACTTTGGCCAAAACATCTGGTAAACTTTCCAGATCCTTTCAGCATATTGTTACGTGATGCTTCACACCAACATGAAACGTTCTAGAATGGGCAAATTGTTAGCCATCTAGCTGAAGGATGATCATTTTAACAATATAGCACATTAGTTTAGATTGTGACTTTGAATGCTATGTGTTGTTAATGTATGACCAAACGACAAAGACACTACAAGTCCATCCAACAGGACATGCTGACATATAATAACAAGCAAATACCGTGCCTAGGTTGAATTCTTCAATGCTTATAACACTTAAAAGTAGCAGAATGAGCCATTTAGTTCTCTGCTTTTTTGAACAAATGGAATATAGTCATAGTCATACAGCATTGAAACAGGCCCTTTGGCCAACTTGCCCACACTGGCCAACATGTCCCAGCTACACCAGTCCCATCTGCCTGCGTTTGGCCCGTATCCCTCCAAACCTGTCCTATCCATGTACCTGTCTATCTGTTTCTTAAACATTGGGATAATCCCTGCCTCAACTACCTCCTCTGGCAGCTCGTTCCATACACCCACCAGTCTTTGTGTGAAAAAAATCCTTTTAAATATTTCTCCCTTCACCTTAACCCTATGGAATCTAGTCCTCCTGGAGAAAATAGTCTTTCTCATAACAAATGGAACTAGCAACTTTCAGGAGGTGAAGTCACCCTTTACTGTGAAGACAAGTTTCTAGGCTTTCATGCTAATGTGAGGGAATAGTAGAATGTGAAAAATCAAACACAGTGATATGTTAAACCATGTGCATTTCTTTTATGGCAGATTTTACTTGCAAGCTTAAAGGAATAGTTTGCAAAGTTTCACATAACTCCTAAAGGTAAAAATAGAAGAAAAGGAAAGATACCCAATTCTTCTGGACCTGCCAATGTCTATCTGCAAATGTACAAGTTCCCTCAGCAAGTTTGCTTTTTACATAGTCTGTTCCAAATCAATAGGAACTGGAAGAAACTGAGGTATGCTACTGTCAGTAAAGGTGCGAACATTTGCAGTGGAATGGTAATTGGGCAGAGTTCACTATATATTTGTATTTTTCATCAACCTCTGAAAAAATAATTTCATAAAAAAATAGAAACAGTGGGGGTCTATTTGGGTCTTCAACTCAGCTCTGTCATTCAATAAGATCAAGAGTCAAGAGTGTTTTATTGTCATATGTCCCAGACACTGTCTAACAATGAAATTCTTACTTGCAGCAGTACAACAGAATATGTAAACATAGTACACTGTAAACAATATAATAAACGAGAGTAAAACAAGTTCAGTGTGTGTATATATACAAATACTCACAAATACACGAATATATAGATCATAGATAGACACAAATATCTGGAGTAACTCAGCGGGACAGGCAGCATCTCTGGAGAGAAGGAATTGGGTGACATTTCGGGTCGACACCCTTCTTCAGACATTGTGCCTTTTTTGTGTAAAGAAAGTTGCCCCTCAGGTTCCTATTAAATTATTCCCTCATCACCTTAAGCCTATATCATCTAGTTTTAGGGTCCCTTATTCTGGGTAAAATATTCTGTGCAATTACCCCATCTATTTCCCTCATAACCTTATACACCTCCACAAGATCACCCCTCAGTCTCCTGCGTGCCAAGGAATAAAGTATTTCATTCATTTGTTCTATATCTCTCTACATCACCGTCTATATCCCTTGTTTCCTTTTCCCCTGACTCTCAGTCTGAAGAAGGGTCTCGACCTAAAACCCATTCCTCTCCAGAGATGCTGCCTGCCCCGCTGAGTTACTCCAGCTTTTTATGTCCATCTTCGGTTTAAACCAGCATTTGCAGTTCCTTCCAACAAATAAAAATCATATATATACACACACAAAAAACAAACAATTATAGTGCAATAATAACAATAATCATGATGATCATTGTCTATAAAATTTAAATACAAATTTAAATAAGAATCTTTCACAAGGATTGAGTATTTTTACACTTAGAATCTATCTGGTGGACTTCTTATGATATAAATATATCTATTGCTCTTTCAAATTCACCCCACCGATCTTATCCATGAAAGAAGAGTTGTGCCTTTTTTTTTTACCTGCACAGGAATCTATGCCAAAGCTATTGTCCAAATTCCTATCCTCATGTTCTGAATCCCATAGGAACTTGAAATGGTGCCAGTTCTTTTCAACTATTATCCCTCAGCTGAATTGCAAGTGAACTTTTAGCAAACATATACGGAATGACAAAATAATTGTAGTATAGGATCGCAGCTGAAAATACAGCTCTCATGCTTGAGTCTACTTCCTATAAGATTTCCCTGCTCAAGAAAAGGTTTTTTGCTTATACATTAAGTTGTGTTTGCAGGTAACAATTATATTGCAATTCTCTTTTTGTCCTTTAATTCATTTTTAGACATGTTAATTAAATAATGCATGGCCACTTATATTAAATTCTGAATGCTAACTGAACCATTTTCCATGAACCAAATCTATTACTAGTTATTTTGCAGCAAATGCATAATGAAAGCAGACTTGTTTGATCATCTCTTATTATTGCTGTTTATCCTGAGGGACTGTGCTGATCATTATTGATTGCACATTTTCTGAGCAAAGTAGTTAGTTTTAAAAGTAAACGTATCATATTCCGATTTCACAACATGAAAAGCTTGTTCCTTGTTTTACCTAAAAATGTAGGAGCATGATGAGCTCAAGCATGTTAATTGGTTTAACTCCCAGTCATCCAACTACATGAGGAAATGGAAGAAGATGTAGACTGCTGGATCTGCACAACTTCAGTGCATTTCCACTAGTTCTCTGTGAGTATGGAATAAGCAGAGCAGATAAAGGGAGACCAGCATATCTGGTTTATTTGGACTACTATAAGGCATTTGACAAGGTGTGACACAGAGGGTGGTGCATAAGAGTAAGTCGGGAGGAAGTCTGTCAGCATAGATTGGAAATTGGTCATTGCATAGTAATCATAACTGGAATACATGGGTCCCTGTCAGGTTGAAGGCTGTAACATGTAATGACCCCAGAGATCATTGGAGCCTGGGATCACTCCAACCGCTGCCTGCGGACTTTACATCGGGAGCTCGCAGTCGTGGGAGAGGCCTTGGATGTTGGGAGCTCTAACGTCGCGGAAGGTTCAACCAGTGCCGACGCAGGGTTCGATCGTCGGTCATTTCAAACTGAGGTACATAGGAATTTCTCCTCAGAAGATAGTGAATTACTGGAATTCTCTACCCCAGAAGATCATTAGAGACCAGATCATTGGTAGAATTTAAAGTGGAGGTAGATAACTATTTGAAAGATCATGGAATTAAAGGGTATAATTCTAGCACAGAAGAGAAATTGTAGCCTTAGCTAAATGAATCACAATGTTGTGTACTTCTGTTTTTATTTGTGTTCTTGTCTACATTATCTCCTTTTTTCCAGCTGGATATGATTCCAGATTCTCAGTTTGCCTGATGTGATCCAAGGAACTTCAACGCTTTGATGAACAACACTGCATTCAAGTCTGATTCCAACCTTACCCGACCTGAATATACAATTTCTTCAGACAATCTCAGTGGCACCTCCAGTTAAATTATTTTTGCTGAATCCAAGTGATTGGTCATTCTCAGCCTTCATAATGACACACTCCCTAAAGATGAAGTCAGTGATCCTCATATAAACTCCTTGGATATAGACAAATGAGACCAGAGCAGGTGAGCTATTCAGTGTGTCTTCTGTGGAAAGAACCTCAATAGTCAAACAAACACTGTTGAGCTTGTTACTGCAGAGGTATCTCCAGTATGGAGAGAACTTGGAAAATATCAGTTTCCATTGCATTTAATAAGAGGTGGAGAGAGAGACCAGGGGAACCGTGCAGTCTATCCACGATGCTGCCAGCAACGGCAGTGCTCACTGCCTCAGTCAGGGTACACCCCTCAATGCCACATCGTGCTGCTGAGTGGTTGCATTGCTCACCCTGGCCCATCCACAGCCGTCCCCCTAAGGCAGTTTCTCTATACTGAGCCATGGTCGATTCATTGCTGGGGGATACCAGGGAGGAGAGTAAGGTTTCATGACATCTTGTTTAAAGTGTAACATGATCTTGTGTGTGTTTAAACTGTAGGATCAATAGCACTGTAATGAATCCACGCACGGAGGAATGGTCCGCAGCAGGGTAGGTATGCTTCATGATCAAAGTGTTTAATAACCATTAGAATAAAACATGTATTATATCTAATTCTGGCTATTCTTCAGTTGTAATTATGTTCCCCATGGACCTTCTCCAAAGCATTCTCATTTAACTCTCAGGTAACCTTCTATCCCCTTTTCCAAGTGCTTCATATCCCCTTTTCCAAGTGCTTCATGTTAATTGCAAATACAAAAAACTGCAGATGTTACAAGGATCAGACAAAGGTCCTGGATGTGAAACATTAACTGTGATGTTTACAACATTTTAAATTATTTATTCTATAGGCAAAAATAAGCCCAATATTTATTATTGATCTTTCATCTTAATTTTCGGCGAGAGCAAATGAAAAAAATGTATTTTTGATTCCTGAGTCTAAAATGATATTATAGTTGTGAGAATAATCTTCAGCCAAATCATCTGCTTTGTTTTGTTCAAGCTATATTTTTTTCAAAATGGAGTGACAGCTTGTAAAAATACAATGAAGCTAATTAACACATGGGAGTACAACATTATCAGCAATGTCATGATGACCAGAACATTTGTTATTCTGAGAAATATAAATATTGGTCAAAAGATAACACCCCATCTGCTTTTTCATTACAATGCCTCCAGATTCTCCACATCCAACAGAGAGAACACAGAATGCCCATTGTTTTATTGATTCATCTGAAAGGCAATTCCATCTAAAATTATTCCCCTGAGGCATCAGGATGGAGTTTGTGTTCAGGTCTCCGGATGAGAGTTAACCTCACAGGGAGAAATGAACAAGTAACCAAATGTGCCATTTGTTCTAAACTGTGATTATTACAGTATTGATACTTGAAAAAAAGTCAACAACACTAACTTTTAAAAGGGTAGCACCTGGAAGCTGGTAAACAGCCAACCACAGTCTGAAAGGAATTGACTGATCAACTGTAACAGGCTTGCATTAAAAAATTGACTTTTCTAATTGGTTTTATCTCTTTATATCAGATATATATCACTGATAAGCACAAAGATTCTTCTGAAGAGGGGTCTCTGACCTGGAATGTTAACTTTCTTTCTCCTACAGATGCTGCCTGACCTGCTAAGAACTTTTAGGATTTTCTGTTTTTTATTTCAGATTTGCTGTTCTGCAAAATTTTATTTTTCCGTGTCCTAATATTTATTGCCCACCTCTAATTGCCTTTGAGGAAGTGGTGATGAGCTGTCATCTTCTATAGTCCTTCTACCGAATGAGTTTACTTTAGTTTAGTTCAGGGTTACAGCATGGAAACAAGAACTTCGGCCTACCTTGTCTGCACCAGCCATCGATCACCCATTCACACTAATTCAATGTTATCCCACTTTCCCACTCCCTGCACTCTAGGGGCAATATACATGGGCTAATTAGCCTGCAAACCAGCAGGTCTTTGGGATGTGGGAGGAAACCACTCGGGAGAAACCCATGTGGTTCCAGGGAGAACGTTCAAACTCCGCACAGGGAGCACCCGAGGTAAGAATCCAACCCGGGTCTCTGGTGCTGTGAGGCAGCAGCTCTACTAGCTGTTACATTTGTGCTGTCCAGATATGTTCCCAGAATGTCATGGAAGGAATTCCAGGTTTTAGGAAGAAGAGTCCCATTCAAAAAGGTTATTTGTCCTGGATAGTTTTGAAACCTGGAGCATCGTACGCTTACCTGGAAGGATCTGTGGGAAATGGATGGAAGTCATCTTAACTTCATCATCAGAGCCACCTACGATGTTCTTCCCACACCCAAGAACCTAAACCAGTGGCTTGGAGAAGATCCATCATGTTCTCTCTGCCAAACCCCAGCAACATTAAGGCACATCCTCACAGGCTGCAAAACCTGACTTTCACAAGGCCGCTACACCTGGAGGGACAATCAGGTCCTGCAACAACTGGCGATTATCTTGGAAGGAAGGAGAACTACCACCAATGCCCTCCCTCCACCAATGCCTGTTTTTTCGAACACCACCCCTTTTGTAAAGACAGGACAACTTCCAGAGAAGCCATTTGCAAGAAAGGAACCGACCCTCCTGGATACTGCCCGGGACTGGAAAATGCAGGCTGATCTAGACCAGAAGCTCATCTTTCCACCAGAGATCATCACAACTAATCTCAGGCCAGACCTTATCTTGTGGTCAACCTCACAGAAGTCCCTGTACATCATGGAGTTCACTGTTCCTTGGGAGGGTGCAGTTGGTGAAGCGCATGAACGCAAATGTCTGAAGTATTCAGACTTAGCAGCCGAGGCAGAACAACGTGGCTGGCGTACCCAGGTGTTCCCTGTAGAGGTTGGTTGTAAAGGGTTTGTAGCCCAGTCAACAACCAGACTCCTGAAGGGAATGGGAGTTCGAGGACAGGCCTTCCGGCAAGCCGTCAGGTCGCTGTCAGAGGCTGCTGAGCGAAGCAGCAACTGGCTGTGGCTGAAGAGGAAGGACTCCAACTGGGCTGCAAAATGACCAGCAAGAGGGGTAAAATGGAGGGGAGCACACCTGGGATGCCAGGTGTTGCTGTTGAGCCCTCTGGAGGTGTCGTGGGTCGATCAATGAAACACCAAGGAAGGAGGGTGCCCACCTGATGACCCCAATGAAGTCTTTACCCCTACCCCCACTCAAGATATTAAGAAGGTGCCAATTATTGTAATATCAAGTCCTATAAGCTTAACTGAGCTTCTGAATTTGGAGTTGGATTTGGAATATTGAAGTTGTGCTCATCAAACTCCTGACTTGGGTGTTAAAGATGGTATAAATGCTTAAGGGGAAGATGTGAATGATGGAGGGTGTGGTTAGAATGTGTCAGGTGAAGTCTCGGCCTCTGCCAAATCTTACAGCCACAGTCATGCTTCCCATCATTCGTAACCTTATCAATGAAGATTAATGAAAAATGGTTAGGCTCTCTCACGCTGGATATGGTCATTGTCCAGTCCTTTTGTGGCATGAATGCTACCGGTCACTTTTTCACACAAAGGGTGGTGGATGTATTGAATGAACTGCTGAAGGAGGTAGTTGAGGCAAATACTCTTGCAATTTTTTAAGAAACATTTAGACAGCTACATGGCTAGAGCAGGTATAGAGGGATATAGGCCAAATGCAGGCAGGTGGGACTTGTGTAGATTAGATGTATTGGCCGGTGTGGGCCGAAGGGCCTGTTTCCACACAGTAAATCTATATGACTGTCTATTGAGGAGTTGCTAAATGGAGCTGAACATGTGCTATCATCAGGAATATCCCCATTTCTGACATGATAGAATGAAGGTGATTAGATACAGTTCTTAAAGATAGCCGAGTCCAGGGATATGGGGAGAAGGCAGGAACGGGGTACTGATTGTGGATGATCAGCCATGATCACATTGAATGGCGGTGCTGGCTCGAAGGGCCGAATGGTCTACTCCTGCACCTATTGTCTATTGTCTATTGATGAATCAGAAGATGGTTGGACTCTGGCCACTGAACTGAGGATCTCCTGCAACAAAGTTTC
Source organism: Malacoraja senta (assembly GCA_038087875.1). Lineage (NCBI taxonomy): Eukaryota > Metazoa > Chordata > Chondrichthyes > Rajiformes > Rajidae > Malacoraja > Malacoraja senta. Next base: position 188,039,747 of record CM075977.1, read on the forward strand.
TCAACAATCAAACTACTGTCCCGTTTGCATGGCAGGTCTCCAGTAAAGGATGCCATTGGACATCACTAGGGCGCCTTGATGCTACACTCAGTCTAACATTGCTTTGATGTTTGTGACAATCGCTCTCACCTAATCTCAGGATTTCATCTCTTCTGTCTACGTTTGGACGAAGATGGTGATGAAGCCGAAACCCACTCTAGGCAATGGTGATCAGGTCACCCTGAATACACGTCAGGAACACATGAAAGCAATGCAACAATGACATAACCTACTTGTATGATAATAACCATACCAGTCCAGATATTAGGAAGCATTTATTCACAATTATAACATGGGAGCCATTAAAAGACCCATGTGGTCGAGGTATACTGTTTCCTATGAAGAAGGGCCATCAGTATTGATGGCAATGCCAGGATTTTCCACTAACCAAAGAGTCCTTAGCAGAGAAACAGTCCCTTTGAGTACAGCATTTACACCAACCAAAGAGCACACGTTTATGCCAAATCAATATTTCCTCTTACCATCACTTCCCTTCCTCCTGACCTCACTTACCCCAGCAGAAATTTACAACAGAAAATTAACTTGCCATTCATCACACTTTCAGAATGTCGAAGGAAACCTGAGCATCCAGCGGACACCCATGCTGTTACACGGGGAAACGTCTACATTCTGTAATGACAGCACCTGAGGTCTGGATTGAAGTTTTCTGGAGCCGTGAGACGGTAGTACTACTTGCTGCACCACAATGATGCCCTCTGTCTGTTTCTTATTTCAAGCCTTCTTTCCCCTCTCTTTATGCCTGATTATGCATATAAGGAATGACAAGAGGTTTATGTGGAAGGTAAACACAGCCAATAATGTACCAATCATGTGTACAATGAGGAAAAATATTAATATATTGAAATTGTGAGATGGCTTACTGCATTAATACCTGCAATAGCTGGGTTGTCCCGTGAACAAATATTAGACAGGCAAGGGTTGTAATTGGTGGAGTTTAGAAGAGTGAGAAGGGAATTAATTGAAACATGCAACCTGACACACTGAGGGTGGATGAAAAGAGAATGCTTCCACTTGTTGGAGAATCAGAAAATGTTGTGTAATTATTTGATCTGGTAATTTGCCACCTTAGAGAACTCTCAGAGGGTTAAGAATCGTTGAAACTTCTTTACTCTAATGGTTGAGGAAGAAGAGTCATTGAATATGTCTAAGGCAGAGACAGATAGATTTTTGATGTGGGGGGATAGACATGAATGGGGAGTTGACATTACAGTTAAGCCAACCACCATCTTGTTGAATACCATTGCAGACTTGAGTGGCCTACCTTGCTCCTAATCTGTTCATTCATAAACATACACACATATAAATGCATAATTGGAGCAAATGGCCAAATTCTAAGTGACAAGTACTTGGTAATTCCTTGCATTATACTTTAAAATAACATCAGCTTCTTGTCAGATTAGAATCTTCTCACATTTTCACTGAAAAGCTGAGGCTGGATTTCAATCATTCCCAATAAATTGAAATTCATTAATGACCTACATTTATGTACTGGAAATACACACGATGACAAGGAGGACATAGGCCATTGATGAGCAACACAATATTCTCTACACCATGCATGTCTTACAGAGATAAATCACATTAGAGTTTTAGCACAAACACTGTGAGTGATAATAGCCCAGTTTATCTTTCATGTAATTAGAACCCTATTGTTTTTTCATTAATTAATTACAGCGGCATGCTTGAAAAATAGTTATTTATTTATCAGACCCATGTCATTTAAGATTTTATTTAGTTTCACCGGATTGACACTTAGGTGTCATATGAACATCAGTGAATGGATGCCTTTTTTCAAAATCTTCAGTGCAGAACCATGGCAGGCAGGGAAGCGCATCATGAATTTTTAGCTTTTCGGCTTAAGTGGAAATGAGAATGTATTCAATTGACATAAAGGCAGCTGGCAAACAGGGAGAATGGACTGTGAGCTTGTTCTCCCTCTGTGAGCGTCAAATCCTTGCAGCTGGCAGTAAGAAATGCTCTCAATGCTGACCAAGTCCCCACTGGTTAGATAGAAACCAGGAGAGACTAAAGGGCCTGTCCCACTTGGGCGTCATTTGCGCTTCGTGACGCGTAAATGATGTCGCATAAATTATGCGCAAATGACGCCCAAGTGGGACAGGTCCTTAACTCATTTTGAAAGGGAATAACCATTGAGCAAGATATTACTTTTATTTGATCATGAAAAACGAGAACTGCCTTTGGCTTTGAAACATTAATTTAAAATTCTTAGAAGAGAAAATGAGGGTCATGAGAGGAGAGCAAGAAGAAATTGTGTTGCTGTCATTGAGATGCATCTTTTGGAATTTGGAAGGAATGATTCAGTTCAGAGGTCAAGAATCTCAGGAGGTTAATGGTATTTTGTTTAAGAAAGCATGCCCTCTCGTAACAGACAAAGGGGAAGTGGCGTAATGGTCACCTGCTGGTCTGGACTATTGATTCAGAGATAGGAGCATGAACCTTACTCAAACATTTGGACAATCTAAGTTAATGCCATTAAGGAAATCTGGAATAATAGAGCCAGTACAGGTATTAAAGGGCAAGTACTAAATTATTGTTTTGTCCCTTAGGAAAAACATCAGGACTCCTCCGACTCCTCCCACTTCCTTCAAATCAAAGGCGTAGCTTTGGGCACTTGCAAGGGCTCCAGCTATGCCTGCTTCTTAACAACCCCTGTTCCAGGCATACACTGGCCCTATCCCCAAACTCTATCTTTGTTACATGGACGACTGCATTGACGCTCCTTCCTGCACCCATTGCAGAAATCATGGACTTTCATAAACATAGAAACATAGAAACATAGAAATTAGGCGCAGGAGTAGGCCATTCGGCACTTCGAGCCTGCACCGCCATTCAATATGATCATGGCTGATCATCCAACTCAGTATCCCGTACCTGCCTTCTCTCCATACCCTCTGATCCCTTTAGCCACAAGGGCCACATCTAACTCCCTCTTAAATATAGCCAATGAACTGGCCTCGACTACCCTCTGTGGCAGAGAGTTCCAGAGATTCACCACTCTCTGTGTGAAAAAAGTTCTTCTCATCTCGGTTTTAAAGGATTTCCCCCTTATCCTTAAGCTGTGACCCCTTGTCCTGGACTTCCCCAACATCCGGAGCAATCTTCCTGCATCTAGCCTGTCCAACCCCTTAAGAATTTTGTACGTTTCTATAAGATCCCCTCTCAATCTCCTAAATTCTAGAGAGTATAAACCAAGTCTATCCAGTCTTTCTTCATAAGACAGTCCTGACATCCCAGGAATCAGTCTGGTGAACCTTCTCTGCACTCCCTCTATGGCAATAATGTCCTTCCTCAGATTTGGAGACCAAAACTGTACGCAATACTCCAGGTGTGGTCTCACCAAGACCCTGTACAACTGCAGTAGAACCTCCCTGCTCCTATACTCAAATCCTTTTGCTATGAAAGCTAACATACCATTCGCTTTCTTCACTGCTTGCTGCACCTGCATGCCTACTTTCAATGACTGGTGTACCATGTCTCGCTGCATCTCCCCTTTTGCTAGTCGGCCACCATTTAGATAATAGTCTGCTTTCCTGTTTTTGCCACCAAAATGGATAACCTCACATTTATCCACATTATACTGCATCTGCCAAACATTTGCCCACTCACCCAGCCTATCCAAGTCACCTTGCAGTCTCCCAGCATCCTCCTCACAGCTAACACTGCCCCCCAGCTTAGTGTCATCCGCAAACTTGGAGATATTGCCTTCAATTCCCTCATCCAGCTCATTGATATATATTGTAAATAGCTGGGGTCCCAGCACTGAGCCTTGCGGTACCCCACTAGTCACTGCCTGCCATTGTGAAAAGGACCCGTTTACTCCTACTCTTTGCTTCCTGTTTGCCAGCCAGTTCTCTATCCACATCAATACTGAACCCCCAATGACATGTGCTTTAAGTTTGTATACTAATCTCTTATGTGGGACCTTGTCGAAAGCCTTCTGGAAGTCCAGATACACCACATCCACTGGTTCTCCCCTATCCACGCTACTAGTTACATCCTCGAAAAATTCTATGAGATTCGTCAGACATGATTTACCTTTCGTAAATCCATGCTGACTTTGTCCAATGATTTCACCACTTTCCAAATGTGCTGCTATCCCATCTTTAATAACTGACTCTAGCAGTTTCCCCACTACCGATGTTAGACTAACTGGTCTGTAATTCCCCGTTTTCTCTCTCCCTCCCTTCTTAAAAAGTGGGGTTACGTTTGCTACCCGCCAATCCTCAGGAACTACTCCAGAATCTAAAGAGTTTTGAAAGATTATTACTAATGCATCCACCATTTCTGGAGCTACTTCCTTAAGTACTCTGGGATGCAGCCTATCTGGCCCTGGGGATTTATCGGCCTTTAATCCATTCAATTTACCCAAAACCACTTCCCGACTAACCTGGATTTCACTCAATTCCTCCAACTCCTTTGACCCGCGGTCCCCTACTATTTCCGGCAGATTATTTATGTCTTCCTTAGTGAAGACGGAACCAAAGTAATTATTCAATTGGTCCGCCATATCCTTGTTCCCCATGATCAACTCACCTGTTTCTGACTGCAAGGGACCTACATTTGTTTTAACTAATCTCTTTCTTTTTACATATCTATAAAAACATTTGCAGGCAGTTTTTATGTTCCCTGCCAGTTTTCTTTCATAATCTATTTTTCCTTTCCTAATTAAGCCCTTTGTCCTCCTCTGCTGGTCTCTGAATTTCTCCCAGTCCTCCGGTATGCTGCTTTTTCTGGCTAATTTGTACGCATCATCCTTCGCTTTGATACCATCCCTGATTTCCCTTGTTATCCACGGATGCACTACCTTCCCTGATTTATTCTTTTGCCAAACTGGGATGAACAATTTTTGTAGTTCATCCATGCAGTCTTTAAATGTCTTCCATTGCATGTCCACCGTCAACCCTTTTAGAATTAATTGCCAGTCAATCTTGGCCAATTCAAGTCTCATACCCTCAAAGTTACCTTTCTTTAAGTTCAGAACCATTGTTTCTGAATTAACAATGTCACTCTCCATCCTAATGAAGAACTCAACCATATTATGGTCACTCTTGCCCAAGGGGGCACGTACAACAAGACTGCTAACTAACCCTTCCTCATTACTCAATACCCAGTCTAAAATAGCCTGCTCTCTCGTTGGTTCCTCTACATGTTGATTTAGATAACTATCCCGCATACATTCCAAGAAATCCTCTTCCTCAGCACCCCTGCCAATTTGATTGTAGATTGAAGTCACCCATTATAACTGTTTTGCCTTTGTCACACGCTTTTCTAATTTCCTGTTTGACACCATCTCCAACTTCACTACTACTGTTAGGTGGCCTGTACACAACACCCACCAGCGTTTTCTGCCCCTTAGTGTTTCGCAGCTCTACCCATACCGATTCCACATCCTCGAACCTAATGTCCTTCCTTTCCATTGCGTTAATCTCCTCTCTAATCAGCAACGCTACCTCACCTCCTTTTCCTTTCTCTCTATCCCTCCTGAATATTGAATATCCCTGGATGTTCAGCTCCCAGCCTTGGTCACCCTGGAGCCATGTCTCCGTGATCCCAACTATATCATAGTCATTAATAGCTATCTGCACATTCAACTCATCCACCTTATTACGAATGCTCCTTGCATTGAGACACAAAGCCTTCAGGCTTGTTTTTACAACACTCTTATACAATTATGTTGAAAAGTGGCCCTTTTTGATTTTTGCCCTGGTTTTGTCTGCCTGCCACTTTTACTTTTCACCTTGCTACCTATTGCTTCTACCCTCATTTTACACCCCTCTGTCTCTACGCTCACACATTTAAGAAACCCTTTCCCTTTAACTCCATCCTCCACTATCCCATTCGACACCCCACCCCCCTTATTCAGTTTAAAACCACCCGTGTAGCAGTGGCAAACCTGCCTGCCAGAATGCTGGTCCCACACCTGTTAAGATGCAATCCGTCCCTTTTGTACAGTTCCCCCTTACCCCAAAACAGATCCCAGTGATCTAAGAATCTAAATCCCTGCCCCGTGCACCAGTTCCTCAGCCACACGTTCAGGTCCCGTATCTCACTGTTCCTGCTCTCGCCAGCACGAGGAACTGGAAGCAAACCGGAGATAACAACCCTGGAGGTCCTGCTTTTCAGCATTTTTCCGAGCTCTCTAAAGTCACGCTGCAGAATATTCATCCCCTTCTTTCCGAAATCGTTTGTGCCGACATGCACTACCACTTCCGGATGTTCACCTTCGCCCTTGAGGATTTTCTGCACTCTGTCCGTGACATCCTGGATCCTGGCACCAGGAAGGCAGCACACCATCCTCGCATCCCGTCTGTTGCCACAGAAACTTCACCACCAATTCCACATCCCGCACTCAAATTAACTTGGACCATCTCCGACACCTCCCTCCCCTTTCTTGATCTCACCGTCTCCATCACAGGAGATTGACTATTGACTGTCGTCTATTACAAACCCACTGACTCCCACAACTATCTCGAGTACATTTCTTCCCAAGCTGCTTCCTGCAAAGACTCTATCCCCTACTCCCAATTCCTCCGCCTACGCCGTATCTGCACCCAAGATGAGGTGATCCATACCAGGACATCCGAGATATCCTCATTCTTTTGGGAACAGGGGTTCCCCTCTTCCTTCATATATGAGGCCCTCATATGTGTCTCCTCGATACCCCACAGCTCTGCCCTTTCTCCCCCTAGTCGCAACAGGGACAGAGTCCCCCTAGTCCTTACCTTTCACCCCAACAGCCATCGGATACAATACCGAATCCTCCGACATTTTTGCCACCTCCAACGGGATCCCCCCACGTGTCTCCCAGTTGCCAAACACTTTAATTCCCCTTCCCATTCCCACACTGACCTTTCTGTCCTAAGCCTCATCCATTGTCAGATTGAGGCTAATCACAAATTGGAGGAACATCATCTCATATGTTCAAGAAGGAACTGCAGATGCTGGAAAATCCAAGGTAGACAAATATGCTGGAGAAACTCAGCGGATGCGGCAGCTTCTATGGAGCGAAGGAAATAGGCAACGTTTTGGGCCAAAACCCTTCTTCACACTGATGCAGGTTGGGGGGGCAGGAAGAAGAAAGGAAGAGGGCTGAGGGAGAGCTGAGAACGGGAAGAGACAGCAAGGGCTACCGGAAATTGGAGAAGTCAATGTTCAGGCCATTGGGGTGCAGACTGCCCAAGCGGAATATGAGGTGCTGCTCCTCCAATTTCAGGAGTCGAGGTATGTGGAAATAAACTCGGTAAGTTCGGCACCGAACTTATTTCCACATACCTCGACTCCATCCTATCCCCCCTGGTTAAATCCCTCCCGACCTATGTTCAAGACACCTCAGACACTCTCCGTCGTCTCCGGGCGTTCCATTCTCTAGACCCTCATCCACTCATCTTCACCAAGGACGTCCAGTCACTCTACACCTCCATCCCCCAACATAATGGTCTCAAAGCCCTCCGGTTCTTCCTCGACCGGACAACCAACCGATACCCGTCCGCGAGACCCGTCCGCCTCGCGGAGTGGGTCCTTACCCTTAATAACTTTTCGTTTGACTCCTCCCATTTCCTCCAAACACAAGGCGTAGCTATGGGCAAATGCATGGGCCCCAGCTATGCCTGCCTCTTTGTAGGGTACGTCGAACAATCCTTGTTCGAGACATACCAGTGCCCCATCCCCGACCTCTACCTCTGCTACATCGACGATTGGCATTGGTGCTACCTCCTGCACCCACACACAACTCACTAACTTCATCAACTTCGCCACGAACTTCCATCCGGCACTCAAATACACCTGGACCATTTCTGACACTTCCCTACCATTTCTTGACCTCACTATCTCCATCGCAGGTGATAGACTTTTGACCGACATCCACTATAAACCCACTGACTCCCATGGCTATCTGGACTACACTTCTTCCCACCCTGCTTCCTGTAAGGACTCCATCCCCTACTCCCAATTCCTCCGTCTATGCCGCATCTGCTCCCAGGATGAGGTGTTCCACATCAGGGCATCGGAAATGTCCTCATTCTTCAGGGAACGGGAGTTCCCCTCCCTTACCATAGACGAGGCTCTCACCAGGGTCTCTTCAATACCCCGCAACACTGCTCTCTCTCCCCATTCCCCCACTCGGAACAAGGGCAGAGTCCCCCAGTCCTCACCTTCCACCCCACTAGCCGTCACATACAACAAATAGTCTTCCGTCATTTTCGCCACATCCAACGTGACACCACCACTCGCCACATCTTCCCATCTCCCCCCGTCTGCTTTCCGCAAAGACCGCTCCCTCCGTAACTCCCTGGTCAATCCTTCCCTTCCCTCCCGCACCACCCCCTCCCCGGGCACTTTCCCTTTCAACCGCAAGAAATGCTACACGTGTCGCTTTACCTCCCCCCTCGACTCCAATTAAGGATCCAAGCAGTCGTTCCAGGTGTGACAGAGGTTCACCTGCACCTCCTCCAACCTCATCTATTGCATCCGCTGCTCTAGATGTCAGCTGATCTACATCGGTGAGACCAAGCGTAGGCTTGGAGATCGTTTCGCCGAACACCTCCGGTCGGACCGCATTAACCAACCTGATCTCCCTGTGGCTCAGCACTTCAACTCCCCCTCCCATTCCGTATGCGACCTTTCTGTCCTGAGCCTCCTCCATTGCCAGAGTGAGCACCACTGGAAATTGGAGGAGCAGCACCTCATATTCTTCTTGGACAGTCTGCACTCCAGTGGCCTGAACATCGACTTTTCCAATTTCCGGTAGCCCTTGCTGTCTCTTCCCCTTCTCAGCTCTCCCTCAGCCCTCTGGCTCCTCCTCTTCCTTTCTTCTTCCCGCCCCCCCACACTGCATCAGTCTGAAGAAGGGTTTCGGCCCGAAACGTTGCCTATTTCCTGCTGCTGCGCCCGCTGAGTTTCTCCAGCATTTTTGTCTACAGCATCTCATATTTTGCTTGGGCAGCTTACAGCCCAGTGGTATGAATTGTGATTTCTCTCACTTCATGTAGTCCTGGCATTCCCTCTCTCTCTGTCCCTCCCCCACTCAAATCGCACTAGCTTCCCATTTTCACCCTAAAATCAGCTTACAATGGCCTGTTTCCTTTATCATCATAACTTTTTGGCATATCTATCATTCATTTGTTCTATATCTCTCTTCATCGCTGTCTATATCTCTCATTTCCCTTTTCCCTGACTAGTCTAAAGAAGAGTCTCGACCCAAAATGTCATCCATTCCTTCTCTCCAGATTCTTTGGTTTAAACAATCATCTGCAGTTCCTTCCTGCACATCTGTACCATCAATGGGTTTCAGGGAAGGAACTTTGGAATCCTGGCTGTATGTGACTTCAAATGCATACTAATGTGTTTGATTCTTAACCTTTCTGATGAATGGCCCAGAACAGATGTTAGTGTGTAATTAGGCCTGAACAATAAATGTGTTCTCCACATAAATAATAAGTTGGAAAAATGCATTCTTGCAAATATTTAAAGGGAGAAAATGTTGAAACATATAGTTGGTGGTGTGCATTGGGAAATTCATTGTCAAACCAAAATGTATACTAGATTAATGGCACAGCACTTAAAATTGGAACAACACTGTTTTATGTTTGGATGCAAGTCTGAGACCAACCCTAGGATGAAATCAAGAATATATTACGACATTATTAACGAATTGGTTTGATTTAATGAAAAGGTGTCTCGTCGTTAGGTCAGACTACTAATGGGCATGAGAGTTGAGGATGGAGAGCTTCAATTTTGCATCATTTGACAGCTTTATTCATGAGCCCATCTTAGTGATAAAGCACCAAATTTTGCAGTGATAGTGGTCACGCATCTACATTGCACACTCACATTAATGTGAGAAGTGGGCAGCAAATCCATGGATCAACGGTATTTGCTGGTTATTTTAAATGGTGTATTTTTAGTGATGCTGGATTTGCACATAAATTGCCCATTAAACCTGCTATAGAAAGTGAAATGGTAATTAAGAGTGTCTTACCCTTTTAATGACATGTTAATTATTAATACATTGCCAAATCACATCCTTGGCTCTGAAAGGGAGCTATTTAAATGGTCCAGTCCCCGTCCAACAAAAGTAAATTATTGGAAATTTTGAAAATAATGTACTTTGTTTATTTTTACTTACTGAATACGATGCAAAAGGCCACTGCTGGTCCCAACACAAATCCCAGCAGAGCAATCCATCTGTTCCATTCTCTCTTTCCTTATTTCCCTTTATTCCTGCAATTTACATGCCCATCAATTCCCTTTTAATTACCTTTCCATTCGTTCACACGCCAGAGACAATGTGCAGTGGACAATTAACCACCCAACCAGACCTTTGGGATGTGGGAAGGACCAGGGCACCAGGGTTGGGAGGTGGGGATTGGGGATGGAGAAGTAAGGGAATCCACATGGTCACAGGATGAATGTGCAAGCATCAGTGGTCAGGACACAATCTGCTGCACCACTGTTGTGCTATACTTTGCTTCTTAATCCATACTTGAGTTTTTTTATCCTTCAATTCTCTCTGCATGTACCCAATTTAATTCCCATTCCCTCACTGAAGTTAGAAAGAGAAAAGTTCAGTCGTCATGACTACTCCTCCGGTTTCACCAGCACATTTATTCCTCCTGAGGTCAATCAATAACCAAAAGGTAAAGTTTCCAGGATAAGTCCCTGTAAGATCTCTCCCTCCCTGACCCCCTGAAGTAATCAAGAAAACATGCAGGAGATGTGTTTAATGTTTCAGTTGGGAATATTCAGCCATACTGGCCTGTTCTCTATATATAACTGATACATCAATGCTCCCGGCAATGCACTAAGTGAAGTGCTTCCATGGAGGATTTAATCATCCATGAGAATCTTCATAATTGGAACCTTCCTCACAGAATATTCATCCAGATCACTTTTAAAGGACTGTTTGGCACACAAAGCGTGATGCCAAGAAAAATGTCTTATAAATCATATGCTCTGTTGTGGAACATTTTCTATACACCTATAAGCTTGTTTCAGGAATGTTAGTTTCTTTCTTTACAGTTCTGTGACTGCACTTTCGGATAAATAATCTACTTTAAATATGCTTGGCAGTATTTTCAACCTGTCAAAATTCAAGGGTTTTAATTTATTTTTCTTCTGTCAAATCAGTAGATTAATTTTAGTTTTTCTTGTTGTGTTACCCAAGATCCCTCCAAAGTTTTCACCTACACCTTACCTCCCTCTGAAACCAGCCTCTAATTATACAAAACACTGTTTTCTGTCCAACGGAAGGCAAGATCAACAGCCTCCTTCAAGTAAATATTTTCACCCCTTTCTTTAAAAGCCAACAATTGGATGCTTCATGGAGTAATACACAAAGTGCTGGAGTACCTCAGCAGGCCAGTCAGCATTTCTGGAGGCAATGTATAGACAATGTTTCATGTCGGAACACTTGTTCAGACTCAAAAAAGAAGGGTCCTGATCTGAAGCATCGCATCTGTCCATTCCCTTCACAGATGCTGCCTGATCTGCTGTTCCTCCAGCATTTTGTGTTTTACCTGATTCATAGATACATAGACAATAGGTGCAGGAGAAGGCCATTTGGCACTTCGAGCCAGCACCTCCATTCAATGTGATCATGGCTGATCATCCACAATCAGTACCCCGTTCCTGCCTTCTCCCCATACCCCTTGATTCTGCTAGCCCTAAGAGCTCTATCTAAAGGGGCTGTCCCACTGTACGAGCTAATTCAAGAGCTCTCCCGAGTTTATAAAAAAAATCAAACTCGTGGTAAGCACGTAGAATGTACGGAGCGGGTACGTCAGAGCTCGGGACGTCTCTTAGCGGCTCGTAACGCTAATGGCAGGTACTCGGGAAACCCAGTAAGCTCGGGAAGACTCGTGAAGATTTTTTCAACATGTTGAAAAATGTCCACGAGAGCCCCGAGTACCTTAGAGCGGCTATTACGGTAATTCTCCAAGTTCGAATCAGGGGAAACCCGGGAGAACTCTTCAATTAGCTCGTACAGTGGGACAGCCCCATAACTCTCTTTTGAATGCATACAGTGAATCTGCCTCCACTGCATTCTGAAGCAGAGAATTTCACAATTCACAACTTTCTGTGTGAAAAAATGTTTCCTCATCTCAGTTCTAAATGGCCTACCCTTATTCTTAAACTGTGGCCCCTGGTTCTGGGACTTCTCCAACATCGGGAACATGTTTCCTGCATCTAGCGTGTCCAATCCCTTAAAATGTCATATGTTTCTATAAGATCCCCTCTCATCCTACTAAATTCCAGTGAATACAAGCCCAGTTGCTTCATTTTTTTCATCATATGACAGTCCCGCCATCCCGGGAATTAACCTCGTGAACCTAAGCTGCACTCCTTCAATAGCAAGAATGTCTTTCCTTAAATTTGGAGACCAAAACTGCACACAATACACCAGGTGTGGTCTCACCAGGGCTCTGTACAACTGCAGAAGGACCTCTTTGCTCCTATACTCAACTGCTCTCGTTATGAAGGCTAACATGCCATTAGCTTTCTTCACTGCCTGCTGTACCTGCATGCATACTTTCAGTGACTGATGTACAAGGACAGCCAGGTCTTGTTGTACTTCCCATTTTCCTAACCTGACACCATTAAAATAATAATCTGTCTTCCTGTTCTTGACACCAAAGTGGATAACCTCACATTTATCCACATTATACTGCATCTGCCATGCATCTGCCCATTTACCCAACCTGTCCAAGTCACCTTGCATCCTCATAGCATCCTCTTCGCAGTTCACAATGCCACCCAGCTTTGTATCATCTGCAAATTTACTAATGTTACTTTTAATTCCTTCATCTAAATCATCAATGTATATTGTAAATATCTGCGGTCCCAGCACCAAGCCTTGCGGCACCCCACCAGTCAATGCCTGCCATTCTGAAAGGGGACCCGTTAATCCCTGCTCTTTGTTCCTGTCTGCAAACCAATTTTCTATCCATGTCAATACCCTACCCCCAATACAATGTGCTCTAATTTTGCCCTCTAATCTCCTGTGTGGGACCTTATCGAAGGCGTTCTGAAAGTCCAGGTACACTACATCCACTGGCTCTCCCTTGTCCATTTTACTTGTTACATCCTCAAAAAAATTCCAGAAGGTTTGTCAAGCATGATTTCTCTTCGTAAATCCATGCTGAATTGGACCGATCCTGTTACTGCTATCCATATGCGCCGCTATTAAATCTTTAATAATCGACTCCTGCATCTTCCCCACCACCAATGTCTGCTAACTGGTCTATAATTCCCTGCTTTCTCTCTCCCTCCTTTCTTAAAAAGTGGGATAACATGAGCTACCTCCCAAACCACAGGAACTGATCCAGAATCTATCGAACATTCGAAAATGCGTCCATGATTTCTAGAGCCACCTCCTTGAGTACCCTGGGATGCAGACCATCAGGCCTTGGGGATTTATTAACTTTCCTTCCCATCAATTTACCCAGCACCATTTCCTGACTAATGCAAATTTCCTTCAGTTCCTCCATCACCCTAGGACCTCTGTCCCCAGTACATCTGGGAGATTGTTTGTGTCTTTCTTAGTGAAGACGGAACCAAAGTACCTGTTTAACCCGTCTGCCATTTCCTTGTTCCCCTGTTTTCATAGTAGGTCGGCAATTCACCTGTTTCTGTCTTCAAAGGAACCTCATTTGTCTTAACTAATTTTTTCCTCTTCACATACCTAAAGGATCTTTTACCTATCCTTTATATTCTTGGCTAGCTTACCTTCGTACTTTATCTTTTCTCCCCGAATTGCCTTTTTTACTTACCTTCTGTTGATCTTTAAAAGTTTACCAATCCTCTGGCTTCCCACAAATCTTTGCTATGTTATACGTCTTCTCTTTTATTTTTATACTGTACTTGACTTCTCTTGTCAGACACTGTCGCCTCTTACTCCCCTTCGAATCTTTCTTCCTCTTTAAAATGAAATGCTCCTGCATCTTCTGGATTATTCCCAGATATACCCACCATTGCTGTTCCACCGTCATCCCTGCTAGGGTCCCTTTCCAGTCAACTTTGGTCAGCTCCTCCCTCATGCCTCCACAGTCCCCTTTGTTTAACTGCAATACTGACTCTTCTGATTTGACCCTCTCCCTCTTAAACTGCAGGTTTAAACTTATCATATTCCAACATCTGCAGTTTTTGAGAATCCTGTAGGTTCTTTATAATGGTCACTGCTATGCCTGTGTATTTTCACTGGTTTTTGATTGAAAGGTACAGCTGGGAAACAGGCACTTCAGCCAACCAGCTCCATGTTGACCATCAATCACTCGTTCACATTCTTGCTATGTTATCCCACTTTCACATCCGCTCCCTAAACACCACGGGCAATTTGCAGAGGCCAATAAACCTACAAACTTGTCTTTGGGATGTGGGAGAAAACCAGAGCACCAAGTGGAAACCTACATTGCAACAGAGATAAAGTTCAAACTCCACACAGACAGTACAAGAGGTGGGGATCAAAGCCGAGTATCCAGCTCCACCAGTATGCCGCCATTGTGCCAGCATTGGCATTTAATCATTTCCCACCTTTTGATAATGCTATCTGTCAATTCATGTTATCCTCCACATGCTCATTGAGGAATGCATCTATTGCTATTATCACGCATTGTTCGAAGGACACATTAAGTCGCAATATCTTTGCTTATGTATCAGTTGTAGACTTCAACAATCTAAGTGTGTAACAAGAATACCCTAATCATTCATAGCACTTCTAATTCTGAGCTTGCCCATGCAACTGCAGTTTTGCAGGTAGTACTGCCCATTCTCTTTCTCGTCAGTTGCTTGACCCTGGGTGTGCGCAGCAATCCTTGCAAGATGGACTAGGAGATGCCCTTCTGAGTGGGCTACCATATTGAGCACAATCTAAGAACATTCCACTTGACAATCTAAAGGGGCTGTCCCACTGCGGCGACCTAATTGGCCAGTTTAGAAAAGTTCAGGAGAGTTTGAAAAAATGTCATGTTGAAGACCTCCTTCGACTATGTAGAAGACCTCCTTTGACCTCCTTCGACTCTGTTGAAGACTAGCTTCGACTAGTTTCGACTAGCTTTGGGAAAACTTACGAGTAAAAAAAGTCTCGATTTTTTCCCATGGCGAGTTTTTTTTAAACTCGCGGGCATTTTTCAGTATGTGGAAAAATACTCCGCGACCTAGCTGAAGCCTCGAGTATGCAGGGACTACTCTCGAGCATGAAGGAAAGTTACAAAGACCTCCTAGGACCTCGTGTCGACCATGCTGCGAGTATGAGTCGAGGGCAAACTCGTCTGAACTCACGGATTAGGTCGCCACAGTGAGACAGTCCTTTTAGATCAGTTCACTTGACATCAAACCTTGGTGCTGGCAACCTGCCTGCTGAAATAGTTGCCAAGGACTGCAGCAGGTCCACTGAACTTGTGTGCAAGTATATGAAATGTGGAAATAAGCAACAAATGCTTCAGCATTGCAATAATAGCAGATGAACACCATGAAATCCGTCCAGATACCTGCACATTGACAACATTGGTGATCATGACTCTGTGCTGTGCAGCATGATGGGGAAGTTGCACACATTACTGTGGCAAATCTTTGCTGCTGTTGTAAATCAAAAGTGCCAGTCGTGTATATCTTTGCTGCTTCATCCACTTGCGCACAATTCAGCTTTGTCTTTACATTTTGGTACACATGAAACATTGCACTCATAAAATCACTCGTCCTTTGAACATTTTTTGATACATCTGACAAAAGTAATATAAAATCAAAAGATTATTTCAGGCTGACATCCTTATCAATGCTTCTGTCATCTCCAAATCCAATGTTTTCAACATCCTGCTTATAAAACCAATAAGTTGCACTCTGCAAAAATTCCATCTCATCCTGATCTTCTGTGCTTGCATCCTAACATGCTCTTGGTCCATTTATATATATCCCCTGCCTTTGCAAGGCTACAAAACAAAGTGTTGAAATACGTGCTTTAATCTCTTTGCCAAAACATAATTTTCAACTTAAAATATGGAATTCTTCCAAGACAACACCCTAGACAAAGGCGGGAAAATATTTCTGAAATATAACTAGTAACTAGTAACTATAACTAGTAACTGGTAACTAGTATATGTGTAAGTTATTACATTTGTATTTGTTGTTGTCGATAGACTAGAAATTGCATTTAGTGATGATGAAATTATGTTTGAACATAAAATGGCACAGCGACACAAAGGCTTGTCAGCCCAAAATGTTTGTGCCGAACCTGATGCCAAATTAAACTGATCTCATTTGTTTGTACATGATCCATATCTCTCTATTCCCTGAATTTCCACATGCCTATCTAAAAGCCTCTAAAATGCCACTATCGTATCTGCCTTCACCCATGGCAATGCATTCCAGGCTCCTGCTACTCTCCATGTATTCTCCAACTTGCTCCACATGTCTCCATTAAACCTTCCCCCTTATTTCTACACCCTCTGGTGTTGGACATTTCCACCTGGGGGGAAAAAGGTTCTGACTGTCTACCGTATCTATGCCTCTCATAATAGTATATACTTCTATCGTCTCCCCTCAACTTCTGACATTCCAGAGAGAAAAATCCAGGTCTATCCAACCTCTCCCTGTAGCTGAAACCTCCAATCCAGGCAGCAATTTGGTAGTTCTCCACTGCACCCTCTCCAAAGCCTCCACATCTTTCCTGTAATGGGCCGACCAAAACTGCATGTAATACTCCAAATGCTGCCTAACCAACATCCTGTAGAGCTGCATCAAACTCACAGACTGCATGCAATTAAGTCAATTGACGTGGACTTTAGAGAAAACAGCATAAAGATCTAAAGAGCTCAGTAGCATATCTTTTGCTTTTTCCTCCGGCTGCTGCTTTTGGATGTCAGTTCAACAGGATCACTGGCACCCAGCAGCTGTGATGTCAGCAAGCAAGCTGTGAATTCAATAACATAAAGAATTTTTCCCTACATCATCGTCTATATTTCTTGTTTCCCTTATCCCTAACCAGTCTGAAGCAGGGTCTCACCCCAAAATGTCGCCCATTCATTCACTCCAGGGATGCTGCCTGTCCCGCTGAGTTACTCCAGCTTTATGTCCATCTTAAGAAACTAAATGATGCAGACTGCTTAATAAAGATAGGAACAAATTTGTGCTATTAAAGTTGAACTTGAAAACGCATAAATATATTTTGAACGTGTAGAAAAATGAAACCTACTTGAAATATTCTTGAGGAAATTGAAATATGCACACATGTAATTAGATTTTTTTCCAAGAACTGGAAACTGCCATTAATACTCACAGAACTCATGTAATTATGTCTAATATTCAAGGAATTTCATAGTGAAACTAATTTGTAAATAATTTGAATCCATATCAGTGTTAATGCTTTTCTTTGATTGCGACAGAGAAGGTTGCAAACTACAGAGCTGTGAGATGTGCTACATCAAACAGCAATCTTGGATTTACTCGTTAAACTTTGCAAATGTGAAAATAGCAACATTGACGGCAGTTTCACTGAATAATGCCAATGGTTTCACTGTCATTACTTCTGTAAAATCTTGGTTCATTGACTTCTCAGAGATAATCAAACCAATAACTTAGCAGTCCAACGTTATGGCAGCATCTCCGGATAGAAGGAATGGATTCAGAAATGCTGCCTGTTCCACTAAGTTACTCCAGCATTTTGTGTCAATCGTTGATGTACACCAGCATCTGCAGTTCCTTCCTACACATAAGTTTGTATTGTGTTGTTCTGCTCGATACTCCAGCCTGCTTTTGTCAGATATTATATAATGCACCAATAAATATACTTGTCACTTCACCAGCCATCGTAGAAGTTAATATCAACAGCAGTAATTAAAACATTAGTACATGTCCAACCAGTCTCACATCTTAACAAACCTTCCTAGCATTCTTATGCATTAAATAGTTGGAGTGAAACACCACAGCCATGAAATTATCATAATTGCCATATGTTTTTCCATCATTAAAAGCTATGTGCAAGCATAACTTTGCCTGTTCTCTCATTGCAGGTGCAGCAGAGGACTGAGGTAGCGAAAAACATTCTCCTAGCTCATAGCCCTAATATCAGAAACATAGATTAGTGGAGAACAGTGCAAACTGGTTGCGCATTTGATTTTGAAAAGACTCTAAATTAATAAAATGCATTCAACATCCTTACACGTTGTATTTTGCTGGATTTAAGGTACAGTTTCTATTTCTGATCTGGGGTTGAAACAGGAGGTTGGTAAGATCCCCAACAGACAGAGAGAGTGGATGGTATTCTCTAAGGATTGTAATGTGTTTTCAAATAGTGCCTGTGCGTGGCTTGAATCTTTTTCTCTCCTTGAAGATCTTTCACAGTATTTTTAACTACTCAACTGCGAAATAAGTTCAGTGAAAAATTACTGCAGGCACTAAGGTTGGTGTCATTACTCACTATCATTCATCAGGATGGTGAGAGCAGCAAGGGGGAACTGCCCAAAGAAAAGTGAGTATCAAAGTATGAGGTTCAGGATGGTTATTTTCCCTGTGGCCAACAGCACAATTAGGAAGAGTGATGAATGAAGCCGAGAAAAGTTCCTACGGGGGATAGAGGGCAACAGCAGAGCACGACTCAACCTAGTTCGCACTTGCAAGCTTCTTTAGTACGGCTTTGATGTGCCCAGATATCTGGCATGAATGGAACATGGACTTTGACCCGAATTCAGAGAGGTTCGCCGGAGATAGGCGGGTTGCCAAATTTCATTAAAATATGCATTTTTAGCTTAGTTTAGAGACACAGCATGGAAACAGACCCTTCGGCCCACCAAGTCCACACCGACCAGCGATCCTCGCACATTAACACCATCCTACACACACTGCGGACAATTTTACTTTTTGCATTCTTTCTCGCGTGAGCACGGAATTCTAGAGATGTTTATAAAATTATGATTAAAACAGCCTCAATAGTCAGGAGGAACTGAGTTCAAGAGCAATGAATGCATGGTTTAATAAAAAATAACAAAATAATAAGGGTGTTAGAAGTACTCAGTAGGTCAGGTAGCATCAATAGGAAATAGAAAAGCAATTAATGCTATAGACTACTTTTTTTTTTGTCAAAACCACTATAAAACATCCTTGGAACAAAGGGAGAGTGGTAATCTACTAAAAATATTCCAAATCGTGATGTATTCAAATAGAAGAAGTTATTCCAACTGGCAGAAGGATTGACAAACAGAGGAGATGGAATTAATGTTAAAACAGAAAAAGTTGGAAAGACTCAGCAGGTCAGGAAGGAGAAACAGTTAACGTTTCAGGTCAAAGACTCTTTATCAGAATTGAAAAAGAGACAAAGTTCACCTTTGTTTTCAGTTCCAGTGAAGAGTCCATCTGAAATATTAACTGTTTTCTTCTGATGTTGCCTAATCTATTGAGTTTTACCAGCAATTTCTGTTTTTACTCCAGATTTCCAAAACCTGCAGCTTTTTCATGAAATGAAGATGATTAGTAAGTGAACCAGAAATGATGTGAGAATTATTTTGTGCTGACAATGGTTGCGTTCTGGAATGCGCTGCCAGAGGATTATCGGGGCAGTATCAACAATGGTCTTCATAAGAGAGTTACTTAAGGATGTGAATGGAAATAATTGGTAGAGCAGTGGGGAGAGGGTGTGTGAGTGAGACTAATTGAATTGCTCATACATCGAGCCATCACAAACCTGACAGGATGAGTGGCCTCCCTCATTACGCAGACTTTGTGATTCTATGTATGTAGGCATGTGATCTATATCTGCACATCCTTTATAAGCATACATGTGTCTCCATGTGGGCACAATTAGAAAGCTGGATATTTGGCAATTTTATTATAGTCACATCATTCTCAGTTGACATTACAAACAAGTGCACATTTCTCAAAATTCAAAAAGCAGATTATATTGAATGCAATCATCTAATTACTGATTGCGCCTTAATGGGGTTAGGGCATTTAACCTGCCATTGGTGTCTCAACATTGTCCAACAACTGAGGTGGATGGAAGTCAGTGAATCACAAGCAACTTGTTTGTGTGTTGTGCTGTCCTGTCACATTTGAATAACTGGAATTAGGTGCTAATGCGAGTTGTAGAAGTAAAAAATGTACGGTGGCAAAACTGAGGTGAAGCATTAAATAAATTTGCTAAAGATAGTTGGTAGGGGAGTGATGGGGCACGGTGTGTTGAGCAGTAAATGAGATTAGTTGATAGGATAAGAAGGCGTTTGAAAATGCATTTGTGTCAGGTCATTGAATTCCTTGCAGCACTGCATCCTGTCTCTGGGGCTTACCTTCTGGCATGGATCTGCTCAGCCTTCCCTCCATACCTGTGTTCTGGCGGAAATCCTGGCCCCTGATACTACAAGATATTACTTTTAACTTGCAGATTCCCCAGCAAAGCATATAGAGTTACATTTATATTTTTAGACTGTTCTTTACACATTATGTCTTTCTCCATTATTTTCCATGAGATTTACTGGCTGGTCAGCAGTCAGAACTTGCTCTACCTATAGGCCACCTCTGATTTTAGAGATGAGGGTAGTCTCAGCTGCAATGCAGACTATCTTTTAACTATTGCCAGCACATTACAGTATTACACTCCTGCCGATGTGAACATCCATGAACAGTCCAATTAGTGCTGGCTTCACACAGCATTAATATAAATGAGCATGTACCATGAAGTGTTGCATTTACTGCAGGAGATTTCCCAATTTTCTGGAGATTGTCCAGTTTAGGTTCTTAAATCATGTTGCATCAATTGTTCTTAGTCAAGTGATCCAGATAGCAAATTAAATCTCCATGGCATTGCACACACATGATGAGATCGTTGAGGCTGACGTTCAATGAGCAGGTGACAGGCTCATTCACAGGTAAGGGACTGTCGTACTGTAGCTGTGCTCCAAATGCAAGTTGCAGATTCTTGCCTCCTCTGATGTTAATCCACTTTGCAGCCATTGGTTTCATCTTGTCCAAACATACTATCAATCTGCACTTCTTTCACAATCATTGAGAGATTTCAAAAGATATTAAATCATTCTCATAAGCATTGCTAAATCTGCATCTCTTTGCAGTCTCTGGAACCTTCACAGCACCAGCACTATCTTATCGATTCTGCAATTTTACTTGACATAACCAAGCTAACCAATTCATTGTCTGCATTCCCACGAATGACATATACATGCACAATTTAATGCTATAGCATTTGTCACCCTACTTGAAGATTTTTCAACAGGCAATCCATTACATCAGCTGTTAAGTTGCTTGGCAGGTTTATTTACTCATCGATATGGGTCTAAAAAAATGTATCACTTTCACCAACCAACATTAAAAACTGAACATCTCTCTTGGTCGAATAAGGTTAGGCTTTAGACTTTAGAGATACAGCACGGCAACATCCGCACCGACCTGCGATCACCCCGTACACCAGCCTATACACTAGGGACAATTTACAGAAACCAATTAACCTACAAACCTGTACATTCTTAAGAGTGTGGGAGGAAACCAAAGCACCTGGAGAAAACCCACGCAGTCACAGGGAGAACGTACAAACTCCATACAGACAGCACCCATTGTCAGAATAGAACCTAGGTCTCTGGCGGTGTTAGGCAATAGCTTTACTGTTATGCCACTGTGCCACCCAAACCAAGTTCAAACATCAGTTTCCCCTCGACTAACATTCTCCTTTGTCTGGCACAACTTATGCTCGCCCTCAACAACTTCTCTTTTGACTTCTCACACATTGTTCAAGTGAAGGGTGTAGCCATGGGCACTCGCATGGCCCCAATGATGCCTGACTTTTTGATGGTTAAGTCGAACAATGCTTGTAACAAATGTTCACCAGCAACATCCTCAAACTCTTACATGACTACAATGACAACTGCATCAGGGCTGCCTCCTGCAGGGAACAGACTATCAACTGACATCTACCACAAACCTACTTCCTCCCATCCTGTTTCTTGAAAAAACACTATCCCCTGAATTTTCTGTCTGCCATATCTGCTCTCAAGAAGAGGCTTCTCATTCTTAGACATCCAAGATGTTCTCCTTCTTTAGTAAACATAGTTCCCCCCCCCCCCTGCTGCCATTAATGGATCTCTAATCCGCATATCATCTGTGTCCCGCAGTTCTGCTCTGGTCACCCCTCCACACAGATGGAACAAGGATGGAGTTCCCCTGGTCCTTATCATTCATTCCACCAGCCTCTACATCCACATTATTATCCAACATTTCCGCCACCTCCAACATGATCCCACTTCCCATTCCTTTCCACCTTCCACAGAGACCACTCCCTCCACAACTCCTTGGTTTCCTCAAACCACCCCCTCCCCAAAGTCAAAGTCAAAGTCAATTTTATTTGTCACATGCACCCGAAGGTGCAGTGAAACCTTCAGTGCATGTACCTCAGGTGCATTCCCTGCAACCACTGCAGATGTAACACCTGTTCCTCTACCTCTTCACTCGCATCCATCAAGAGACCTCAGCAGTCCTTCTAAGTGAGACAACCGTTCACATGCACCTTTTCTAACCTCATCTTCTGCACTTTGTGTTCCCGATGCAGCCTCAGAGAGACCAAGCGTAGACGTGGCAATCGTTTCATCAAACACGTGCTCTGTCCGCCAAGGCCTGCTGGATCTCCATGTTGCTAACTATTTTAACTCATTCCCATTCCCAGTGACCTGGTCTTCCTCCATTGCCAGAGTGAGGCCACGTGCAAGTAGGAAGAGAACAGCATCTCATATTCCACTTTGGTAACCAACAACCTAACGCATGAATATTGAATTCTCCAATTTTAAGCAACAAGCCTACAAGCAACCTCCCCCTCCCATTATCAACCCCCCCCCCCCCATGTCTCATCTTGACTTACACCCATCTCTCTCCTCCCCATCCCCTTCCACTCATATTCCTTCTTATGGCTTCACAATTCATTCTTCTTCTATCCTTATTTCACATTTAGTCGTTACATCTTTGCATATGTCCAAGCATCTGCCCATCCTCCCCCACCACCCCCTCACATGTACCCACCTATCACTCACCAGCCTTTGTCCTGCCCCGCGTCTCTTCTGGCTTCCTCCCTCCCACCACAATCAGTCTGAATAAGGGTCCTGAGCCAAATTGTTATCCATCCTTGTTCTCCAGAGATGCTGCGTAATCCACTGAGTTACTCCAGCACTATCTTTTTCAGAAATCTATGTCAATCAAACTGTACAACTCCTCCCCCTTCTGTCATGGGGTAGACTGAGACCGACAAACCCCACCCACCCTCTTCCACCCCCTCCCCAATCTTTGCATATCCCCAATCCTTTCCACTCGTCAGTTTAATTTAATGTTTCATGCATTTTGTGTTTTTATGACTATTGGCAGATCAATTTCCCTCCTGGGATAAATAAAATTCTATCCTTTCGTAGATTTTTATACCATGCTTTTCATGTTTGACATTGAGGTATTCCCTGCTGGTGGAGTGAATATTTCAGTGCAACGACATTTAGCGTTTGTGATAAACTTGTTTTCAACTGTGTAATGAACATGCACCAGAGGTGGAGAGTTTCATTCTCTGTAATATCTTCAAATGCAAAGCGTAAATACATCAAGAGAGAATGGTTTGTTTTGTAAGTTGGACAATGAAGCAAATTACATGCTGCTTCATTAAGATCCTTCTTCAGGGCAGGTGTATGTGATATTGTTGCACTCATACAACATAGGCTCACCTGACAAACTGAATCCAAGCTTGACTTTACACACAAAAAAAACTGATATGTCCATATCTATGTTGTCCATTCATACAGATATAATGTAATCAGATAAAGAATATTTATCTCCAGATGGGAGACATCTGGGAAAACAAAAGAAAGAAAGCCAACTTCTATTATTCTGCTAATTATACTGTCTGATGCTTGAAGTTATGTTTGGCATTCTTTCAATGAATGAGTAGAAATTTCAATAAGATAGATATTTTTCAATGAACTTGAGCAAATTCTTCATCTTTGGAATATAAAATTGATTTGAGTGTCAGAATAGAATTAAATTATGAAGTAAGATTATAAACAGATTTCACAAAACTGATTTTCATTCCCTAGTTCTGTAATGAAAATGATTGTTATTTTCACACATTTTTAAACGCACTAATGATGAGCGACATCTTAGTTCTGTTAATAATTGTTTTATCCTTTCCCAACAAGTGTAATATGGTTGTAGCCGGAACACTCTGTTACCTATGGATTGAAATTGCTTCCTCCAGTATCAGTAATGCACAAGTGCCTGTGTGTAAAGTGCTTTTTTAATAAAACTATATTCCCAGGAGTATGAAGCTTGTTGGAGCAATTGATACTGAAACGTTATGGAAACAAATTAGCACATTTCTCTTAATGTAGTAGATGCACAAACAACTGTCGGTGTTGGAATCTTGAACAAAACACAGAGTGCTGGAGCAACTCAATGTCAGGCAATGCCTCTGGAGGGAATGGATGGACAATGATTTGGGTTGAGAACCTTCTTCAGACTGAATATAATTGAGGGGGGGGGGATCTGTAAAAGCAGGTGTAGTCGGGAGAAAGCCTACCAAGTGATAAGTGGATGCAGATGAGACGGGGGTGGGGGATTTGGCAGGTGGGTGGTATAAATGACAAAGGAGATAAGAGGCTGTCAGATAAGCAGATAATGAGAGAAGGGGAATTAAAGGAAAGCCAAAGGATAAAGGTGGAAGGGGATGGGGGGGGGGGGATAGAAAGGAAATGAGGGACCTGGGAAGGGAGATGATTGTACGAGGAGAAAGGAGCAGTGTGATGGAGGGGGGGGGGGGGGTTGGGAGATAGTGGAGAAATTGGTGCACATCAGGATGGGGGGGGGGGGGGGCATAAGAGTAGGGTGTATTACTTACTCAAGGAGGAGCCGCCATCTTGGAGGAACGGTTGCTAAACAGCAGCCGTCCGTCAAATTCACTTTTTCTTTAGTTTTAGCTTTTTTTATTTCTTTGTTTGTTTGGGGAATTTTGACTTTTAATGTGGGGGGGTAAGGGGGAAACTATTTCTGGGTCCCTACCTGGTCGGTGAGGCAGCTTTTTCTCCAGGCTGCCTCGTCGACCCGTCCTCGTGGCCTACCAGCAGGCCTGGAGCGCCGTTTTCCTGATGGGGACCGCCCAGCACCTTCAGCTTCGGTGGCGGCACAGCGCTGGAGCGCTATCGTGGAGCGGAGTGGAGCGGGCGATGCCTTGCCTGGGTCGCCGCGCTGGAACGACGCGCTGGAGCTCCGGTATGCGGTGACCGCCGACATCAACACCTCCGGGCTGCGGGGCTGCGGTACGACCAGCCGCGGGCGGCGGCGCCGACTTTTACATCGGGAGCCTCGTGGCTCCAAATCGGCGCGGTCCTGTCGGCTTCAGGTGCCACGGACTCCGCTGGGAAACCGGCCATTCCAGCCGCTGCGAGGACTCTCCCGACGGCCAGGAAGATCGGGCCTCCGTAGAGGCAACTGTGGCGGCCTCGATGGGCCTGACTCTGGGGAGAACTGGGGCTGGGGACTGGACATTGTGCCTTCCCCCACAGTGGTGGTCATTGTGGGGGATGATTTTTGTGTGCTGTGCCTGTTAGTCTGTGTTCATGATGGCTGGCGCGATTTGGCTGCCGCTGCTCTCTCCTCAAATTGTGTTTCTTATTTTCTTTTTGTGCTTTTCTAATTGAATTCTGTCCTTGATTTGTGTATTGTGGTGTTTTTATATTTAATTTATTCCGATTATGTGTTTTGTATTTTTGTGATTCTATGCCTTGTAAGGTGTCCTTGGGTGTTAGAAAGGCGCCAGCAAATAAAATGAATTATTATTATTATTATTACTTGAAATTGTAGAATTCAATGTTCATACTGTTAGGTTGTAAGCTCCCCAAGTGGCAAACTTGTAATGGAGTAGCCTAAGGACAGGAATGTTGGGAGGGGAATGGGAAGGTGTTAAAATGGCTAGTAACTGGGAGATCCAGCAGACCTTGGGGGGCAAAGAGTACAAGTGTTTTTGCAAAATGGTCACCTAGTCTACACTTGGTCTCGCCAATGTAAACAAGGCCACATTGGGAGTACCAAATGCAGTAACCGAAGTTTGTAGAAGTGCATTTGAACCTCTGACTCACCCAGAAGCTTTGCTGTGGTTGCTCAGTAAAGGCAAGGGTGGAGATGTAGGGACATGTGTTACATCTCCTGCAGGTGCAGGATAAAGTATCTGGGGAGGGTCAGGTTAGGTGGGAAGGGATGAGTGAATCAAAGAGTTGTGGAGGGAGGGAGGGATCTCTGTGGAAAGCGGAACAGCGAGGGGAAGGTAAGATGTGACCGCTTGTTGGATCATGTTGGAGGCGACGGAATTGTCAGAGAATTATGGGTTGGATGTGAAGGCTGATGGGGTGAAAGTTGAGGACCAAGGAAACGTTATCCTTGTGTGGCCTAGGGGGAGGGGGTACGAAAGCAGAACAGTGGGACACAGAGGAGGCATAGGTGAGGGATCCATCCACAACAGCAGGGATGAAACCACTCATTAACACAATGCCCGATGTCTTAAACATGAAGCTTTAAGACATTATATGGAGTCTTCCAAAATGATAACTGAGGTGTGACACACTAAGTTTTAGTAGTGTTACCTTTTAGAAACTCAATAGTGACAAACTATTGTCCTGATGGAGAAGCTGAGACTTCATCAGAATACTCTGTGAACATAAAGGACACCAAGAGTGGAAGACTTTGGGAATCCGCTTGACAAAAATAATGTGGATACAGGGGGAAATAGAATTTTCAAGACCTAGATTTTCTAGAGATAATAGTATCAAAGATGTATGACTGGAAACAATGCACAGAAAAATTAAGGCCTGAATAAATATCAGAATGAGTTGAAAGGACTTCATTTTCCTCCTTCCAATACTACGTTATCAGGATCATTCAGATAGAACTCCTCAAACATCTCATCCAAAACTTTTCTCTATTCGATAATGGTTGCCAAAGCAGATTATCTGAGAATCTATTCATTTTTAATAAAAACCTGCCATATTTATCTACTTACCAAAGTGATTAAAATTGAAAGTTTGTTTGTTTGCTTGGTCACTACATTCGGATGTAATCTAAGTAATAGAATAATACTGTACAAAATCAGCCCTCCAGCTCAAATGGTCCATGCCACTACCAGGCGCCCATTTACACTAATCCTATTGCATTTTCCCCACATTTTCTTAATTTCCCCACAGATTCTACCACTCACCTGCATATTAGAGGCAATTTACAGAAGCCAATTTATATACCAACCTGCACGTCAAAGAAGAGATATTTCCCTCGCTAAAGAACGCTGAGTTTTTTTAAACCAATCCAGTAATTTGATAATCACCATTACTGATACTATAACTTTCATTCAGATTTATTTAAGTAACTGAACTTAAATGCACCTGCTGCCACAGTAGTATTGGAAATCTCTGGATCGGCAGTCCCAGCCAACCACATTTCATTGCCCGCCATTAATGCCAATCATGTATTACTTGACCACCACTTTTCTCTCTGAATACTTAATTGGTATAATGACAAATTCAACAAGGACACTTAGTATAGACCAAGGGCATGACTACTTACTTACTTGTCAATGCTCTCTTACCAAGTTGAGGAGGCCCCCATATAAAATTGCACTTCCACTAAGTTATTGAGTTCTCCCTCGGTGCAAGAAATGAAGTACTGTCTGTTGCTTAAAAACTATATTGCCAGCCTTGTGATTTTTCATGTGATGCTATAAGTGGAGAGGGAAGACTTGGTTGAAGCAATTGCCTATTGACTTTTTCTATCAAGAGTCCTGCAGTTACAAGACAGTTTATTAAAAAGTGAACTAAATGGTATTTTGTTCTTTGTTGCCGGGGAAGAGGAAAATAATGGTTTTCAGGCAAGCACTTAATTTGACTGCTGGAATGATGTATCTTTTTGTTGTGAATCTTTATAGCTGAGAGAAAATGTAACAGTAATAACATCAATCTTTTATACAAGTATTTTGTTGTGGGTAACCCTGAAGTGATAATGGAACACCCATAAGTCAGTACACCAGCATTGACATAAATAATATATCTAGTACTGAGGCATTTTTCAATATATCCACCACTAATGCAATATTAGAAGGCCAAATATTGGTTCTCAAGTCACACTAGCCCTAAGACCACTGTGATATCTAAATGGTATCTGAACCAATTTATTGTTGCAGGTGAAGTTCAAGTTATTAAAAAGTTCTGCCTATTATTCAAACTTTTTTTCCCCCATCTTAATATTGTTGAACTCTATATATATCACTTAACAAATTAGATCCAAACTTTGCTTCAATGGAATAATGCTGCACTAGTGGTGCAAGTTTAATTATTTCCAAGATTCTCTAATCCGTAGGAATCTTCATATTTCTCATCCCTTTTCTTTTCAAAAAAGAAACACATTTCTAGAGTAACTCAGCAGGTCCTGCAGCATCCCTGGAGAACATGGATAGCTGGCCTTTCAGGTCATGACCCTTCTTCGGATTTACAGAAGTAGGAGGGAAAAAGCTGGAAGGGAGATAGGGACAGGACAAACCCTGGCTCATGATTGGTGGATGCAGGTGAAGGGGGGTTTAATTGGCATTTGATTGGGTAAAGGCCAAAAATGAAGGACAAAACCCTGTGAAAGAGGAGATAAGGAGACAAGAGGCATGAAATGGGAAGCCAGAGGAAATGACATAGGTGGAAGGGGACAGAAGGAAGAGGAAAGGGTAGGATTCTAGACAAAATGGGTATGCATACAGTTGAGGCTCAGGGGAGAAGTTGAGGGGGGGGGGGTGGTATTTGTTGGTTTATTACCTAAAATTGGAGAATACAATGTTCATACCGTTGAGTTGGAAGCTAACCAAGTGGAACATGAGGTGCTGTTCCTCCAGTTTGCGTGTGGCCTCACTCTGGCAATGGAGGAGGACCGGTCAGAAAGTTTTGAATGGTAATGTGTGGGGAAATCAAAAAGGTTAATAAACAGAAATCCAGCAGGCTTTGGTGGACATTTCGACAGGTACATGGATAGGAAAGGTTTAGAGGGATATGGACCAAACACTCATGCGTAGGTGGGGCATCTTGGTCGGAATGGGCTAGATGGGTCAAAGGGCCTGTTTCCCTGCAATATTACTCTGTAGACCTCTATGATTTCCCTACCCTGGAAAAAATTATCTGTGCATTCACCATATCTAGTCCCATCATGATTTTATATACCACTAAAAGATCACTCCTCAGTCTCCTCAGCTCCAAGGAATAAAGTCTTAGCCTGTCCAAACTCTCCCTATGGTTCAGGCCATTGAGTCCTGGCAAATCCCTCATGAATCTTCTCTGCACTCTTTCCAGCAATGCCATCTTTCCTATAGCAAGTGACTAAAATTGAACACAATACTCCAATTGTACCAACTTCTTCTAAAGCCGTCACATAACGTCCCAACTTTAATCCTCTGTTTTTCCTGAATGACGAAGGTCAATATGCCAAAAGCTTTCTTCACCACGATTGTAGGAAGGAACTGCAGATGCTGGTTTACACCAAAGATAGACTCAAAATGCTGGAGTAACTCCAAGTAGCATCTCTGGAGAAGAGGAATAGGTAATGTCAGGGGAAAGGGAAAATAGAGATATGAGAGGATACAAATAACAAAAGAATGAAAGGTATGCAAAAGGACAAATCAACAAACAAAGCCAGCAACGATGATCAAGGAAAGGTGGAGCCCACAATGGTCCATTTTTGGCTGTGGAGAACATGATAATGTGTGCAACCAATGAGTGAAACAGTGAAACTAAGCAGGATGACAGTGAAATTAGTAGCACAACTAGGGTGGGGGTGGAACAGAGTGAGATGGAATGCAAGTGTTACTTGAAGTTAGAGAAATCAATATTCATACCATTGGGTTGTAAGCTGCCCAAGAGAAATGTGAGGTCCTGTTCCTCCAATTTATGTTTGGCCTCACTCTGTCAGTGGCAGTGGCCCAGGACAGAAAGGTCAGTGTGGGAATGGGAAGGAGAGTTAAAGTTTTTGGCAACCGGGAGAACACGTAGGCCAAGGTCTAGCGAATGTCAACTTTGTTAGACTTACTGGTCTATAAGTCTAGGGTGTGCATATTTCCGAAGATCTTTCCTGGATCCAGCACACTGATGCAATTATAAATAAAGCACATCAAAATCTGTAGCCTCCTTTTGCTCTGGTATTTTATTTAACTCACATGTTTAATCGATAATGTTTTATTATTAATGTTTAATGTTTTATGCGTCATTCTTAATTGTCACTGTATGTCATGTTGTCACTTGCGAGCGGGGCACCAAGACAAATTCCTTGTATGTGAACATACTTGGCCAATAAACTTATTCATTCATTCATAATTCCCATGTTTTACTTTGCAGCCCTTCTTATATAGAAACCAAATGGTGCCAGCACAACTACCTGGCTCACAATATCAGTAAAACCAATGAATTGATTGAG
Organism: Malacoraja senta; assembly: GCA_038087875.1. NCBI lineage: Eukaryota > Metazoa > Chordata > Chondrichthyes > Rajiformes > Rajidae > Malacoraja > Malacoraja senta. Next base: position 188,070,266 of record CM075977.1, read on the forward strand.
GACTTTGGAAGAGGAAAGATGAGGACCCACAATCCTGTTTATATCAACTGGACGATGGTGGAGAGAGTCAAATTCCTGGGCATGCATATTTCCGAAGATCTTTCCTGGACTCAGCACACTGATGCAATTATAAATAAAGCACGTCAACGCCTCTACTTCCTGAGAAGATTACGGAGATTCGGCATGTCAGGGAGGATTCTCTTGAACCTCAACAGGTATACACTAGATAACATATTGACTGGTTGCATCATGGCCTGGTTCGGCAACTTGAACGCCCAGGAGTGGAAAAGACTGCAAAAAGTTGTGAACACTGCCCAGTCCATCATCGGCTCTGACCTCCCCACCATCAAAGGGATTTATCGGTCGCTGCCTCAAAAAGACAGCCAGCATGATCGGAGACCCACACCATCCTGGCCATAAACTCATTTCACCCCAGACATCGGGAAGAAGATACAGGAGACTGAAACCTGTAACGTCCAGGTACGGCTTCTTCCCAACAGCCATCAAGCTATTAAACACTACAACCTCAAATAAGCTCTGAACTTCAATAGAGGTTATTATTATTATTGCACTACTATTGTTTGTTTTGAGTGTGTATATATGGATAGAGGGAGGGGAGGGGTAGGGAGAGGAAAGTGGGGGAGGTGAGGGAGAGTGGGGGAAATGGTGGGATAGAGGGAGAGGTGGAGGGGAGTTGGGGAGTGGGGGAGGTAGGGAGTGGGGGATAAAGGGAGAGGAGGGCAGGATAGGGGGAAGGTGAGGACTGGGGGAGCAAGGGGATAGAGGGAGAGGAGGGGGTAGGGAGAGGAGAGTGGTTATGGAGGGAGGGAGGAATGGAGTGACTGAGGGTAGGGGAAAGGAGAAGGAGGGAGAGGTGAGGGAGGGAGTTGGGGAGGGAAGGAGAGGGGAAAGAAGAGGGTGAAGAGGAGGGGAGGAAGAGGGAAGGCGAGGTAATGGAGGAGGGGAAGGGAAGAGGGAGGGGTGAGGGGAGGAAGCAGAGGAGGGTTGGTGGAGGGTGGGGAGATGGAGGATAATGGAGGAGTGGAATAGGGGACTGAAGAGGGAGAGTGAGAGGCGTTCACATGTTATTGCCATTTTATACTTTAACAACGTCAGCCGTGCCTGCGAGGTTGAGGGCTATGGCTGAGTGGTTGAATATTGCGTTGGGGAACGGGGCCCAACGGGTCCCATTTGGTCTAGCATATATGTGTGTGTGTGTAATTGTGAGTATGTGTATATACTGAACTTTTTTCTCTCTCTCATTTATCACATTGTTTGCAATGTACTATGTTTACATATTCTGTGTGCTGCAGCAAGTAAGCATTTTAATTGTTCCATCTGGGACATATGACAATAAAACATTCTTGACTCTTATCTGTCCCAAGTTGTCTTGTCTTCATATCATTCTCCATGGTAAAAAACGAAAAATATTCATTGAGGACCTTGCCCATCTCATGCGGCTCAACAACATAGATTCAACAGTTTGGTTTCTGAGGGGCTTATTATCTCTCTATTTACTATTTTCCCCTCAATATAATTTCAAAATATCTTTCGATTCTCCTTAATGTTATCTGCCAGAGCTATCTCATGCCCCCATTATACCCTCCAGCTTTCCTTCTTAAGTATACTCCTCAGTCCCCTAAACACCTCCAGGGCTACTCTTGATCCTAACTGCCCATACCTGGCCCGTCTTCTTTTTTCTGCCTCAAGCTTCAACTTTTCTCATTATCCAGTGTTCCTTACTCCCACCTGCCTTGCCCTTCACTCTAACAGCAACCTTCATGCCTTGAACTCTCATTATCATATACTTAATAGCATCCCATTTTCCAGTCACCCATTTGCCTGCAAACAACCTACTTTAATCAATTTTTTTGTTCTTATATAATAACCATCAAAGTTGGCCTTGCCCAATTTAGAACATTCACAAATGTGTATTTTGTGAATGACAACATTCATGGATAATTACATTTTCATGGAATTCTCACTGAACTCATAGATCAAGGAAAGAATGTCTTTTCTATTTTGTATATTTTCTGTCTAAATCAGAAACAAGTTTAAACATGCAGAATTGTAAGTGGAACACAAAGAAAATAGAAATAGATATAGAAGACAGACTGAAATTGCTTTTGTGCAATTTATCCATGCCACAAATGTTGAATTTTTAAAGCAGATAAGACTGATGTTGTGTCAAACACAAGTCAGTGTAACCTAGACTTCATATAAATATACTGAATATACAATAATTTGTATCAAACTATTATCATGCTTCTTTCCGTCGCATGAAAGGTTGCAATTTCAGACCAGTTCTTCCTAATGGCCCTGTCCCACAGTACGAGTTCATTCCAAGAGCTCTCCCGAGTTTGCCCTGATTCGAACTCGGAGATTTATGGTAATTGGCTGCTCGTCGGTACTCGGGGCTTTCATGGACATTTTTAAACATGTTGAAAAATCTTCACGAGTCTTCCCGAGCTTACGTGCCATTAGCGAGTCTTCCTGAGTACCTGCCGTTAGCGTTACAAGCCGCTAAGAGACGTCCCCGAGCTCCAACATACCCGCTACATTCATTCTCCGTGCTTACAATGAGTTTGATTTTTTTTAAACTCGGGAGAGCTCTTGGAATGAACTCATACCGTGGGACAGGGCCATAAGAGTTATAAAATCTTTATGAATTCAAATAGATGAGCTTGAAATTTCATTTTGAGTCTGAACTCGTAACCTTCTGGGAGACTTGCGGTAGGAATGTAGCAAAGAATACAACTTCCAGTACTTGAACTGACAACCTTTTAATCTGAAAGCTCGTATTTGCATTCCATCCCTCAGAATCAATCTTAGTGGGTGTACTGCACATCATAGTTTCAACGTACTCTACGATATTAGAGGTGGGACGACAGTATCAATACAAATATTCCACTCAAAATAAATTCCTACTAAGCAATCTTCATAGCGAGGAAGCTAGATACAAACAAAATAACAAGGAGTGGTTGGATTTGAGAATACTCTACGAAGTTCACTGGATGATTGGTAAACTTGATGTTTCAGCCTTTGATCGTTTGACTTTCAATGATGAGTTAAGTCCAAGTACAAGTGTCAGAAGTTATGGGGAGAAGGCAGGAGAATGGGGTTAGGAGGGAGAGATAGATCAGCCATGATTGAATGGTGAAATAGACTTGATGGGCCAAATGGCCTAATTCTATTCCTATTCCTTATGACCTTTCCACTGCTTCAGAGTTGCTTCTAAGTCACGAATATGTACCCGGATTTGATCCCAAGTACGAGTGCTGTTTGTACGGAGTTTGCACGTTCGCCCTCTGACCGTATGGGCTTTCTCCGGGTGCTCTGGTTACCTCTCACATTCCAAGTGCATACGGGTTTGTAGGTTCTTTGGCTTCCGTATATTGTTCCTAGAGTATAGGATAGAACTATTGTATGGGTGATTGCTGGTCAGCACGGATTGGTAGCCAAAGGGCCTATTTCCATTCTGTATGTCTAAACTAAAATAAAATAAACTTCCTCGTTTAGACAATACTTGCTATAGTGACTAGGCTACAAAATTACGTTAATGGCTGTAAAATGCTATGACGCATCCTGCCGTCATAAAATTCATCATCCATTTAATTGTCTGCAAGCCTCAAATGCCACATTAAGCTTCCAGGAGAGCAAATCTCTTCAGATGATATATGAAATGTCAGATGAAGTCTAGTACCTACATCTCATTCTCTACTGTATTTCCACGTGCCTCTGTTTATGGCTGCTTTCAGATTGAGCTATACTGGGCAGTGCAACAGATGGCTTTAAGCACAATTACCCAAGCCATGATCATTCTGCCCTGTATACTGTTGAGACAACAGTTTTGTGCAGCTCTTGCTTCAAAGTTCTGATCATTTTCCTTACCTTGGAAGAATACCAGTTTGTCAACACCAGATGATTCTGCTTCTCGAAGAACATCATGAAAAGTGCACTATAAACTCAAATCTTTCTTCCCCCACGGTTTACATTAAATCACACAATGAAAACAGTCGTGGATTACTGGAAATGAAATTGGAGGATATCCTCCCTGTTAAACAATATCTAATGAGGTTCCATCTCACGAAACAATATAAAATTAGTCATCAGAACTAAAATACAAATTTTCTGTCTTTGCAAAATGATACCACTCAATACAGAATATTTGTAAAGTTTGTAATCCTTTTCAAATCAGGCTCTTGCATTGAAGTAAAAGTTAATCTTATTTTGTATATATTTAAAAAAACTAGCTGAATGAAATATTCACTGTAGTGGGCATTCCTGATTCACTGAAGCTGCAAACTTGTTAGACTGAACACTAATCTATTTAGAAATATTGTAATTCCACCAATGTTAAAATAAGGCTCATTCATTATTAATATTCACAATACTCACTTTGCTTCCAAAGGTGTTATGATTTATTTAATGTCCTTTTCAGATCTTCCACAGAATATACCAGTGTGAAGGGCAACCAAACTCGTAGCATGATACGCACTGACAGAACTCAAACATCACCTGGTTCTATGTGCACCCTCAATGCAGAGCCAACCAGATGATAAGCACCATAGCAATTAATTTAGTGCTCGCTTTTGACATTGCTTAGCTTCAACAAAGCATCTATCTTCCTGTCAGACCCAGATATATAAACTACATTTGAAATCTGCTTAAAATATTAGCTGAGCGTTCCTGCACGTAGAAAAATATGTAAAATTTGTGAAGTATCTTTTTGCTGCACGCCACTGCTCAGTAGCTACAACTCTAAGCCATTTGCTCTATAATAATTTGTTTTTACTTATTGCTGACACAGAAATATTGACTAATTTAATGCATGAGTTTTTAATAGAAAGTGGGAAGCGAAACATAACATAACCTACATTTAGGTTATACTGTAAAAATAGTAAACATCCCAACATACTTTACAGGGACATTTAACTAAGTCACATTTACATACATCGATAAGAACGCATTTTCAGGGATGAGAGATGTAAAGGGAATGAGGTTTGCAAAGGGAGATCAAGGCATTAGAACTGAATAAGTGGTTGAATGTTTAGTTTTTGGGGTGCTCTAGACACTGGAATGAGGAATTTATAATCTTAAAGTAGGTGATAGAGATAAGATGAGGTGAATCAATAGTTGGATTACAAATCAAAATATAAAATCACAATTTGAGTACTATACCTCAGCATTTCAGAGCATTAAATGATTTGTTTATTCGATATGATTTTCCCCAGCCTGCTTTAATTTTCTGCATTGACTGGATGACTTTTGGTGGCCACATAATAATCAATGGGACATGGAATTTTATTTTTCTTTTATTTATAGACACGACATGGAAACAGGCCCTTTGGCCCACCGAGTCCACGCCAACCATTGATCACCCGTTCACACTAGTTTTCTGTTATCACACTTTCACATCCATTTCCAACACACTAAGGGCAATTTACAGAGCCCAATTAACCTACTAATCTGCACTTCTTTGGGAAGTAGGAGAAACCGGAGCACTTGAAGGAACCCCAGAAAATCACCGGGAGAACCTGTGAACTCGACACGGACAGCACCAAAGGTCAGGATCGAACCCGTGTCACTAGCCCTGTGTGCCAGCAGCTCCACTAGCTGTGCCCATGTGCCACTACTTTGGATTATAAGGATTTTTTTTCCCTGACAACATTTCTTCCTCCCCATAAGATAACTAATAACCCCAATATTCCAAGGGTGCATTTGGGCTGCATGGTCATCAGTGGTCATGACTTACATCAGAACCTGGATCAGTTGCAATCAGGAAAATTTAGAAAAAAATACATCAAACAGACGCGGGGTCTTTCGTTTGTGAATAGTGCTAGCTGAATGCTTGTTGCTGCCTTTACGATTAGGCAGCTGGTGCACATCGAGCACAGAATGTGCAAAATGCGTTCAATATTCACCAATTGCAAGGACGTGGGTTCCTGAGGAGCTGTATAATGAAGAGTTGGAGTTTAAAAAAGATTCTCAGATCCAATGTCAGAATATTATTGTAGCATTGGCTATAGCATGTTAGCCAATTAGAATGCTTAGTAATTATAACCCCACCTAATTGTAACATAGTGTAAGATCCTGCCCACTGCTCGCCAGTCTGAGTAGCAGTGTGAACGTGTGATGACCTGCTGTGTAGTTGATGACCTGAACAATAAAGATGCTTGTGTTTTAACCCGTGTGAGTTTGAGCTCTTTAAATGGTGTCAGATTGGGTCTGCCCCGTGTCTGTTTATCGTGATTTATTTTGTTAACCAGTTTTTATTTGCATGTTTTTTTGTGATTTGGAAACATGGCTAGCTCTTGTCGAAAGCCTAGCCCGCTTGTGTTTGATTCTGATATTGCCGAACGATGGCGAAAGTTTGAGAAGGATTACTCTCATTATATACGCATCGTTCACCGCAACGATCCCGACGATTTAAAAGCTTCGCTACTGTTGAATTTAGCGGGTCTGGAGGCTATGATCCGCGCTGACTCATTTGAATTTGCACCTGCCGAACTGGATGCGAATGGACATGTATTGGTGCCAGCAGAATCTATAGATAACTATAGATAGAGAAAGTTCAGAGAACTGTGTGACCTGCCGTCTAATAGAATCCTTGAGAGGACAAGATTTGTTGCCCGAGTGCAACAGCCTGATGAACCTGTGGAACGGTTCATCAGCGACCTGAGACACATCGGTTTTCGATGCAGATTTGGTGAGATAACAAATGAGCTTGTTAGAGATAAAATTGTGGGAGGAATGAGTGACTGAAAGCTGCGAGCTGAACTATTACGGAATGTAGACCTGACTTTAGATCAGGCTATTCATGCATGTCGGATGGCTGAGACGGTGGCACCACTGGCTGATTATGATAGCGCGAATGCTTATCAACAACTAAATGTGAATATGGCTAGTTACTCTCCGCAAAGATTTCTCAATGCGCCCAGCAAGGTTCAGAACATGCCTAACAGGAGATGCACAAACTGTAACTATTTCCACCCCAGGGGGTGCCAATTTTGCAAAACCTATGGGAAAGTATGTCATAATTGCAAAAATCCCAACCACTTTGCAAATTGTTGTCTATCTAGTGGGAGTACAGCTCCAAGAATGAAGCTGCACCTGATTCAACAAGACCCGTCAGATCCAAATTCTCATGAACAAGACAAATCTTCCCACGGGAACGACTCTGATAGCTCAGACACTGAGCCTACCATACTTTCTCTAAACCTGCGCACCACAGGCAAAGTTACTGATCCTGCTGTGTCCATGATAGTCAATAACAAACCGCTGATCGCCAAGGTCGATACCGGTGCCCGCGTGAACGTCATGTCACTCAAAGTGTTCAACAAGATAAGAACCACTGAATGAATGAGAAAAGACTCCTCCACTTTACATGATTACGGAGGGGAAATTCTGCACCCACTGGGCAAAGCCAATTTCAAGTGTACCATCAATGAACAGACCAAGGACTTGCTATTTTACATCATTCAGCCAAGTTCTGAAACCCTGCTAGGCATCGATGCGTGCCATGACCTGGGGTTGGTCTATTTCAGGCGTGCTGTTCACAATCTCTGTTTGACAGAGGGACCACCAATACAGGTGCTATCCAACTACAAAGGTTTGTTTGACAACCAATACGGCAAACTACCTACAATATACAAGATCATTGTCGACCATACAGTCACCCCGATCGTAGGTGCCCCTCACCGCGTCCCTCGTGGTACATGGTACGCGTGAGCAAATACACGATGAACTTAAACGTATGGTCTCCATCGGGGTCCTCGCTGAAATCAGCGAGCCCTCCGATTGGGTTTCCACCATGGTTGTCAACACAAAGAAAGACAAGGAGTTACACATCTGCATCAATCCTAAAGATTTGAATACAGCAATCAAACGGCAACACTATCCTATGAGGACCATAGAGGACGTCGCAGCACAAAACAGATCAGAAAAAGTAATTACACAGTTCATACTCATATTATCACAATATACAGAATACAGCTTTTATTTTCATACTAAATTTGGAGTAACTTAAAAAAAGACATTCAACGTATTTAAATAAAAAACTTTACACTTTCCTCACATTCCTTACGAATGTGAGGAATTCTCCGTTCTAAAGATTTCCTTCGTTCCAACTGACCGCTTGAACACACTGCCATGGATAAAACCTCCCAGCTGCTAACTTCTGTCATTAAAGGCGTCTGGCCAAACAAACAATCCAACACTCCCACTGAACTAAAACCCTACTTTCTGGTATGTGACGAACTTGTGCTACAGAACAGAGTGGTCATAAAGGGTCACAAGACGGACATAACCCCCTCTCTACGTAAGGAGTATTACGAGGAGATCCACGGTGGCCACCCAGGCATTGAGGCCACTCTACAACGGGCCAAAGAAATGATTTACTGGCCCGGAATAACCAAGTACATTCGGGAAAAAACGGAGTCATGCGCGATCTGCAACAGGCAAACGCCGTACCAGCAAAAACAACCACTGCTGTCCCAACCGGCTCCCTCCCCACCATGGTCGTCCGTGCCCGCCGATATCTTCGTCTGGCACGGGAAACACTATCTTGTGTTGGTGAACTCGTACATGAGATGGTTCAAAATTGATTTTCTACCAACCAACTCTTCAGAAATAGTGTTCCTGAAACTCCGTACGTGGCATTCCAGCCCGCCTTCAGACTGACAACGGGACACAATTCTCCAGCCAAAAGTTCAAAGACTTTGCCAAGCGCTGGAACTTTAAACATGTCACCAGCAGCCCAGAGTACCCACAGGCCAATGGACTTGCCGAACGCGCTGTTCGCAGCACTAAACAACTTATGGAACGGTCCTTCCTGGCAAAATCTGATGTCTACCTAGACCTGTTGAACCTGAGAAATATTGCCAGAGTCGGTGTTTTAGGCTCTCCAGCCCAGCGCCTGATGTCCCGGCGGACAAGACCTCCGCTGCCCGTGACTCAGGATCACTTAAAGCCTAAAGTTCTCTGCCCCGCCGTAATTCAACCACGCGTACAATCCAATCGAGATGCGCAGAAACGTGCCTACGACAAAACCAGCAAGCCACTTAAGCCACTAATCCAAGGCCAAGTGGTTTGTTTACAGACCAAAAAAGGACATACCAAACTGGGATTCATCCATGGCCCCGCGAAAGAGCCACGATCCTACCTTGTCGATGTCGGCGGCACCATCTATAGACACAACCGTCAACATCTCCTTCCAGTGAAGGAACGACGTCCAGTGCTCCAGGGCCCTGACGCCCCTCCATTGAACTTTAAAGTGATCGCTGTTCCAGTGCCTGCAGCTGCCACCCCCTGCATCGGTCTATGCCCTCACCCCCCCTTGTACCCGGTTCATCTGTACCCCCGCGACGTTCCCTACCGTAAGCGGACCGGGCGTGTTAGTAAGTTGCCTGTTAGATACGGCAACTATGTTTAACCTCATTATTCTTAGTTGTGGCATTTTGCATTTAAAAATTTATTTACTCATCGTAGTGATAATGCTGTATCTACTTTTCATTTATAGAATTTTCATTTGTAGCATATATTTGGCTAGAGCATGTTAGCCAATTAGAATGCTTAGTAATTATAACCCCGCCTAATTGTAACATTCATAGTGTAAGATCCTGCCCACTGCTCGCCAGTCTGAGTAGCAGTGTGAACGTGTGATGACCTGCTGTGTAGTTGATGACCTGAACAATAAAGATGCTTGTGTTTCAACCCGTGTGAGTTTGAGCTCTTTACAATTATCAAGTTTATATCTCTCTCCTGTCAACTTAATTAAGGGGAGTTGGGCTCAAGGGGATGAGTGTGCCAATTGAAAGTCTATCTCCTGTCTAGTACTCTTCTCGAAATGAATGCCAAGGTAACCACTCAAAATCCACAATCCATTTGGACTCAAACATCCACAACCCAATTAAATGCAATAGGTAAATAATTGGTATGTTTGTAACTGCACCCTATGTGATCCTAAGGCACGTAAGAGTAGATTTAGACCTGCATAGATGACAATATCCATGGAATTTATGCATATGAGCTGCACTCATTCTCGCTCATGCTCAGACTCGCACATATAATTATGTAAATCAGTCAGTGACCTTTAACTTGGAAATAAATCGTTCCTGCTTTGGATCCCAACACGAATGTGTGTGGAGCCATCTTTCTCCTTCTAATATGTGCTAGTTTTACCTATATTGTAAGCAGACACATATCAAAACGTGGTGGCAGTGGTGAATGAAAATTAGTGGATCAAATGGACGCAATCATGATTAGCAAAAATGCTTTGAAAAGCTTTCAGGAATCAGTGTTTCAATGCTCAGCGACCAAACTAGCTGCGTGCATGAGAGGAATGGTATGCAGGTCAGTGCACACACAAGGATGACAGAGTGTGTAAATCAGTGCTGTGGAGGTCGAGGGTTGAAACGATGTGCTGTGGGAGACCACTTAAAGATAGCACACGCTGTATTGTTTTGTTTTGAAAATGTTTTCGATAGTAGAAGATATTAGAGAATATTACACAAATTACGCAGTCGCGCGTTGTGCTTATAGCTAAACGATACATAAGCTATTAAGAGCGAGGGGATATGCTGATATTTCAAAATGGTGCAGGCCAGTCCATTTTCCACGTGGCTCCACCACCCAATCTAAAACTCAAAGAGAACCGGGTGGAAGAGTGGGAAATGTTTAACCAAATGTACGAAAATTATGCAGTGATAACAGATCTGGATAAGAAGGAGAAACTGTATCAAAAAACAGTATTCCTGCATACTGTTGGACCAGAAGGAATCTTCAATACACTGACGTTCAATACCCTGTGAATCTTCAATACCCTGACGTTCGATACAGTAGCAGATGAGATGGATGTGAACGTCATCATCGACAAGATGTCTACCATCATCATAGGAGAGACGAATGGAACATATGAACAATTCATTTTCAGTAAACGAGACCAGAAACCAGGGGAAAGCATTGAATTGTATGTTGCAGAGCTGAAGGAGCTTGCTAAGACATGCAACTTCTGTGATTGCCTGAAAGAAAGCCTCATTCGAGATCGCACCGTCATTGGTATTGCAGACCAGTCAACTACGAAGACACTCCTTCAGAAGAGGAATCTGACACTGCAGGAGACTGTGGACATATGTAGATCCTCGGAGGTAACTGCGACAAGAATGCAGGTCATCGGCGAAGAGCCGACAATACACAAGATGGAACGATTCAAACAGAGGGAAAAGATGGTTGATTTTCCTTCACAGAAGAAGATTCAGGGACTAGTCAAATTCAAGTTCTGTGCGAGGACGCACAAGCGCAGGAAGGAGGAATGCCCAGCGTATGGGAAGGACTGCAACAGATGTGGACGACATAACCACTTCGCCTGCTGCTGCAAGCTAAGGAGAGCACGCAGAAATGGGGTCTGCACAAGGTCGTAGAGTCATCCGACACACCATCCATTTCTGACGCAGAGTCTGTGAGTTGCATTGAGGTCAATGCAGCCAGAAACAATTCCTCTTCAGGCCAATTCGCTGAGATGCAGGTCGGCACAGAAGCCATCACGTTTCAGATTAACTCTGGTGCCAGTGTTAATGTGATTCCCAAGGATATTGTGCCCAACAAAGAGGACATTAAATGAGAGAAAATTGTCTTAAAGATGTACAACGGATCCAACCTGCTGGCAGAAGGTAGGACGAAAGTCATACTCCGGAACAAGATGAACAAGAAATACCGTGTTCACTTCATAGTGGTAGAGGAAGGCTGGTTCACACCGCTCCTGGTTCACACCGCTCCTGGTTCACACCGCTCCTGGTTCACACCGCTACTGGTTCACACCGCTCCTGGTTCACACCGCTCCTGGTTCACACCGCTCCTGGTTCACACCGCTCCTGGTTCACACCGCTTCTGGTTCACACCGCTCCTGGCTCACACCACTCCTGGCTCACACCACTCCTGAGCGGCAAAGCTGCACAACAGATGAAACTCATCACAGTTCACTACGAGAATTTCAAGAGCCTGAATGCTGTTAGCGAGGCTAACTCATTACTCAAGAACTACAAAGATGTCTTTGATGACGAAAGACCGGGGAGACTACCAGGCAAGGTCAAGTTGGTAATGCAGACAGAGGGTGTGACCCCATCACAGTGTTCTGCAAAGCTGGTACCTGTAGCCATGAAAGGGAAGGTCAAGAATGGTCTCATGAAGCTGGTCGAGCAGGACATCTTGACTAAAGTCGAAGAGCCAACTGAATGGTGTCGCAGGCTGGTTGTTACAGAGAAAAAGGACAGCATAGAGTTGAGGTTCTGCATAGATCCTATACCCCTCAACAAAGACATGAAAAGGCAGATCCACAGACTAGCAGTCATAGAGGATGTACTCCGTAAGCTGTCCAAGGCGAAGATTTTTTCCAAATTCGATCTGAAGTCAGGATACCTCCACTGTGAACTAGATGAGGAGAGCAGTTTCCTAACAACCATGAACACCCCCTTTGAGAGATATCACTGGAAGATGTTACCATTTGGACTGAAAGTGCAGAGATCTTTCAGAAGAAGCTGCAACAAGCCCTAGATGGATTAAAGGGAATGGAATGTGTTGCAGATGACATCATCCTATTCGGAGTAGGGGCACCAGAGAAGATGCAGAAAGGAATCACGATGCAAGACTGCAAGATCTTCTTCAGCGATGCAGAGACAAATGCATTAAGCTGAACTGGAAGAAGTCGGTAGTTAAAACTACTTGTATCACATTTCTAGGACATGTAGTTACAGATCATGGCCTGAAACCGGATCCGAAGAAGATCCAGGCTATCCTAGAGATGCCCAACCCAACAAATCCAACAGAAATCCAAAGATTACAAGGTAGTGTAAACTACTTGGCAAGATTCCTGCCAAGGCTGTCAAACACATTTGAGCCTTTGAGGAGATTGACCCACAAGGATGCAGAGTGGGAATGGTCATCAGGACATGACCATTCCCACCGTGTGCAGGATAGTTTTTTGCAGCAATACATAGAGGTGCCTACTAGAGAAGGGGCAGTGCTGGACCTCCTGTTAGGAAATGAGACCGGGCAGGTGGCGGAGGTAATCGTTGGGGAGCACTTCGGGTCCAGTGATCACAATACCATTAATTTCAATATAATTATGGAGAGGGTCAGAACTGGACCTAGGGTTGAGATTTTTGATTGGAGAAAGCTAACTTTGAGGAGATGCGAAAGGATTTAAAAGGAGTGAATTGGGACATGTTGTTTTATGGGAAGGATGTAGAAGAGAAATGGAGGACATTTAAAGGTGAAATTTTAAGAGTACAGAATCTTTATGTACCTGTTCGGTTGAAAGGAAATAGTAAAAATTGGAAAGAGCCATGGTTTTCAAGGGAAATTGGACACGGTTCGGAAAAAGAGAGACATCTACAATAATTATAGGCAGCATGGAGTAAATGAGGTGCTTGAGGAGTATAAAGAATGTAAAAAGAATATTAAGAAAGAAATTAGAAAAGCTAAAAGAAGATATGAGGTTGCTTTGGCAAGTAAGGTGAAAGGAAATCCAAAGGGTTTCTACAGCTATATTAATAGCAAAAGGATAACAAGGAATAAAATTGGTCCATTAGAGAGTCAGAGTGGACAGCTATCTGCAGAGCCAAAAGAGATGGGGGAGATACTGAACAATTTCTTTTCTTCAGTATTCACCAAGGAGAAGGATATGGAATTCTGTGAGGTAAGGGAAACAAGCAGAGTAGCAATGGAAACTATGAGATTCAAAGAAGAGGAGGTGCGGACACTTTTGAAAAATATGAAAACGGATAAGTCTCCAGGTCCTGACAGGATATTCCCGAGGACATTGAGAGAAGTTAGTGTATAAATAGCAGGGGCTATGACAGAAATATTTCAAATGTCATTAGAAACGGGAATAGTGCTGGAGGATTGGCATACTGCACATGTTGTTCCGTTGTTTAAAAAGGGTTCTAAGAGTAATCCTAGCAATTATAGACCTGTTAGTTTGACGTCAGTGGTGGGCAAATTAATGGAAAGGATACTTAAAGATAATATATATAAGCATCTGGATAAGCAGGGTCTGATTAGGAACAGTCAACATGGATTTGTGCCTGGAAGGTCATGCTTGACTAATCTTCTAGAATTTTTCAAAGAGGTTACTAGGGAAATTGATGAGGGTAAAGCAGTGGATGTTGCCTATATGGACTTCAGTAAGGCCTTTGATAAGGTTCCTCATGGAAGGTTGGTTAAGAAGATTCAATTGTTGGGTATTAATGGTGGAGTAGCAAGATGGATTCAACAGTGGCTGAATGGGAGATGCCAGAGCGTAATGGCGGATGGCTGTTTGTCAGGTTGGAGGCTGGTGACTAGTGGGGTGCCTCAGGGGTGGGGTGTTGGGTCCACTGTTGTTTGTCATGTACATCAATGATCTGGATGATGTTGTGGAAAATTGGATTAGTAAGTATGCAGATGATACTAAGATAGGTGGTGTGGTGGATAATGAAGTAGATTTTCAAAGTCTACAGAGAGATTTAGGCCATTTGGAAGAGTGGGCTGAAAGATGGCAGATGGAGTTTAATGCTGATAAATGTGAGGTACTACATCTCGGCAGGACAAATCAAAATAGGACGTACATGGTAAATGATAGCGAATTGAGGAATGCAGTTGAACAGAGGGATCTAGGAATAACTGTGCATAGTTCCCTGAAGGTGGAATCTCATGTAGATAGGGTGGTGAAGAAAGCTTTTGGGGTGCTGGCCTTTATAAATCAGAGCATTGAATATAGAAGTTGGGTGTAATGTTAAAATTGTACAAGGCATTGGTGAGGCCAATTCTGGAGATTGGAGTACAATTTTGGCCGCCTAATTATAGGAAGGATGTCAACAAAATAGAGAGAGTACAGAGGAGATTTACTAGAATGTTGCCTGGGTTTCAGCAACTAAGTTACAGAGAAAGGTTGAACAAGTTAGGTCTTTATTCTTTGGAGCGCAGAAGGTTAAGACGGGACTTGATAGAGGTCTTTAAAATTATGAGCGGGTTAGACAGAGTGGACGTGGATAAGCTTTTCCCATTGAGAGTAGGGAAGATTCAAACAAGGGGACATGACTTGAGAATTAAGGTCAGAAGTTTAGGGGGAACATTAGGGGGAACTTCTTTACTCAGAGAGTGGTAGCTGTGTGGAATGAGCTTCCAGTGGAAGTGGTGGAGGCTGGTTCGATTTTATCCTTTAAAAATAGATTGGATGGGTATATGGACGGGAAAGGAATGGAGGGTTATGGTCTGAGTGCAGGTAGATGGGACTAGGGGGGAGTATTTTATTTTTATTTTTAATTTAAAAAAAAAAATTTAAAAAAGTTTGGCACGGACTTGAAGGGCCGAGATGGCCTGTTTCCGTGCTGTAATGGTTATATGGTTATGACACGGCTATGACGTCAAAGATCTAATTTCTAATTTCAAGGAAATAAACAGACTGCATGACCTGGCCAGCAGGACAATCATTGTGAAACTCAAGAACCACTTCACAAGATACGGAAATCCCAGCACTGTGGTAAGCGACAACGGGACAGTTCTCATCAGAGGAGTTAACCAAATTTGCCAGGAAATCGGGATTTGACCACTACACAATTTCTCAAGACATAGGGAAGCTAACGGTAAGGTGGAATCGGCAGTCAAGGTAGCTAAGCGAGTACTGAAGAAAACCACTTACTCGAGGACAGATGTCTAATTGGCAATATTGGAATTGCACAACACCCCTGCGCAAGGAGTGAACAGTAGTCCTGCACAGAGACTACATGGAAGGAGAACAAGCATGACACTTCCAACTACATCAAACCTCCTTAAACCACATGGTGCTGAGATACTCACGGAAGAGAGGAAAAAGATGAAGGATTTGCAAGGAAAAGATCTACAACCAACATGCCAAGGATCTGCCAATCCTGGAAGAAGATGATGTCATAACTCAAACCTTATAAACTAGGAGATACCAGATTGCAGAGAGCAACAGTTCAGAAATCACTGGATGAGAGATCATACAAAGTCGAAACAGTCAGGACTTCTAATCCGACATAATTGAGTGGATCTGAAGAAGACCAGAGAACTACCCCCACACATAACTCCAGAGAAACCACCAGACGCGGAGAAGACTGAGAAACCTTTGCAACCTCAGCTGACAGGAGAAACCAACACAACATGCATCACCATGAAAATATGCAACTCGTGAAACTTATAACACAGAGAAAACTAAACAAAAACAAAGTGACACAAGAGAAGAAACTAGAAGTGATGCACAGAATGTACACACTGAAAAGAAAGACACTTCTGAAAGAAACACCATCACAAAGACTAGGGCAGGAAGAGTTGTCAGACCACCACAAAGATACGGCGAGTATGTAAGTAAGGTGTTTTGTTGTGATGTACCTACATGCTTATGAGAAGAAAGCATGTGTACATTATTTTGTGTTATTGAAACAAGTCACAAGTGTGGCTATGGTTGAAATTGTGAAATAAGACAGAACTGTTGTTTTATTCAGTTAAGTTAAACCATATTACTACGGTGTAATATTATGAAAAGCGTTTAGGTTTGCTTTGTTTTGGATCGTTGAAAATGTAATCCAAAAATGTCAAAAAGGAAAGGATGTGACAATATCCATGGAATTTATGCATGAGCTGTACTCATTCTCGCACATGCTCAGACTCGTGCATATAATTATGTAAATCAATCAGTGACCTTTAACTTGGAAATAAATCGTTCCTGCTTTTGATCCCAACACGAGCGTGTGTGGAGCCATCTTTTTCCGTCTAATTTGTGCTAGTTTTGCCTATATCGTAAGCAGACACATATCAAAACAATAGACATGAGTTTTAAGATCTTTCCCAGTATTAATTTCTATTGAAGCAAAATACACTGGAGACTTGTTATAAAATATTTCTATCCAGTTGAGGAAGTGTTGAACGTCCTGAGGTGTTTGAAGGTGGATAAATCTCCTGGGCCAGATCAGATATATCCGAAGACACGGTGGAATGCTAGAGAGGAAATTGCAGGCGCACTGGCTGAGATATACAAATCATCATTAGATACAGATGTGCCGGAACAAGGAGGGTGATCAATGTTGTGCTTCTATTTAAGAAGGGTTGCAAGGAAAAGCCTGGGAACTATAGACCTGTGATTCCAATGTCTATAGTAGGCATGTTATTGGACAGTATTCTGAGGGATAATATATATATGAATTTGGACAGACAGGAGCTAATTAGGGATAGTCAGCTCAGTTTTGAATGCAGGAGATCGTGTCTCACAAATCTGATGGAGTTTTTTGAGGAACTAAAAAGGTTGATGAGGGCAAAGCCATAGACGTTGTCTATATGGACTTCAGAAGGCATTTGATAAGGTTCTACATGGTAGGCTGCTCTGGAAGGTTAGATCGTATGGGATCCAGGGAGAGCTAGCCGACTGGATAGAGGATTGGTTCATGGAAGGAAACAGAGGTTGATGGTGGAAGCTTTTTTTTTCAGACTAAAGGCCTGTGACTCAATGGTGTGCCTCAGGGATCAGTGCTGGGACATTTGTTGCTTGTGGTTTATATCACCGATTTGGTTGAGAATGTACAAGGCATGATTAACAAGTTTGCAGATGACAAGAATATGGGTGGCATCGTAGAAAGCGAAGATTGTTATCAAAAATCGCAGCAGTATCTTGATCAGTTGGGCAGGTGGGCTAAGGAATGGTAATGGAGTCTAATACAGATAAGTGTGATGTGTTGCATTTTGGGAAGTCAAACCAAGGCAGGGCATTCACAGTGAATGGTAGGGCCCTGGGGACTGTTGTAGGGCAGAGGGATCTTGTAGTGCACGTACATTGTTCCTTAAAAGTGGCATCGCAGGTAATAGGATGGTCAAAGAGGCTTTCGGTACATTTACCTTCATCAGTCGGAGTATTGAGCATGGAATGTAATAAAAAGGAACTGTAAATGCTGGTTTATACCAAAGATAGACACAAAATGCTGGAGTAACTGAATGAGTCCGGTTGCATCTCAGAAGAAAATAGATGTGACATTTCGGGTTGCGACCCTACTTCATTGTGGGGTTGGGGAGGGGGGGAGGTTGGGTTGGGTTGGTGGTGAGGGATCCATCTATGACAGGTGGGCGGGTGGGGAGGGGGGGTGAAACCAAAGCTCTCAAAAGAATGATGATTATAACATGATCATAGCTTACAGCACAGCAATATGATCGTTGCATTTTCCAATTTTAGTTAACTTCTGCAAACACCCCCCTCCGCCCCACTGCCCCCTCACCCCATCACTAAAAGTCTGTTAACTATTTCCACAGTTCACAACTATTATCCCACTTTGGCTCCTACCTGTCTCTAGCCAATAATCCGTCACTCAGGGAACATCCTTGCCCAAGGTCATCTGTTGACAGCTCTGACGAGCTGTTTTTCTATCTTGCTTGTAGTCCCCCCCCCCCCCCCTTCCATATTTTGTGTTTACAATGGGTATAGAAGTTGGGAGGTTATGTTTCAGTTGTATAAGAAGTTGGTGAGGCCACATTTGGAGTATTGTGTTCAGTTTTGGTCACCCTGTTATATGAAAGAAGTTCATAAGCTGGAAACAATGCAGAGAAGATTTATGAGGATGCTGCCAGGACTTGTTGGTCAGAGCTATAGGGAGAGGTTGGGCAGGCTAGGACTTTATTCCTTGGCGCGCAGGAGGCGAAGGGGTGATCTTGTGGAGGTGCATAAGGTTATGAGGGAAATAGATGGGGTAATTGCACAGAATCTTTTACCCAGAAATGGGGACTCTGGAACTAGAGAATATAGGCTTAAGGTGACGAGGGAATTATTTAAATGGAACCTGATGGGCAACTTTCTTTACCCAAAAAAGACACAAAGTCTGATGAAGGGTCTTGACCCAAAACATCACCTATTCCTTTTCTCCAAAGATGCTGCCTGACCCGCTGAGTTACTCCAGCATTTGTTGTGTCTATCTTCATGCTTTGGCTTATGTTGAAGTCAACAAAGCACCTCATAAATGCAAACCTTGTTAATATTTCATGAGAATAACTAGTAGAACTCCTTCACCCCTAAATCGAACATTCTCGTTTGACCAACATTTGCACATATAGAAAATCATGTTTTGTGGAGGAAGATCATTCAAAAGATGTCTAAAAAATGATAGTATGTCACTTTGTGGCAAGTCTGAAGTGTTATGATGCATAGTGAACATTGCCAATTGACAAACATTTTTTGGAATTTGAGGGCATGTGTCAGTGAAGTGATTTATGTCAAGGGCTGAGCAGATCAAATCTTCTCAGATTCACAAACTGAAGGCATCGTGGTCAGATTGACGGGATAAATCAATTGATTCGAGAAAGTTGCCAAAGTACGACAAAATGATTTCGACAAGTAGAACTGCAGGAAAGGTTACCATAGATAATGGAATGTTTTGCATTGAGGAGCAAATAACAGGTGATTTAAGCACTTTGCAAATGAAGAGGACATCTAAATACATCAAAATTATCTTGGTGTCTTGGTCAATATTTATTAGTGCATAAACTAACATTGCCAAGATTAAATCTGCACATTCATCTCATTATAAAAGGGTTATTGCACAACTGAGGATTGCATTTGTGACTATGTTTAAAAAAATATTTGAATTGTTACAGGCAGCCTGAAACGTTACAAGATAAGGCTAAATGTATTGAGTGTAACTTTCCTCTATTTGCTATAGAGTGGCTAGATGCTCAAAATGTTGAATCGTTTGGATCATCGATCAACATTACAAAGGGAATGTTTTATAATTATTATTCTTGGCACTTAATTGTTTCACTCACTGTCCAATTAGCTCAGACATGGTTTCAATTTTCCATTGTTTGTTCAGTAACTAGGTGCTGATAAAGATCATTTAAAAATAATTGCTCCTCAATTATTTCTACATGTGATTCATATACATCTTCCATTAACGTGGCAGTAGCTGCATTTATAAAGTACTGTCAAGAAAATAAAACATCTGAACAATGGTAATCAAATAGTATTTAACACTAAGGTACACAAAAATGCTGGAGAAACTCAGCGGGTGCAGCAGCATCTATGGAGCGAAGGAAATAGGTAACGTTTCGGGCCGAAACCCTTCTTCAAGTATTTAACACTAATCCAGGAAAGGCAGTGTTGAGGTAAATTACCAAAACCTGAGCCACAGACTGAATCCGTCTGAAGAAGGGTCTTGACCCGAAACGTCACCCATTCCTTCTCTTCAGAGATGCTGCCTGTTCCACTGACTTACTCCAGCATTTTGTGTCTATCCAGTGTTTAGGATCCAGACAGCTGAAGGGACAGCAACTAAATGGTGGACCCATAAAAGTTGAAGTTATGCATGAAAGCAGAAATGGAGGAGCACAAAGATCTTCAAAGTTTGTTAGGTTGAAATTACACAGATCAATTTAGAGGAAGACTAGAGATCGATTTGAATAAAATACTGAGAATTTTTAGATCATTGTGTGACTGAGAGCTTATACAGTACACCGAGAAAGCATGAATCAGTTTGGCAGCAAAGGACTTACTTACATAAATGTATTTGTTCAGTTATTCACATTATTACTCAATTTGCAAGAAATCAAATGTGCCATGCTACTTTAATAAATATAGAAATCTATCTTTTAAGACAAATAAGCAACTGTCAACAGTAATAATGAAAAATTCATCGTTATTAGTATATAACGAGATTTCATCAGCGAGGAATTATTTTTAAAAATCCAGAATGATCCATACAGTATTTCATTTCTTTGGTACACAAAAATGCTGGAGAAACTCAGCGGGTGCAGCAGCATCTATGGAGCGAAGGAAATAGGCAACGTTTCGGGCCGAAACCCTTCTTCAGACTCATTTCTTTTGTGCCCTTCGACATGATAAATCCAACATTTGGAAAATAATAAAATACAACGATACAACAACCCAAGGACAGGCCTATCAATGCACACTTTCCAGATTATGTATTTTTCAAGGATAAGCATCTCATTAAAAGTTACAAATAGAACAATCAGGTAATTGGTGGAATGAATCCCTGAAACAGACAATATTCTGTTGATGATTTTTCAACATTTTTAATTTAGAGATTCATCCAAGAAAGATGTCCTTCAGCCCACCGAGTCCACACCAACCATTGATCAGCCTTTCCCACTAGTTCTATGCTATCCCATTTGCGCATCCTCTCACGACCAACCAGGGGCAATTTACAGAGGCCAAATAACCTACAAACCCACATGTCTTTGCGAAGTGGGAGCAGCTGGCGGAACCCAACACCGTCACAGCAAGAACATGCAAACTACACACAGATAGCTCCCGAGATCAAGATCAAACTAGGGTCTCTGGTACTGTGGGGCAGCAGCTCTACCAGCTTCACCACTGTGCCAACTACAGATTTATCTTAAGAATCTTTATTTTAAAATTATTCTATTAAAAAATGTGCCGTTCTGGTCACCTAGCAGCAGGAATAATGACATTATGTGCAGTTCTTGTCACTGAGATATAGGAAAGATGCAGAAAAGATTCACAAGGATGTGACTGAGACCAGAGGGCTTCAGTTATAAAGAGAGGCTGGATAGAAAGGGGCTCTTTTCCTTGGAACATAGGTCACTGAAGGATGACCCTTATATATAAGGATTTATAAAAGTATGAAGGGATTAGATTAGATGTGATTGTTCACAGTCTTTTTTCACCAGGGTAGCGGAATCTAAAATTAGAGGGCACTCATTTAAGGTGACAGGGTAAAGATTTAAAGTATACCTGAAGGGAAGGTTTCTCACATAGAGATTGGCATGTGTATGAGGAGGTGTGGAGGGGGGTAAAATTATAATGTTTAAAATTACATGCATAGAAAAGGTTTTGAGCCTCGCTCAAAGGGAACCCCATCAACCTCCCAAATGCAGACTAATGGGACTATCTCAGATAGACAACATGGTTGGCATAGATCCTTTAGCTGAAGAGCCTGTGTCTGTGCTGTATAACTCTATGAAATTGACAATTTGAAGGGGAGGTATTCAAAAAGAAACAAAACATAATAATCCAACTCATAAAACCTTATAATAGACACAAAAACTGGGATAACTCTGGATCAGCCAGCATCTCAGGAGAAAAGGAATAGGTGACGTTTTGGGTCGAGACCCTTCTTAGACTGACAGACTCAGCTGTCTGAAGAAGGTTCTCAACTCGAAACGTCACCTATTCCTTTTCTCCAGAGATGCTGTCTGACACGCTGAATTACTCCATCTTTTTGTGTCTATCTTCGGTTTAAACCAGCATCTGCAGTTCCTTCCCACTCATAAAACCCTATATTATTATTCAGCTCTGACCAGTTATATACATGAGATTTCAGTTCTCCAGTTCAAAACCAAAAACCAAATAGAGTTCAAGATTATCTATGGATACTGTTACTTCATTGTAATAAGATGATGCATGATCATTTATGGAGGACTGAGAATGCCTTTTGGTGTTAGGATCAGAACAACATGTACGTGAAATTCAAAGAAACCGATATGGTCTATATAAGTGTTAAATATACCTGTATGATGTGACTTCACCAAGTGGTATGATTGTTGATAAAACATTGTATCAGACATTGCCTCTATTTGACAACCTACCATAACAGAGGATTCAATCAAAATGATGGGTCATAATGAACTTAACGACTGAGAAAATGCATGAAAATTGGTGCTTAAACATGCAAGCAATTTTATCCAGGGCACAATTCCAGGGGCAAAGAGGAAGTCCTTATTAAGTCCTTATCTGTTCATATTGTATGAATAGTATTGGACAGTGAGTTAGCATCTGCGGAGCAATGGAAACATTGCAATCTTCGATGGTCAGAAATCAGAGGAACGTTCTGTAATCTCTTAGGACCAAATGAGATCATAGATTCAACAGAGTTCCAGGACAGTGGGTGAGCTTTGACAGGATTTAACACTACTGGTATGGTGAAAGACAAAAGTCCCAGCATGAAGTGTAAAAGCACAATGAGGAACAGGGACAAAGAATCTCTTGCTTGTAGTTGCATCACAGGTACATAGACAAAACATATAAACATAAATTATACAAAAAATATTATATTATACATAAATCATACAAAAATCTGGGTGGCACAGTGGCCATAGATTCAAGCGGTAGAGTTGCTGCCTTAGAGCCAGACATCCCAGGTCAATCCTGACTACGGATGCTGTATGAACAGAGTTTGTATGTCCTCCCCATGACCTGTGTGGGTTTTCTCTGGGATCTCCGGTTTCCTCCCACACTCCAAAGCCGTACATGTTTGTAGGCTAATTGGCTAGGTAAAATGGTAAAATTGCCGCAAGAGCATGTAGGATAGTGTTAGTGTGCGGGTATTGCTGGTCGGCGCGGATTCAGTGGGCCGAAGGGCCTGTTTCCATGCTGTATCTCTAAACTAAACTAAATTAATTCTGCAAGGCAATAAACAACCAAAAATACTTCAAAAAAAGGATGTTAATGTAAAACACAAACGGAACAAGAACAAGTGCATGATAGTGCAAGAAATAATCCTTAATGTGCTGTTATTGAGCCTGAATGTTGTAGGAAGGTTTCTGTTCCTGAATCTGGTGTTGAGCGACTTCAGGCTTCTGTACCTGCTACCTGATAACAACAGTGAGGAGACGGCATGGACCAGTATGGTGGGGATCCTTGAAGGTGGGTACCGCCTTCTTGAGGCAACACCACGTGTCAATGCTTTTGACGATGGAGAGATATGTGTCCGTAATGAACCAAGCTGATCCTACATTCTCCGCAACCTCGTGCATTCCTCAATTACTCAGACTCCCAGACCTTCTTCCCGATGGAGGGGTGATGTAAAAGCCAGGTGAGGGTCCCTGACAATGCTAGCTGCCTTTTTGAGGCAGTGCCTCTTATAGATCCCTTCAATGGTGGGTAGATCGAAATTTGTGATGGACCAGGCAGTGTTGACCACTTTTTACAAACTTTATAATTCCTGGTTGTTCATTGCTAAACCAAGCCATGATACAACCAGTCAATATGCTCTCTACCAGATACCTGTACAAGTTTAAGTGAACCTTTGTCTACGTACCAAATCTCCTTAATTTTCTCAGTTGATGGGCTTTCTTTACGTTTGCATCATTGTGCAGGGCCAAAGACAGAATTTCATGGATAAGTAATCCATCGGAATTGTTTATGAGTGGGATGGATGCTGAGAGATGTGAAGGGGAACTCAAAATGAAGTGTTTCGTGGTTGAAAAGATGAAGTGAATTTGTGTTTAGTTAAATTATACAATGAACCATTTGTAAATGTTCAACGATTGGCATAATTTCACACATGTAGATAGTTGATGGTTTGCATGCATTCATTACTTTATTTCTTGAAATAAAAGAAAGCAGTGTAAAGTATAGGTACATTGTTAAGAACAGTGCACCATGTGTTATGGGTTTTGATAAATTGTTCTACCAGTTCCCTTTGTTACTCTTGACTGCCTTCATTAAAGAATGTTTTACTGATTATTAAGTCTCTGTCATTTGTGTTAGTAAGTAGCAAACTAAAGAGCCTAAAGATAGTATACTTGAAAATATGATTACTAGAAATCTGGTTGGAATGGACATTTGCAATTCAGAGAAATACATTTAGCACAGATTGGAGGTTCTTATCAATTTAGCACAGATTGGAGGGGAACAGTTATGCTTCAACACTGTATACCTGTGCTTTGAGTTCTGCATCTGTTCATTTGCTCAGTCCATATCTTGGTTTGGGAATGACATGGTTAGTGCATATCAATATAAATGCACTCTTAAGAACAATATAGACCTGTGGCATGACAGATATATTGGATTGAATTATCCATTTCTGTACTGTCGGTCCTATATTAATTCTATGTAAAATTCTTGT
Organism: Malacoraja senta; assembly: GCA_038087875.1. Lineage (NCBI taxonomy): Eukaryota > Metazoa > Chordata > Chondrichthyes > Rajiformes > Rajidae > Malacoraja > Malacoraja senta. Next base: position 188,095,123 of record CM075977.1, read on the forward strand.
TGTTACAACAAGCAAAATAATACAATTTCCAACAATGTTAGCTCAAAGCTGTTCCACATAAACAAGATATTGTATAGTGAAGACTGCTACTGTTAATCTAACTTGTGGACGTCCTTTGAACCACAAGACTGGAGATGAATGTGGCAACAGATACTCAAACCAGGCAGCTCACTGAGACTGTTATAATTTAATTTGCACAGTGCTTAAAGAAGAACGCATGTGGGAACTATCCCCAATATAATATAATATAAAGATAGCGATTAGATCGTTCACAAATCCTTTTTTGTGTGTTGCCCAGTAATGCAATATTGACATTAATCACTAAAATATACCACAATGTCTCAGGACTATCAATGTATCACTGCTACATGGCCTTGTCTTGTGGAATTACTTCTTCTTTTTCTGCTGTTCTCCATCCCAGGCGACCCAGGCTCTGACTTCTTGTAGGTATGTTACAATACTCACCTTCAGCGGTGCTGCAGTTCTGCCACTGGCCGTGTGCGCGACTTTTGCGTCTTTGAGGGGGGGGGGGGGATTAAAATGCCGTTTTCTCCTGCCTGTCAGAGTCGATCTTTCTCAGGCTGCCAAGCTGCTGCAGAAAAATCGCTCCGACATCCGTTCTTGGAAGTTTTTTTTTTTAAATCGCTGGACAATTTAATCGTTGGAGAAAAATAAAAATCTACTTCTTACGCCGTCAACGCCGACAACGGGACGGTTCTCACGTAGGGGATAAAACATAAGGTAAGTCGTTTATTTTACATATAAACTTGCTTCTTAGGATTACTTTAATCCAAATTTCATTGGCGAAAATGTGATTATGGCCCCATACGAAACGGCAGTGTTTTTCCTGCCGATATGGGGTTCAAATTCACCGCAACCGCAACGTTCCAAACGATCGCATTCCACAAAATCTCACTCGCAAGATGATTTAAATGGCCATTAATTTACGGGAATTAAACACTAATTTCCTTCCATTTGGCCTATAAATTCATGACAATGAGATTTAAAAGTCATGTTATATCGTGAATTCTTGTGTGAATGTTATTTGGACACAGGCTATTTAAAAGTGTTAACCTTTTCTTAAGAAATGGATAGATGTTTAGATCTAGTAATTGCATTTTGTAATTAGCTACAATTAGGTTAACTAATTATATGCTTTAATTTCGGGTCATCCAAGTAAGATTGTTTAATATTTGTTTCAGAATGCTAAAAATCTATAATAACTGAAAATTTCATTTAGTTCTCTTAATTTTTAAGAAAGTTATGGGCTTTTGACTGTCCTCGATCACAGCTTTTGAGTTAAGTCAATGGAAAAGCAATAGGGAACAAGATGCTAATTTCAGAGTATGAAAATGGCCATAACCTTTTTAATACTGAAGATATGAACGTGAATTAGGTGTCAAATTAAACTTCTTTTTATGCTTTATCTTATGGGATAAATTGCAGACTTGATTTTTTTAATCTCAAAATTTTGTAACATTGCTACTTGAACAAAAATGAGTAATTTGCAAAATAAGATGCGAGCAATATGACTGAATGACAGTACCACTCATGGCAAAATCAATAACCAAGATGCACATAGGCTTATTCTTGAATAATGAATGAGCATCTTGGGTGTTGCTTGATTTAAGGTCCACCTAAAGCAAGTGTTGTATTCACAGCTGTGGCCTGTGCATGATTCTTGCAGAGAAACATTTCTTTCCCACTTGTAATGTATAGATTGCCATTCTATCTTGGTTATACTTTCAAGACAGCAACCAAGGCTCAGAAAAGTATTCAAGCTCTACAAATGTTATTTTCATCTCATTAACCGAAAGGATAAAGTAGAGAAGCAGTTGCAGCTGCAATGCAGCTCTCATTCCTGCTCTGCCATTCAATAAGATCCTAACTGATCCCATGCCTCACTTTGTTACCAATTCCCTATATGACCTGATCCACTTAGTGCCCAGAATTTATCAGTCTCAGCTTTGCACATATTCAAAGTTGACCACTCTCTGCTGAGGTATGGTATTTCAAAGATTCCCAATACTCTGGATATGGAGATTTTTCATTGGTCTGAAATGGTCTGGTAGATCAGCTGCCTCACAATGCCAGAGACCCGGGTTTGATCTTGACCTCGGGTCCTGTCTAAGTGGAGTTTCCATGTTCTCTCTGTGACTACGTGTTTCCTCTAGGTGCTCTGGATCCTCCCGAATCCAAATATGTGCAGGTGTGTAGGTTAATTGACCTGTGTAATTGAATTGTAGTTGCTATTGTAATATAGGAAATTTAGAAGTCGATTTAGATACAGCAAGTTTTGAAACAACAATATGACCAGATAATCTGTCAGTGGTGTTAGTTGAGGAGTAAATATTAGCTGGGAAGACTCATATTCCTTCTTTAAAGTAATACCACTAATTAAACATTTAATTATTGAACAGATGTCATCTCTAACAAAGTAGTACTCCTGTGTCACAACATCAGAAAGTCAGTGTAGACTTGCATTTGGAGAAGTGTTTGAACTCACGGAGCCCTTTAATTAAAATGTACCGATGCTATCAATGGAGCCACAGCTAAACATAAAAGGAAGCTGTTATGGAGATTCTCATTAATGTCCAGAATAACATGCAACAAAGACAAATTAACGTCAGGCCTGTGTGGCAAGAGTCAATAAAAACAAGTAATCTTTGAAGTTACAAAGTTACAAAGCATCGTCCTTTTTCAGCTTTTGCTAATATGCCATGCATAAGTTTAGAAACTCTGATCAGTGGGATGTGCATATTGCTTGGCCTGGGAAAAAGAAGAAAGCAGCCTCCAGTTGGAATTCCCACATCACTTCAACTGGACACAAAGGTGTCGCCCTGAAATGAAGTCCTCTTACGTTACTTCATCCGTAGATTTTCTCTGAACAGTTTGTAATACAACATTTTACAGCAGCTCTCAGCGGAGTTTTTCTTGAAGGTGTGGCCTCTTAGCGAGCACCAGTAACCTACTTAGCATTGGTTCAAATAGTTTCAACACTGTCATAGCTCAAAATAATCTTCCAAAAATAGCCCGCATCGCCTGTGGCCTCAGTTCATTGGTATTCCTTCTTCTAAATCTTTCCAGTTTCCACACACTCAAAATGGCAAGTTTCAAGTTGTCAGGCCTAATCCTTGAGTGCATACTTTTCCTCTGATCCTTGGCCAACCTTTCTGTTTAACTCCATGGCTCTGTTCTCTGGTTGCTCTTCACTACAAAGTCCCCAGAACAGCTCTGGTCATCTGTTCTTCCAGGCAGATTAAATTCAGAATAAATATTTTATCACATACATAAATAATTCAAATTTGAAATATACTTAACACTAAAAATGCACTATAAAGTTAAAATATTTCTGATCCAGCAGCTACTCAGATGATGTTTTATATTATTGGTCTGCCAGACCTTACAGACCTACAAGCATTTTGCAAAAAAAATGAAAGCTCAAAAAATGTTCTCTCGAGAGTATTAAGCAAAATGTAGCCCCTTGAGAAAATATTAGCGCAGGTATCCAAAACCTTGTTCAAAGAGGCAGTATTTGAAAATGTCCCAATGGAAGGAAGAAAGGCTTTTATTTTAGTCTGTAGCTGTGCTCTCGTTTTAATATCAATCCAAAAGTGGTTTCAGATGCTCATCCTTAGCTGTGCCTCAATAGCTCTTGTTTTGGCCAGCATGGGCACAATGGGCCAAATGGCCACCTGTGTTCTACATTTCACAGCTCAATGAATATCAACATGACTATGTTCTCAGAAGTCACGTTCCAATGAGACAATCAAGCACATGCAAACAAATATTTTCCCTTCTTCTGTGAGCATTGGAAAGTTAGTTTCAGATTACAATAATATTGCAAAAATATATTGATAATCTTATCTAATCTTTCCAAGCATCAGAATTTAAACATTAAAATACAGAAGTATGCAATCATAAAACATCATTACCTCTGACCAATTGTGACTTATACTGGATATCTCAGTTCTGGTTCATATATTTGCTGCCATATAAATCTCAAAGACCAGAATCAGAGAGGAGAGGCGACAACACATCCTCCACGATAATTATCAACAATGATGCCCCACAAGGGTCTGTTCTCAGCCCCTTCCTATACTTTCTGTACACTCACGGCTGTGTGGCCAAATTCTGCTCTGTCTATCTACAAGTTTCCAGTTGACACCAATGTGGTGGGCCTGATCTTGACAATGACATGATTGTATCAATGTCCATGTAATTTGAGCATAGGAGCTGTACTCATACTCGTGCATGTTCATACTCGCTCATATAATTATGTAATTGAGGTCAGTGACTTTTGACTTGGAAATCAATCATTCCTGTTTTTGATCCCAACACGAGTGTGTCTGGAGCCATCTTTCTCCATCTAATATGTGCTAGTTTTACATATATCGTAAGCAGACACATAACAAAACAATGATGGAGTACAGGAAGGAGATGGAGAGTTTAGTAACATGGTGTCAGGACAAAACTCTCTCCACGATGAAGGAGCTACAATGTCAGGAAGATGAATTGAGTTCAGGAAGCAGGTACATGCCCCAATCAACATACAATACCATTTATTGTCATTTGAATCTCAAATGAAGCTCAACATCAATGACACAGAATTGGAAATGGTAGAAAACTTCAAGTTCCTAGGCATAGCCTCTACTTTCTCAGAAGACCTTGGCATATCTCCAATCATTCTTACCAATTTCTGTATATGCACCATAGAAAGCATACTCTCAGATTGCATTACAGTTTTGTTTGCAAACAGCTCTACCCCAAACTGGCAGAAATTACAGAAAGTTGTGGATTACTGATTCCGCCTTCACGTTTCACCCTTCACTCTTCTACATTTCACGTTGCCTTGGGTAAGCGGCGAACATAATCAACAACCTTCTTTACCCTTTTCATTCTCTCTTCTCCCTACTCACATTGAGAAAAGATATGAATGATTGAAGGAAGTGCCACCAGATTGAGGAATAGCTTCTTCTTCTCTGCTATCAGACTACCGAATGGTCCTTCCAGAAGCTAGGGTATCTTGCTTATCTTCTGACTTCATTGTGGACATTGGACTCTTTCTCTGGAATTTTTAAGCTACAAGGCTGAAAAACAGTATGCGGTAATCTGGTATATTTCTCTTCGTTCAACCTGTTGTACCTGTTGTACTTGTGTATGGCTTGATTGTCTTCATGTACAGTATTATCTGATTGGATTGGATGGCACACAAACAAATGGTTTTCACTGTATCTTGGTATTCATGACAATAATAATCCAAACCAAACTTCATTTCTATACACCTCTACCCATCTGACAATGCACTTACTTATTTGATTGTATGAGGTTTTTATATTATCGTTTATATTTATAAGTTGAAAGGCTGCAATTAAGAGGGTCAATTTCAATATTTTTCCAGTACATTGAGTTGCTAATAATCTCAAACTGGGCTTGGTGCCATATCCTCCTGTTACACATGATAGGAATTGGGTGTTTTCTTGTTTGTTTCTTAATGAATAAAAAGGAAGCGGAGAATAGGTATTATTATTGTCTCAATTACCAGGATACAATGAAAAGCATCAGAAGTTGACTAATGTTCGAGTGAGATCAAACTTTCACAAAGTTGTCTTCTGTAAGAGATCTAATGTTTTTGACAGAAAGCAGGTGGTGGCTTTTTTTCACAAACTGAGAATAAAGGAATTATTTCTTCATACATAGAAACATAGAAACATAGAAACATAGAAAATAGGTGCAAGAGGAGGCCATTCGGCCCTTCGAGCCAGCACCGCCATTCATTGTGATCATGGCTGATCGTCCCCTATCAATAACCCGTGCCTGCGTTCTCCCCATATCCCTTGACTCCACTAGCCCCTAGAGCTCTATCTAACTCTCCCTTAAATCCATCCAGTGATTTGGCTTCCACTGCCCTCTGTGGCAGGGAATTCCATAAATTCACAACTCTCTGGGTGAAAACGTTTTTTCTCACCTCAGTCTTAAATGACCTCCCCTTTATTCTAAGACTGTGGCCCCTGGTTCTGGACTCGCCCAACATTGGGAACATTTTTCCTGCATCCTGCTTGTCCAGCCCTTTTATTATTTTATATATCTCTATAAGATACCCCCTCATCCTTCTAAACTCCAGTGAATACAAGCCTAGTCTTTTTAATCTTTCCTCATATGACAGTCCCGCCATCCCAGGGATCAATCTCGTGAACCTACGCTGCACTGCCTCAATCACAAGGATGTCCTTCCTCAAATTAGGAGACCAAAACTGTACACAATACTCCAGATATGGTCTCACCAGAGCCCTATACAACTGCAGAACCTCTTTACTCCTATACTGAAATCCTCTTGTTATGAAGGCCAACGCTCCATTAGCTTTCTTCACTGCCTGCTGTACCTGTAAGCCAACTTTCAGTGACCGGTGTACAAGTGTACATACACACTTAAATTTTGTATTTAATTTATTTTTATTGGAGGAAAAAAAAATTACAGTACATCTGACGTATTGCATTTACATTGCACTACAAACACCCCTTGGCTGCTAATGTTTTCACAATACAAATATATCACAAATACAAATGCACATTTTTAATAAGAATAAAGTAACAAAACAGAATAAAGGCGGATCCCCACTTATTGTTAAGTGCCCTCAGTCAATAGGTAGTTCCTTTAGACCATCAAAGTATGATTTTAAAAAAGAGTTCCCATTTCAAATAAAACTTTTTCACAGACCCCCTTAATGTGAATTTAATCTTTTCTAGCCTTAAAAATAAATCACGTCTTCCAGCCAAGCAGCAGCAGATGGAGGAGTGGTAGATTTTCAGACCAGCAAGATTCTCCTACGGGCCAAAAGTGATGTGAATATAATGATATCAGACTGGGTTGTATTAAACCCAAGGTTTTATCTGCTACACCAAATACAGCTATAAGCGGGCAAGGTCTCACTGTCATCCCAAGGACTTCACTGATGGTTTTAAAATCCACTGCCCAGTAGTTACCAAGTTTGGGGCAAGACCAGAATGCATGAGCTAGATTGGCTGGAGAGAAGGAGCACCTGTCACAGCCAGCGTCTGACCCTGGAAATATGTCAGCAAGCCTGGCTTTGCTTAAATGAACCCTGTGTAAAACTTTGAATTGTATGAGCCCCAATCTAGCACATGATGATGAGGAATGGACTCTTTTCAGTGCTTCTGACCAGCATTCGTCAGACATATCTATACCAAGGTCGTCCTCCCACCTAGCTTTGACTTTGTTCAGGTTTTGATCTCCTAAAGACATCAGTTGAGAATATACCACAGAGATCAGTCCTTTATTTGCAAAGGTAAGAGTGAGTTTATCCAACACTGTGACAGGCGGGAGATCAGGAAAAGAGGGACATTTTTTCATGGCAAAGTGACGGACCTGAAGATATTTAAAGAAATTATTATGTGGGAGGCCATGTTTTTTGTGTAGGTTATCAAAACTATCAAATATGTTGTTAGTGCATAAATTCTTAATGCACATAAGACCATTCAAACCCCACTGTCTAAAGGTTGAGTCAAGTGTGGAGGGGGGGAATAAATGGTTACTGTGAATGGGACCCAGAACTGAACCTGATGTAAACTTATAATGGCAACGAAATTGATTTAAATTTTTGATGGTGGATAGTACAACAGGGTTGGATGTAAATCAGGAGGGTTTCAATGGCAGGGAGGAATATGCTAAAGCTGGGAGAGATGAGGAGTAGCAAGACTGTGACTCAAGCAAACACCAGTCTGTATCTGGTCGGTGGAGCCAGAATAATATCTTTTGGATATTGGATGCCCAGTAATAATGAATAAAACAAGGAAGGCCCAGTCCACCTACTTCACGCCCTCTTTGGAGAGTGCACTTATTGACCCTTGGAACCTTGTTACCCCATATAAAGAAGGTTATAGATTGGATAACTGAGTTAAAAAATGACGGATAGGAAGACCGACAAACATTGGAATAAGTAAAGAAATCTTCACCGACTGCACTCTCCCAGCCATAGTGAGAGGTAGACTATGCCATCTCTCAAAGTCAGCCTTCATTTGGCTAACTTGAGGCGTATAGTGAAAGAGCGGGTAATGTGCATTCCTAGAGATACAAAACCTTCTTGAGATATGGGAAAGGCAGGGATTCCTGTCAGATCTGAGGGCTAGGTTGATGGGAAAGCATTCACTTTTTTGGAGGTTTAGTTTATAGCCAGAGAAAGTTCCAAACTGATCTAACAAGGACACAATTGCAAGGCCACTGGCTGTAGGGTCGCTCACATAAAGAAGGAGGTCGTCGGCATATAGAGACACACGATGTTCCCCGTTTCCTCTCCTAATGCCCTGGAATAATGTGGTTGACCTAAGTGCAATAGAGAGAGGCTCAATTGCAATCGCAAAAAGAAGCGGAGACAATGGGCAGCCTTGGCGAGTGCCATGTGTTAATGGAAAATAATCAGATTACAAATAATTTGTCTGTATACATGCTAAGGGTGAATGATATAATAGCTTAACCCAGGCTATAAACATTTTGCAGAATCCAAATCTCTCCAAGACTGAACAAATATGGCCACTCCACTCGATCGAATGCGTTCTCCGTGTCCAAAGAGATAACAACCTCTGGGCGCGGAGAAGCACCGGGCGAATAGACCACACTGGCCAGTCGGCGGATATTAGAAAAGGAATGACGATTTTTAATGAAACCTGTTTGATCTTCTGAGATTATTTGGGGAAGTTGGCATTCTAAACGGCAAGCCAGCGCCTTCGCCAAAATTTTTACATCTACATTCAAAAGTGAGATGGGGTGGTATGATGCACATTGAGTCTGGTCCTTGTCTTTTTTAAGAATAAGTGAAATAGATGCCTGTGAAAGGGTGGGGGGGGGGGGGGGGGGGGTAATGAACCATTTTCCAAATATTCTTGAAACATTTCTAAAAGAACTGGTGTGAGCTTATCCTTAAATTTCTTATACAATTCTAATGGGTAGCCGTCAGGGCCTGGGGTTTTACCACTCTGCATCGCCATAATGGCATTATTAATCTCTTCCTGCCCAAGGGCTTGGTCTAGATCTTCTGCCTCTTCTAATTCCAGAGTGGGTATTTCCAATTCGTCTAAGAAAATTTCCATATTCATTGTATCCAAGGGGAATTCTGAGATGTAAAGAGAAGAATAAAAGGCTGTGAAAGTATTGTTTATTTCTTTTGGATTGCTTGTTATGTCTTGGTGTATGTCTCTTATCTGAGGAATAAGTCGTGACGCGGATTGACGCTTCAGTTGGTGAGCCATAAGCCGGCTCGCCTTATCACCGTATTCATAATAAAGACCACGAGTCCTGAGAATTAGTTGTTCTGTTTGATTAGTAGATAGAAGATTGAATTTCGTTTGTAAATCAGCATGGCTTTTATATAATTGGGTGGTGGGTGCTTCAGAATATTGCCTATCCAGAGCCAAGATGGATTGTAACAGGGTTTGCATTTCCTTTTTGCGTTCTTTATTGGCGTATGAAGTACAAGATATGATTTGACCTGTTAAGTAGGCTTTTAAAGTTTCCCAAATTAAAGAGCAGGATACGGACTCAGTTTTATTAATCTCGAGGAATGTGTCTATGTTATCCGATACAAAACTGCAACATTTTTCATTGGAAAGCAAAAGGGGGGTTGAGTTTCCAGAGAGGTCGTTCTCTAATGTTTAAAGGGAAGCCTGTGTCCAGTATCACAGGCGAGTGATCTGATATTACTATAGCAGTATGTTCAATTTTCGTAACCATAGGAATGAAGGGGCTGTCTATAAAAAAAATAGTCTAGTCTGGAAAAAGAACGGTGAACATGAGGAAAAAAAGAGAATTGTCTTGCCGTTGGGTTCAGGAATCTCCAGGGGTCCACATAACCATTTTGTTGCATAAACAGTGAGAAGGTCTTTGCCATACCAGAAGGTGTCCTCTTAGAACTAGACCTATCAAGCAGTGGATCAGTAGCTCAGTTCAGGTCTCCCGAATAAATTAGCTGGTGCGTGTTTAGATCGGGTATTAATGACAAAACCGTATTTGCAAAGTGAACATCATCCCAATTAGGGACATAAACATTCACTAAAACAACAGGTTTTTGAAAAAGACACCCGGAAACTATAAATAAACCGGCCATTAGGGTCACTGACTACGTCAGACGGTGTAAACTATATTTTTTTGTTGATTAATATTGCCACACCCCTGGACCTGCTATTAAATCTGAAGTGAAAGATCTGACTAACCCACGTTTTACGCAGTCTATTATGATCTTGCAGTCTTGTGAGTTTCTTGTAAAAGTAGTATATCTGTTTTTAGTTGTTTTAGGTGAGAAAAAACTTTAGCTCTTTTAACAGAACCAGTAAGCCCCTTTACATTCCAAGATATAAACCTCACAGGATAGCCTCCATCAATATCACCATTAGCCATATATCAAAATATATGTTTCAAAAATACATACAGGGTCTGCCATCCCAAACCACGCGAAGGCTGCATGTGAGAGCCCACAATGGGGGGGAAAAAGAGAAGAAAAAAAAAAGAAAGTCGAGTGCATTTGTAACAATCAAAGAATAAGCTGCCATTACCCAAAAACCTTTCCCTCATCCCCTTACAATAACAAACAAAAACATTTAACCCCCAAAAACCTAGATCTTCTTCCCCGACTGTGGACGATCGCAGGCATTACAAAACAAAAAACTTCCAAAGTGTTCCCTAACTAAAATTTTAGATCCAATTGAGGGTGGCTCCCTTCTTTGAAAGTTGTACAGTCGTCTATTCTACTTTTAAGATATATAAGCTAAAGATAACCCCGGACAAGCAAAGCATTATGAGAAAGAAGGAAGTACAAAATTGTATCCCAGAGAGCAATTATAGACATTTACGTTTTTGCTGGCTAAAAGTCCTCGACTCACTACTCAAATTCTGTAGCATTGCAGTTCAGCTCAGTCGAGTTCCACAAATTAAACTGAAGAATGAACAAATCTTACAAAGATTAACAGTTTGACTGTATTCCTCATTCATTTATTTTATATAATTCAACCAATTTATGAAGTAAAACTAATTCCCCACCTATCAGTATGTAGGCAGAAGAAGTCGCATACAGACACTGAACTGTTCCATAGCCACACATATCAGATTGTAATACGCTTTAAGTCATGTTACTGCTGATTTAAATGTTGGTGAAAGAACATAAATCTTAGGATCCTGAGGGACGTAAAGTCATCTGAATCAATGGTGCTACTGAAACCATGAAAATAAAACTGAAAGCCTTAACATTTGATGTTAGGACTATGGATTAAACAATCCATAACTCTCAGCTATCAATTGAGATCAGCCCTTAGCCCGTCAGCCACTGGCATCTCAGTTAGTTATAATTGCCTGATTGGCTTGGCCTAGAAATTCTGTTAGTTTGGACAGGGAGCAGATTTGATACACCTGGGATAGAAAATGTGTCATTTTTACAAAAGTATCATTGAATAATAAAATGGATTTTGAATTGAGAGTGTAGGAAGGCCGATTGTTAGGTACAAATACAAAAAAATGTTGAGTGCAATTGTATAATTTTTAATTAGATATTGTTGCACAATTTAATTTTAATGTTCTGTTCACATTTCCAAACAAATATTAGATGCATGTGCTAGCAAAACATACAAGAGGGCAGCACGATGGCGTAGCAGTACAGCTACTGCCTTACAGTGCCAGAGACTTGGGATAGATCCTGACTACGGGTGCTTGTCTGTCCGTTCTCACCATGACCCGTGTGGATTTTTTCCGAGATCTTTGGTTTCCTCCCACGCTCCAAAGATGTAGAGGTTTGTAGGTTAATTGGCTTGGTATAAATGCAAATTGTCCCTAGTGTGTGTAGGGTAGTGTTAGTGCGCATGGATCGCTGGTCGGTGCGGAATCGGTGGCCGAAGGGCCTGTTTCCTTGCTGTATCCCTAAACTAAACCAAACTAAATTAAGTTACTTAAAAGGAGTACAAGTCGGCAAGATGATCTACGGACCTAGATCAGCAGCTTTAGGGAATTACTTACCAGTACTTCAAATTCCCTCTGTGTCGCTGCCAATGGTCAATTATTCCTGATGGAATTTGTTCCCATCCTTCCCCTTTCACTGCCTTGATACCTGCTTTCTATTCCTCTGAAATGATTTTTTTTTAATTGAAACTGGATATAACGTACCAGCACCGTCCAATTGAAGGTACTGTTGCCTAGAAATCTATATTTGGTTGGGATTGCTAAATTAGCTATATAGCCGGATCTGAGTGTTGTACTCAGCTTCAACTGATGTTGGTATTGTAACTGGGGAGGAATTTCTGTGCATAAGTTTTATTTTTATGTGACCAGTCATGGTCAATGTGGTGAAATAGTATCTGGGGCATATTTTCAACGTGGAGCAACATGGAGCAGTCAGCAGAATTATTCGGGAACAAAGGAAGGTCGTTCAATTAATTATCTATCCCTGGCGTGGACATTTCAGCCCATCCTGTCACTACTGCACATGCCTTACCAAGTCAAGAGCCACCAAACTTGCACATCCCACTCAACCACCTCTCCATCACAACCATCCTTAAACCAACACAGTGTTCAAGGACTCGGCAATGGACTTGAATCAATACGCCATGGTTGTTGCAGACTTTATAAGGAAATATATGTGAAGGAGTGTGTACTCATGAAACCATCCAAGTGTTCCCCAACCAGAAGCCTTGGATAAAACAGGAGGTTTGTAATCTTCTGAGGACAGATCTCGGGCATACCCGTCTGGCGTTCTGGATTTAAATAAGAAGTTCAGATGCAACCTTGATAAGGCCATGAAAGAGAATAAATGGAACATTTGCTCTAAACTGGAGGATGAGATGGGAATTTGGCAGCTGTGGCAGGGTTTGCACACTATCACTTCCTACAAGGCGAAACCCGGGGGCACCTCAAGCAATAGCGGGGCATCGCTTCTGGATGGGCTCTCTGTGTTCTATGCAGACTATGATAAGGTGAAGATTGACATGCCTTCCCGGCTCCCATATGGTATCACAATCTCATTCACTGGGGCCAACATCAGAAGATCCTTCAGTAGGGTGAAACCTCGGAAAGCAACTGAAGTGTAAAGTAACATACCTTAGTCACTACCAACCAGTGGCACTATCTTCCTTAATGATAAAGTACTTTGAGAGGTTGGTTATGGTACATATAAACTACTACCTTTGCAAGAACGTGGATCCACTACAATTTGCCTACTGTCACAATAGATCAACAGAGGATGCAATCTCGCTGACTCTCCACTCTGCAGCAACCACTCAGACAGTAAAAACACATACGTCAGACTGTTGTTCATAGACTACCGCTCAGCATGCAATACCATCATCCCTTTCAAACTTGTTACCATGATAAGAGAACCAGCGCTCTGTCCATCCCTTGATGACTGTTTCCTCATCAACAGAATAAAATTGGTACAAATTGGCAACAGAAAAATAGGTGCAGGAGTAGGTCGTTTAGCCCTTCGAGCCTGCCATGATCATGGCTGATCATCTAAAATCAGTACCCTGTTCCTGCGAAAACACCATATCCCTTGATTCCTTTAGCCCTAAGAGCTAGTTCTCTCTTGAAAACCTAACTCTCTCTTGAAAACATCCAGTGAATTGGCCTCCACTGCCTTCTGTGGCAGAGAATTCCACAGATTCACAACTCTCTGGGTCAAGAAGTTTTTCCTCATCTCAGTTCTAAATGGCCTTCCCCTTATTCTTAAACTGTGACCCCTGGTTCATGAGTTCCCCAACATTGGGACCATTTTTCCTGCATCTAGCCTGTCCAATCCCTTAAGAATTTTGTTTCCATAAGATTCCCTCTCATCCTTCGAAATTCCAGTGAATGGAATAAGTAATATGAGTGCACGCATTTAAAAAGGCAAATACAGTATCTCCCACCCCAATGTTTCACAGTATCATGGCTGTGTTTCCCCTATTAATTTTCTCTTGCATCTTTATATGCTGTTGCAAACCTTTTTTATTTTATCGACCATGCTTGCTGAAAGAAACCGTTATCCTTGGGCACATCGATACCATCTGTCAGCTGCACCAAGGAACATGTTTATGTTGTTTCTGCATTGAAACTTCTTTTGCTTCTAATTTCAAAATGGGGATGCAGTTGTCAAACCTTATTATGGTACAATTACCGAATTTCTTAAAATTGCAATGGATACCCATGCACTGAAGCGATGGAACCCAAGAGTGTTCTGACTGTACCCCAACGGTAAACTTGGCTGTGTGACTCTCAAGAAGAAAAGATGAAATGAAAGATGTCACAGGCAGAGCTGATAGGAAGGAAGATCATGTTCTTCCTCGGGCAAAATCACTTCAACTTCTGAACACTTAATGTGGTAGGTAATTATTTCACTTACAATGTTTACTTGATAAAAATGAGTGTTTCAACCATGAAAAGAATGGAAGACAACATGAGATAAATGTTCTTGTACAGATCCATTGTATTTGTTGAGAAGACATCTTTGCAGAAAAAAGATTGATGAGCAGAAGGGCTCAGGCAGTTAAAGAAATATGCCCTCCAACCACTTACAATGTTTGAAAAGATAGGATGGTGCCAGAACGAGGGAAGCAGGAGACAAACAGGAGGATGCTAATTTTTAGAAATTAGACTATAGAATTACAGCATGGAAACAGGCCCTTCGGCCGACCGAGTCTGCGCCAATCAGTTATCACCCTGCACCCTAGCGCTATCCGACACACTAGCAGCAATTTACATTTAACAGAAGACAATTAACCTACTACCTTGTACATCTTTGGAGAGTGAAAGGAAACCAAAGCACCCGGAGAAACCCCGTGTGGTTACTGGGAGAACGTACAAACTTCATACAGACAGCACCTGTAGACAGGATCTCTGGGTGCTATAAGACAGCAATTCTACCACTATGCTGCCCTAAATATGTTAGGGCAATAATTTGGAGAACAAGTAGGTGATAAATTATGACAAGAAAAGGCATAGATGGGAGACAGTGATCAGGGAGAAGTATGTGTGCTCAGTGAGAGGATATTGACAAAGGCGCTCTAAACAGAATCACAACCTATTGGACAGCATTTCTCTCTCCCCCCCCCCCCCTCCCCCCATATAATAGCACTCCCTAATTCCTGGCTGAAAAGAGAAGGAAAAAATAGGAAGAAAATAGAGGGAAGAAAATCAAGTTAAAGAGTAAGATGGGGAATTTTTATAAAAAGGCAGAAGGGGAAGAATAACAGACTGAGTCAAAGAAGCCTAAACAGAGCAAACAGTTAATGGAGGTACAAAGTGTATCAGATAATCGAATGTCATAGAAATGACGATGCAATGGAAAATGGGAATGAAAGTTCACTGGTTTGCACAAGTGAGCCCATATTGACAATGTCAATTTTGATCAATGCAATCTAATAGCATAACATTCTCTCACTTACTGTGGCTACACAGCATCGGTTCAACTAAAGTACCAGCAACTCTCGGGTATTGCGTTTCCCTAAAATGGTCCATATTGGGATTTTCTAAAATGTGAAACCGCGTCATCTGCACACACATCAGGAACCACAAGTTGAAAATAAAAATGTGTGTTTATTTATTTTTTTAACATAAATTCCATGAAATATATATTTTTTCCATGTCTCAAATTTTGAGCAGTGATTTCTGAATTCTATAAAGATGATTTTGTGTTCCCCAAGCAGCCATAATATGGTGGTTGCCTGTTTACCGAGAAGAATTATGAATTACTGCTAATGTAATAACATTCTGAAGGAGTGGGGTCTAAGAGCTGAAAGACAGCCAGCACACAAACTGGTTGCACCAAGAACATAATTACATAATTGTATCAAATCATGGTAAATCTAAACAAAATTCCAATCATTCCCAATAAGCGAGTTCGGTATTCTGAAAAACGCAAGGAATCATGGTATTTGTCAAAGGTCATTCGCGATAAATAAAAAGAGAACAAAGCGCAGGCTGTATATACTGTGTATAGATTCTTATCTTTATTCACAATTTGTGTAAAAATATATTTAATCTGAGGAACGGTGTGCCAGGCAACAGGAGAGTGGAATGAGAGGGGGCAGATGCGAGTGGGAGACAGGAGGAGAGACTGGACCGGCGTAGAGACATTCACAGCAGCTGCACTGCTGCGCGCACACAGACCCGCGTCTCATCAGCAGCCAGGATCGAACCCAGGTTCCCGGCGCCGCAAGCGCTGCCGAACCGCCACTGGACCGTCCCCCTCCACCGCCCAAGTGACCTTTCCCCACCCGCTGGGGAACGGGACCTCCAGGAGCCGGAGCAGTGCTGAGCTTGTGCCAGCGCCCCGCCCCCCCCCCTCCACTCCGGCTGTCAGCCTGGGGCTGCTCCCGCTGCAGGCAGGCACCCCGCCAGTCCAGAGCTGCCGGCCAACCCGGCGGGAAAGGCTGGAGCCAGCGCCTTCCCCCTGCGCTGGCTGCATGTCCAGGGCCCCCACTGCCCCGGGCCAGTGCCCCGCTAGCCCACGGCCACCCCAGACACCTCCGGCCATCCCCGGACAGGGACGGGACACCCAGGAGGGGACGGGGACGGCCCAGCAGCAACTCAACAGCGCCCGCAGTACCGGAGACCCGGGCCCGACCCTGGCCTGCACACACGCAGCAGCACAGCTGCCGAGAAAGTTTATCGCGAGTGACATATGACCTGGACATGCGCCGAACTCATTGATATAGAGTGCCATAAAGTGCATCTAAATGTTGAAGAAATAACAGTGGTGTCTCCACATAATAAACCTCCTTGAAAAATAGCAGTTTAGGATTGAATACTCGGAGGTTCTAATGGACTCAACAGCAAATAGACAATTTATTCTTGGAATAAGGCTTTCCTTGATTACAACAAACTCGTGAAAGCAAGAGGAAATATTCCAGGGTGTTTATTGTATTAGTGTTGAATAATTCAAGTGAAAAGAAGCTGCAATAATTATGTTTATTTTGTTGGTCTAAGGTGTTAATCATGTTTATAAAACTCCTACCATGGTATTAAGTTAATACACTAATGGCACACCTATCGAATGCACATGATGATAATTACAGGAATAGACTTTTGCACCTTATTCACTGCTTCGTAATTGTTTTAAAATACCAACTGGAAAGGTTGTGTGAAACTCATGCAGCAATAAAGCAGAGGATATTTGTGGAACTTGTATCAAATAATAACAAAACATTGGAATACAGCATGTGGTTGCCAAGTTGTGGAAGTATGGAGGACTGAAGAAGGTGCAGGCAAGGATAATGGTTGAACTCCATTTATATTTATTTGGAAAGAGATCTGACAGGGATCTAATATTAAAACAACAAAATATTTCAACAGTGTAGGAAAGAACTGCTGATGCGGGTTTATACTGAAGATAGAGATAAAATGCTGGACAAAGTCTGAAGAATAGTCTTGACATGAAACAGCACTCATTCCTTCTATCCAGAGATGCTGTCTGTACCATTGAGTTACTCCAGCATTTTGTGTTGACAAAAGATTTCAACAGAATAAGCAGAGACAAAGAGGAAAAAGAGAAAGGGAGAGATAGAGGAGAGGCAGGGCCGGATTTAGATGAAGAGACGCCCCAGGCTATTCCACTTGAGAGGCCCCTCCCAATTCCCCACCCCCACGACGAGAGGAAGATGGAAGAGTCCACCAGATTGACACCGATGTGCAGCCGAGCGTGGCCAATGAGATAAGGGCTGGAAAGCTGTGCTTTTTATTTATATGCCAGTGCTAGTGTCGAGTTATCGGCTTAAAACACTATTATTCTGAAATGGAGGGCAAGGAAAATTACTGAAGTGTTGTTTAGAGACTACAGTGCGTTGTGACAGCATTTGTAAGAAAGGCCTATGACAGTGTCAAAAATATTATACACCAGGCCCATACGAAGCTTTTCAAAAAGGAGGGTGGAATGGCAGGATTACAAAAAAATTATGTGAAATAACTGCATGCAGCACATATCACAAGCGCGAAGCTGAAAGACCCTTGCGGCCAGGGTCCAGGGCCCTTAAGCGGGCCCTGGAAGCTCTGGGGTTTAGATGCTCTCTGGTGCATTCTGAGCCTTATTTTGGAGCATTTTTGCACCAGATTTATGACCAATATTTCAGAAATAACTTTGGTTGAGTCAAGAGTAATGAGTGGTTGGAATGGGATGATTGGGGTCATTGTTGTATACATTTTTTTAAATCAAGAATTGAAGCTGTCCTTGTTTTAATAATCAAGTTGTACTGTAAAATGTTATGTAAAATTTTATAAAGGAACATGCAAACACTGCAAAAAAAATACTGTAAGTTTTTGCAGAAAATTAAAACTTTTTTTAGAAAATGTTTTGTGTGTTGATTTGATTGCCTGTTACTGTCTCACTGTATTAGTGTGTGCACATTAAAAATATGATGCAAAATGAAAGTCACAAACTATGGAATACATATTTTTCAGTATTGTTATCAAGGAAAAGAAAGCAGTTCCAATTGTTTGATATTATTCATATTGAGGTGAAAATATAATTGCTCTAAAACCTACCTTAATTTTGCCATCTCACTAAAGATAATCCCTCCTTCTCCCTCCCCATCTCTCTCTCCCCTCCCCCTCTCTCTCCCCCCACTGTCTCAACCCCCCTTTCCGCCTCTCACATCCCCCTCTCTCTCCCTCCCTCCCCCTCTTTCTCCCTCCCACGCAGCGAGGCTCCGACTCCGCGCCGCAGACACCGCACTCCCTGGCCTGGAGAAACGGGCAATCACGCAACGTAATATTCCACTACTTACCTGGAGTAGACACCTAGAATTTTTGGTAGACATGAGGCATCGAGGTGATTGTGTGGAGTGCAAATGGAGATCTGAACCCGCCCGCGCCCACTACGCACGCGCGGAGAGATAGTGTCACTTTGCGTCGCTAATACGTCACCGGCTTCCCCCAACTGCGCAGGTGCAGATGGTCACAATTATTTTACCCAAAACTTCCAGCGGGCTGGAACCAGAATTTTGAGTACTTTCCATCAAAGTGGAAACGCTGAAAGCGCTCCAATTTTTTTTCTTGTTTTTTTTTACTCTGGGGAAAAAAACACCTTGGCCGAAGGCCCCCTAGATTTTGAGGCCATAGGCTTCAGCCTATGATGCCCATAGGTAAATCCGGCCCTGCCGAGGCCCCCCTAGATCTCGAGACCCTAAGCTTAAGCTTGTGAAGCTTATACGTAAATCCGGCCCTGAGGAGAGGGGTAGAAGAGAGAGAGAGGGCAAATGGAGAGAGGGGGGAGAGAGAAGGAGAGAGGGGGGGGTGAGAAAGAAAGAAGTTAAGGGAAAAGCAGGTAAAGGGAGAGGGAATGAATAAGGGAAGAAAGAGGATAAGGAAGAGAAAGAGGAGGTAAGGAGGGAGAGAGTGTGGAGGAAAGGGAAAGAATGAACACACAGAGAGAGATAATCAGAGATAGAAAGGAGGTAATGAGTGAGAGAGATTGGGGAAGGGAGCGAATGAGAGAAGAGCAAGAAATATATATATATATATATATATATATTCCCCCGCCTCCCCCCACCAGTCTGAAGAAGGGTTTTGGCCCGAAACTTTGCCTATCTCCTTCGCTCCATAGATGCTGCTGCACCCGCTGAGTTTATCCAGCATTTTTGAGTACCCACGATTTTCCAGCATCTGCAGTTCCTTCTTATATATTAAGATCCAAACAGGCAACTTATTTTACATTACACAGGACTGAAAACAAAGCCAGGAGATTGACTGCGACAAAATAAAATTTTGGAAATATGAACACAAATTAGAAAGTACTGAATTAGATATGCTTGTGAAACGTAATTATTAAGGCAAGTAAATAAATCAATGGTATTTGATGTTTGTAGAAGAGAACAAACAGGTCAGGGTGAAAACAAAGACAACCACATTCTGTCTGTTTTGTAAAATACCAAATTTCACTCTCCAGAAGTGCCTATGATAAAATTAATTCAATCCTGACCATTCTTAAATGTTCTTTTTCATTAGTTGCTCTGTTTATGGACTACCCAGTGAAAATCCAAGTGTGTAAGAAGGAACTGCAGATGCTAGTTTACACCAAAGATGGACCCAAAATGCTGGAATAACTCAGCGGAGTAGGCAACATCTCTGGATAGGTGATGTTTCGGGTCAAAACCCTTCTTCAGACTGACAGTCAGGGAAGATGGAGATACTGAGATAAGGAAGTGTAAGGTGTGAGAACGAGATATCATAGGGGATGAAGTTCAAGGAAAATGTTGAATAGATCATCATTAGTTAGGTAATGGTGACAATGAAGCATGCAGAGACAAGATCGACCAACTGCCTGTATAAGCCTTTCTCCAGAGAGGACGTGGGGGTGGATGGCTGCATGGAATGGAAGTGTGGGGGAATTATGATGTTAAGTAATCTTGCCAATTTAGTTTAGAGAGACAGTGTGGAAACAGTCCCTTCAGCCCACCGAGTCTGTACTGACCAGCAATCCCCACACATTAACACTATCCTACACACACTATGGACAATTTTATATTTACACCAAGCCAATTAACCTACAAACCTTTATGTCTTTGGAGTGTGGGGGGGAACGAAGATCTCAGAGAAAAACCCACGTGGTCACAGAGAGAACGCACAAACTCTGTACAGGCAGCACCTGTAGTCGGTATTCAACCTCTCTCTCTGGTGCTGCAATCGCTGTAAGGCAGAAATTCTACTGCTGTGCCGCCTTAGGCGATAGCAAACAAGTTGATTTGTTTTACTTTTATTGTCAAGGAAGTCTATCTGATCAGTGGCTCACTTGGCAGCATAACCTTCCCTTTGTGCAAAGGTTTGAGTTTAGTTTCCACTTTAGGGACTGCAACACAAAACATCTTGGCAGTCCTGGAGCAGTGTTACCCCATTGCAGGTGAAATCCTTTGAATGAGATATAACCCAACCCCCTATCTGTTCACTTGGATAGGCAATAAGGATGCCATGATGTTTGTTTGGGAAAGACCGACGGAGTTATCCCTGGTATCTCAACTAATATGTATCCCACAGACAGAGACTAAAACATTGGGTGTGATCTTGCTTTACATTAAAGATCCAACTTCATAAAGTCTGAAGAAGGATCTTGACCTGAAACGTCACCCATTCCTTCTCCCCAGAGATGCTGCCTGTCCCGCTAAGTTACTCCAGCTTTTTGTGTCTATCTTCAAAAATACTTGTGTGAGGATGTCATTAAAGGATTTATATAATTGTGAGACTTCCTTTTCTCAATAAAAAAAATAAACCTCATCAAAAATGGGATGCAGTCTTTCAAATTGTTATCACCTATTCACATCATGCATTGAACCATTTCATTGAGTTTTGTCATTTTCATATTCATGATCTGGAGATCATCCACAGATTTCAACCATTAAGAGACAAAACTCTTTTGTTTCTGTTTCAAAACAGGTTTTACCCAATGAAGACATAAGAAACAGCAAACTGTTTTGCTCCAAACTGTCTGTACAATTTTGTTTAATTCAATTTTTGCATTTTGAATGCACATTTGATGCTAATAGATTACAACACAAAAGAAGTGTTTGGAAATGACTTTGACCCAGGGTTAAATGGTACTTGTTTGCTTACCATTTTAATTGACTTATTGACCCATGAAAATAAAGTTGACCTATTTGATACAAATTGCATTGATACTTCATTGGCAGGTCAACTTGTGCTGAATTAACTTATTATACAGCTTCATTTTAACAGAAATGTCAACTCTGTGTACTCAAATTAATCAACTTTATGCATTTAGAATATTTCAAATAAAATCTACAGTGGTCAGTGCTTAATTCTAAGCCAAAACATATAGTTGTATAATTTAATTCTGGCCCAAATAAAGGGCGTGTCCCACTTGGGCGATTTTGCAGCAGACTGCCGACGACTGTCAAGTTCGCGGCACTCGCTGAAAAACCGGGAACTGGAATGGCGAGTGTCAGAGTGGAACACACACCCACACACACCCATACACACCCACCAAAGGCGGGGGCCAGGGGAAGCGATGTCTGAAATTCACATGGTGCAAAGCTAAGGTGATACAGACACACACCGCGATGAACATGAAGGTTAAGACGGCTGCTTTAAAGTCCTTTAAAAGAGGGGGGAGGATAAAAGGGGGAGAAGTGGGGGGGGAAAGGGGGGGGGGAGAAGGAGTGGAGACACTTTTAAGAAGCCAGACAACTTTTTAATATGCCAGAGATACACAGCTGTGAGGTTTGGCAGGCATTTAACATTACCTGTCGGTTATCCTTGGTTCTGAAAACTGGTGCTTACGTTTTTTCCCCCCAATGAGCCAATGAAAATGCCCGGTCAGCAAAGGTGATAACCTAAAACTTCCTACGACTACCTCGACTACCTATAACTACATAAACACACGACCATACTGAGGTCGCGACTCGTTCCCAGAATGCGGGAACTCCTCGTGACCATGAAGGAGACTCACCAGAGACCACCAGCGAACATGTGGCGACCATGTGGCGATCATGAGGCGAGCGCAGAGTCTCCTGCACGCGCCTAAGTGGGACAGGCCCTAAGTGTCTCGACTTAGGGGTTGTTAAAATTCATTCGATTTTTTTTAAAAAACATTTTTGAAATGTGTTATAATAAACAAAGCTGTATTTTTAATAAAGATTCTGGCTGAAGGCAGGATTCTTAAACTTATAATATCCATGAATGTTTGAATTTAAATTGTTATGTTGTTATGTACCAATATAATAACTTTCCTTAGATTTTTATAAATTGCCTTACACAATTATATTTCTCTCTCTTCCATGGTAACATGAAATGCTTTCTGAAGATTGACCTACATGTCTGTGCAAAATGAGTCATTACTTTTGAATTTCTTGAGGCTTGCAATGCATCACCATTTTATAAGTGGAAGTTGTAGGAGTGGACCAATTCTTCATTCATTCAACATCAATATCTTGTTTCCCCCCCAGATATCATATTCCTTGATGATATCAGAGTTTGAAATCCTCAGCCAAGAATCGACCTGCGCCACAAGGGCTCCAAGGCAGGTATATCTTTCTTTAGGTATGGAAACCAACACTGCTAACACTATCCTCAAGTTTAATTTCACAAAAGATCTGAGAAATCTCATTAAATCCGAATTGTTCTATAATCCCTTGTATTTAGAAACAATATTCAATATCCTGGCATTCATAACACACCTCCTGATAACCAAAAGCCTCTCTGTCATCTACAAAGTACAATTCAGGAATGGAATGCTCTCTACTATCCTGGATGAGTGAAGCTCAAAAGACACTCACTGTCCTTACACATGGCTCTATAATACCAGATTTGTCAGGCTCAGGAAACAGCATCTACCCCACTGACTGCTCACCAAAAGAGCAGCACAGATGAATATTGTAATTCTGCATGCTACTATATATCAAGCTTGCTAAATAAAAGTTGCTTGGAGATTTTACAATGTAACACTGGTGGACAGAGCAAAGGGACATCATAATTCTGACTATGGATCTTTTAGTCAGAGGGTGGTGAATCTGTTGAATTCTTTGCCACAGAAGGCTGTGGAAGCCATGTCAATGGATATTTTTAAGGCAGAGATAGATAGATGCTTGATTAGCACGGGTGTCAGTGGTTATGGGAAGACAGGAGAATGGGATTAGGAGGGAGAGATAGATCAGCCATGATTGAATGGCGGAGTAGAATTCATGGGGCAAATGGCCCAATTCTGTTCCTATCACTTATGACCTATGGAGATCATCAATTTGAAGCATTACCTCTATCTCTGCAGACGATGCCTGAACTACTTAGCATTTCTAGTGTTTTCTGTTTATACCTCATATTTGCAGCATCTACAGGTTTTTTAAAAACTTTTTGAGAAATCAGAAAACAGCTTGTTTCAAAGGCAACATCACCACCGGGTATCTTTACGACTGTTCCTGTCTCAGGTCTTAATTCTCTTTCGGCTGATTGAAGCAGAGTGAATATTTCTGAAGGTCGTTGTGACACAATACACACATTATTTCTCATGCTGCTTTATACAGACAAAAACGAAATGATGTCAATCCCAGAATCTGTAAAATTTTCACTTGTTTCACCTGCTGTGAGCATTGATTCTAAGGTGGGATTTGGATGCCAGCTAGTTTAAATTGAGGCATTTTCGACATCCGCAGTTCCGTCATTTCATAAGGTAAATATACTGGACTAAGTAATCAGCCCTCGATCATATTCCTCCTCCCAATCAGATGGCAGATCATACCTCCTACGTTTATCTATATTAAGTATATATGAAGCAGTAATGTTCCGAGGACTAATCACTGTGTAACACCACGGCATACAGTCTTCCATTGACAAAAACAATGTTCCACAACCACTCTCTTCCTATTACCAAGTCAATCATCCATGGGTCATATGGGCTCCACTGTGGGACCCTGTCACAAACTTTACTAAACTTCATGCAGACTATATCACCTGCATTTTCCTCATCTTTTGAAACAGTCTCCCATGTGGGAATCTGTCAAAAGCTTTCCTGTAGTTCTTGGAGACCATGTCAATTATACTTTCCTCATCAATACACTTTGTTACCACCACAACTGCTGAAATGAATTTCATGTACGATCATCTGACAATTAATGGCCTCATCACGATTCCAAGTACTTCAGTGGTGCTACAACATGTTTGAATGAATATCTTTTTTGAGGGATCAAGCAGTTCCCAAAATTCCTTAACCAATTATGCCCATTGAATCACATAAGATGAACAGCAGAGAATGATGTAATTGCTACATTTAAACCCCCTGCAGTAGTACATTCCTCATCCTCACCAGACTCTGCAGAAAGCTGCAATTTCTGATTGTAACTATATTGATGGCCTCTAGAAAAGCCTTTGTTCACTCTGTGTCAAGACCTTGAAAGGGAGAGAGGAAGAAAAGAGAAAGATGGAGCAGGAAAAGGAGAAGAAAACTTGTGTATTTATATCTCCACTTTTCTGGTTGGGTTGCCAAAGGATGTTTGTGAGAATGAAGTGCAGCCATGGTTATCTTGCAGGGAACACAGAATCCAATCTGTGCACTGCAGATTCCCAAAACTGTACAGTGATACTCATCAGATAATCTGTTGTGAAATGGTGGTTGGTGATAAATGTTGGAAGGATATTTTGCACACTCGTTGGCAACAGTTCCCCAAGATATTTTATAGCCAACAGAATGTTGATGGAGCAATGGTGTAACATCTGAATTGATAGAAATAATTTCAATACATGGATATCATTTACCTACATATAATATTTATGTTACACCAGCACAAAGCGATTGTTGTTTATGTTACACCAGCACAAAGCGATTGTGCTGGTGTATATAAGAAACAGTCCATTTTTTTCACTTAATGTTTAATATTTTTACAATCAATACCATCAACATCTGGGGATTGATCATTGACCATTAGCTTAACTGTCGACATCGATACGGAGGTAGAAAAGTACCGACCAAGGATCCTGTAACTAGTGACACACTTCTTGGCACCCACAGCCCTGTAACCATCTCCATAGTATTACTCAGGTCTGTGACAGAATATTCTCCACTTGTAAGAGTGAATGCAACTCCAATAACATTCTTAGAAGGTTAAAAACATTGCACTAGTTTGGCAATCAATCCATTAATATATCTAAAAGCAAAATAATACTGATCTTGGATATCTGAATTGAAACAGAATACTTGGGAATAAACAGCAGATCAAGCTGTGGGTGTTGAAAGAGAAGCACTTAATGTCACTGATATTTGGAGATTTGCAAAGGCTACTGGGGAGACTTTAAACTAGAACGGTTGGGGGGAGGGACTCAAATAGAGAAAGCTAGTGGAAAATGTGGGAGGCAGGAGGCAGAGAAGGGAAGCACTCGGACCCAAAATGTAGGGGAGAAAGAAGAAAAAGATAATAAACAGAGAATAAGTGGTGGTGGGTTTCTTAAATGTGTAAATGTGTACAATAGGAGCATTGTAAGAAAGGTGGATGAGCTTAGAGCCTGGATTGACACCTGGAAGTATGATGTTGTGGAGATCAGTGAAACATGGTTGCAGGAGGGCTGTGATTGGCAAATAAATATTCCAGGATTTCGTTGCTTCAGGGGTGATAGAATTGGAGGGGCAAGAGGTGGGGGTGTTGCATTGCTTGTCAAGGAAGATATTACAGCAGTGCTTTGGCAGGATAGATTAGAGGGCTCGTCTAGGGAGGCTATTTGGGTGGAACTGAGAAATGGGAAAGGTGTAGCAACACTTATAGGGGTGTATTATAGACCGCCAAATGGGGAGCGAGAATTGGAAGAGCAAATATATAAGGAGATAGCAGATATTAGTAGTAAGCACAAGGTAGTGATTGTGGGAGATTTCAATTTTCCACACATAGACTGGGAAACACATTCTGTAAAAGGGCTGGATGGTTTGGAGTTTGTAAAATGTGTGCAAGATAGTTTTTTGCAGCAATACATAGAGGTACCTACTAGAGAAGGGGCAGTGCTGGACCTCCTGTTAGGAAATGAGACAGGGCAGGTGGCGGAGGTATGCGTCGGGGAGCACTTCGGGTCCAGTGATCACAATACCATTAGTTTCAATATAATTATGGAGAAGGTCAGAACTGGACCTAGGGTTGAGATTTTTGTTTGGAGAAAGGCTAACTTTGAGGAGATGCGAAAGGATTTAAAAGGAGTGAATTGGGACATGTTGTTTTATGGGAAGGATGTAGAAGAAAAATGGAGGACATTTAAGGGTGAAATTTTAAGAGTACAGAATGTTTATGTCCCTGTTCGGTTGAAAGGAAATAGTAAAAAATGGAAAGAGCCATGGTTTTCAAGGGAAATTGGACACTTGGTTCGGAAAAAGAGAGAGATCTACAAAAATTATAGGCAGCATGGAGTAAATGAGGTGCTTGAGGAGTATAAAGAATGTAAAAAGAATATTAAGAAAGAAATTTGAAAAGCTAAAAGAAGATATGAGGTTGCTTTGGCAAGTAAGGTGAAAGTAAATCCAAAGGGTTTCTACAGCTATATTAATAGCAAAAGGATAACAAGGAATAAAATTGGTCCATTAGAGAGTCAGAGTGGACAGCTATCTGCAGAACCAAAAGAGATGGGGGAGATATTGAACAATTTCTTTTCTTCGGTATTCACGAAGGAGAAGGATATGGAATTATGTGAGGTAAGGGAAACAAGCAGAGTAGCAATGGAAACTGTGAGATTCAAAGAAGAGGAGGTGCGGACACTTTTGAAAAATATGAAAACGGATAAGTCTCCAGGTCCTGACAGGATATTCCCTAGGACATTGAGGGAAGTTAGTGTAGAAATAGCAGGGGCTATGACAGAAATATTTCAATTGTCATTAGAAACGGGAATAGTGCCGGAGGATTGGCGTACTGCGCATGTTGTTCCGTTGTTTAAAAAGGGTTCGAAGAGTAAACCTAGCAATTATAGACCTGTTAGTTTGACGTCAGTGGTGGGCAAATTAATGGAAAGGATACTTAAAGATAATATATATAAGCATCTGGATAAGCAGGGTCTGATTAGGAACAGTCAACATGGATTTGTGCCTGGAAGGTCATGCTTGACTAATCTTCTTGAATTTTTCAAAGAGGTTACTAGGGAAGTTGATGAGGGTAAAGCAGTGGATGTTGACTATATGGACTTCAGTAAGGCCTTTGACAAGGTTCCTCATGGAAGGTTGGTTAAGAAGATTCAATTGTTGGGTATTAATGGTGGAGTAGCAAGATGGATTCAAAAGTGGCTGAATGGGAGATGCCAGAGAGTAATGGTGGATGGCTGTTTGTCAGGTTGGAGGCCGGTGACTAGTGGGGTGCCTCAGGGGTCTGTGTTGGGTCCACTGTTGTTTGTCATGTACATCAATGATCTGGATGATGGTGTGAAAAATTGGATTAGTAAGTATGCAGATGATACTAAGATAGGTGGTGTTGTGGATAATGAAGTAGATTTTCAAAGTCTACAGAGAGATTTAGGCCATTTGGAAGAGTGGGCTGAAAGATGGCAGATGGAGTTTAATGCTGACAAATGTGAGGTGCTACATCTCGGCAGGACAAATCAAAATAGGACGTACACGGTAAATGGTAGCGAATTGAGGAATGCAGTTGAACAGAGGGATCTAGGAATAACTGTGCATAGTTCCCTGAAGGTGGAATCTCATGTAGATAGGGTGGTAAAGAAAGCTTTTGGTGTGCTGGCCTTTATAAATCAGAGCATTGAATATAGAAGTTGGGATGTAATGTTAAAATTGTACAAGGCATTGGTGAGGCCAATTCTGGAGTATGGAGTACAATTTTGGTCGCCTAATTATAGGAAGGATGTCAACAAAATAGAGAGAGTACAGAGGAGATTTACTAGAATGTTGCCTGGGTTTCAGCAACTAAGTTACAGAGAAAGGTTGAACAAGTTAGGTCTTTATTCTTTGGAGCGCAGAAGGTTAAGACGGGACTTGATAGAGGTCTTTAAAATTATGAGCGGGTTAGACAGAGTGGACGTGGATAAGCTTTTCCCATTGAGAGTAGGGAAGATTCAAACAAGGGGACATGACTTGAGAATTAAGGGACAGAAGTTTAGGGGGAACATTAGGGGGAACTTCTTTACTCAGAGAGTGGTAGCTGTGTGGAATGAGCTTCCAGTGGAAGTGGTGGAGGCAGGTTCGATGTTATCCTTTAAAAATAGATTGGATGGGTATATGGACGGGAAAGGAATGGAGGGTTATGGTCTGAGTGCAGGTAGATGGGACTAGGGGGAAGTATTTATTTTTAATTAAATTTTTTTTTTTTTTTTTAATTTCGGCACGGACTTGAAGGGCCGAGATGGCCTGTTTCCGTGCTGTTATGGCTATATGGTTATATGGTTATATGGCCATATTAACCGTTTATCATTCCGGCACTGACAAACATTGGCCATAGATATGTATAATCTTAGAAGATTAAGGCCATCAGGATCTTGAGAGGATTACTTCCTTCAAGGTCACTCCAAGTCACATATTGCATTGACTTGCAATTGAACCTCTCAATCACTGTTGGATTGGAGATCTGGTGCTCTCCAGTTCAGTTTAGTTTAGTTTAGTTTATTATTGCACATATACCCAGATAAGGTGAAAAAGCTTTGCTTCAAGTGCTATCCAACAACATTAGCAAATGAGGAGCATTTAACAGCACTGGGCCTCTACTCGCTGGAGTTTAGAAGGTTGAGTGGGGACCTCATTGAAACTTACAGAATAATTATAAGCATAGATAGAGAGGATGTGGAAAGGATTTTTCCATGTGGGAGTCTAAGACCAGAGGTCATAGAATTAAAGGGCGCTCTTTCAGAAAGGGGGCGAGGAGGAACCTCTTTATTCAGTGGGTAGCTAATCTGTAGAACTCATTGTCACAGAGGGCTGTGGAGGCCAAGTCAGTGGATATTTTAAAGGCAGAGATAGACAAATTCTTGATTAGAACATGTGTCAATGGTTATGGGGAGACAGCAGGTAAATGGGATTAGGAGGCAGAGATCAATCATGATTGAATGGCGGAGTAGACTCGATGGGCAGAATGGCCCATTTCTACTCCTATAACTTGTGAACGTGAATATTATGGGAGAATACTAATCAGATGGACTAAGGATTTGGGGGATGGCATTCAGAGATATCCAATAAGTGCTGGCCTTGTTAATATTCCACACATCCCTTGAATAATTGATTTAATAGAAGGAGTATTAAAAATGTTGCCAGGTTGTCGTGGCAAGATTAATGACACTGCACGTTACAACCAAACATTGTCATTCTGATGATTCGTCAAAAGTTATATGATGCAGATTGTTTGGATGGGTTTTGTTTCTGTGGTGAGAATAATGAAATAAATTAGAAGGCAGCCATCCGACAGCATCAGAAATCAAATACTGAAGCAGTTTACGACCACCATCCGAGTATTGAAATGAGATCACAACCTTGAAATTACTCTCATGTTTCTATCATTTTTTAATATATCATTTATACATGGAGTTAGCGGGCA
Organism: Malacoraja senta; assembly: GCA_038087875.1. Lineage (NCBI taxonomy): Eukaryota > Metazoa > Chordata > Chondrichthyes > Rajiformes > Rajidae > Malacoraja > Malacoraja senta. The sequence continues at coordinate 188,125,083 of CM075977.1, forward strand.
AATTAATTTTGCTTTTTTTTTTAGCTTTGGGCTGTGAAATAGCTAGACATTGCCCAAAATGTCATTTTAGTTCCCCACAGATTGTTCACCAAATAATTAATAAATCCATCACAAATAATTGAATGACAAGAGCCAATTTTACCACAGACTACAAGAAACTATTCTATTATGGACTCCACAAACTTAATCCACAATAGTTTTGCACAGATATTGGTAAATACTTGCGGTAATTAAAAATCATGTAGTATATCTATCATTTATCTTCATGACTCCTTTATTCAATCTCATCTATCTCCTCTAGTTCACGTTTGCCAAAATGGCAAAACCTTCACCTCTAAGCCACAAGGTTGATGCTCCAAATATTTGCACAATACATTTAATCTTAGTTGACAATATAGTCGAGTGTCAATGGAATATGGATGAGGAATCTGAAATAAAAACAGAAAATGCTGGAAATGCACAGAAGATCATGAGTTCTGAAGAAGGGTCGCGACCCGAAACGTCACCCATTCCTTCTCTCCAGAGGTGCTGCCTGTCCTGCTGAGTTACTCCAGCATTTTGTGTCTATCTTCGATTTAAACCAGCATCTGCAGTTCCTTTCTACACAGAAGATCATGAGGTATCTGTAAAAATAGTGTCAGTGGAGCTGTTTTCCATACGGGATGCCACAAGACAAATTTTACTGGCAAGTTTTCAAATGTCTATCCCTCAACTCACACCTAGAAAAGAACAGATGGACATTACTAATGTCCATGGGAGCAGTTGAGTGTAAATCAGAGTAGTGCAGCACAGAAATAATGCCTCCTGCTCATCACATCATGCCAATCTTTTTGACATCTACATTAACCCCATTTGTCTGCATTAGGATCAGATCCTTCCATTTAAGTGTCCATCTAAATGCATCTTACGTTTACTGATTGTATCTGATACCTCCACCTCTCAACACATACCATATATCAACATTCTGTGTAAAACAAATCTATTCCTCAGATACCCTTTAAAACTCATTCCTCTCCTTATACCTCTGCCCTTTTGGTTTTGATATCCCTGCCATGGGAAAATAAGATTTTGTCTATCAACCATATGCATTTCTCTTATAATCTTATATTGCTTTTTTATTTAGAGATACAGCATGGAAACAGGCCCTTCAGCCCATTGAGTCAGTGTCTACTAACGTTGGTCGGCATGGACTCACTTGGCTGAAGGGCCTGTTTACATGCTATATCTAAGATGTAATATAAATTCCCAACTCTAATGTTGTATACCCCAACCAATAAATGTATGTCAAATTCCTTCTTTAAAATCCTATCATCCTGTGTTTGCCACTTTCAAGGAACGATGGACTTGGACCCTAGCTGTCTCTAACAACATTCCTTGGTGTCTTACCATTTACTGAATACTGTGTGTCCCACCCCTATTTGACTTCTCAAAATGCATCACTACACACTTGCTAGGATTAAATATCATCTACCTATGTTCTGTCTTACGTTCCACCTTATCTATATCCTGAAGTAGCTTGAGACAACCTTCCTCACTATCCACTATACCGCCAATTCAGTGACATCTGCAAATTTACCAATCATACCTTCAATATTCACATCCAAGCCATTATTAAGTATCACAAACAGCAAAGGTTCCAGCACCGGTCCCAGCAGTACATCACAGCACTAGTTTAGTTTTGTTTAGAGATACAGAATGGTAACAAGCCCATTTGGCCCACTGAGTTCATGCCAACCATTGATCACATATTGGCACCCTGCTCTATGTTATCCCACTTTTGCAACCATTACGTACACTATAGTGCCAATTTACTGAGGCCAATTAACCTCCGGAGCACCTGCAGCAAACCTATGCTGCAACAGGGAGAACGAATCACAGATTTCCAGTCAAAAAATAAATGCTTTTCACTCCACCATCCATTTCCCATCACCTAGCCAATTGTGTTATCATTTAACCAGTTTACCAACTTCATTGCAGCATTTCCAAAATGATAACAATAATTTTATTTCAATGCAAACTAATTTAGGGAAAGTCGGGATTTGTTTCTGAAAAGAACAGGGAAAAGAGGTTATCTGATCAGCGGTGTCGATTATTACAATGGGACAGATTAATTCCACTGCTTAGCTTATAAATAAAGTTGTGAAATTAAGAAAATTAATACAATGAGATTATGTGGTTTTATAAAGCATTGAATAGGTAGAAAAAAAATGTCCTGCAATGAATACGCAATGAAGGAGAAAAAAGCTTGTCCATTACAGCTATACTCCCTTTGCTAAACCACTTGTCTTTCGAGAGCATGACTTTCTCGATCACAATATCTGAAACACCTTCCAAAAGTCTTTCAATCTGTCGCCCTTTACAGGAAAGATTTTCAATATCTGCCTGCATTACCAAGGTTTGCAGCAACCTCCTTACTTGCTTCAGTGATAACTTCACAGACGGATCAGTTTCTGTGAAATGCCAAGGGACTTTTTGCAATGTTACGTTAATGAAGCTACTCATTGAAGTAGTGCGCTCACAAGAACTGATGTTGCAAGCAGTGTGTTGCTGGTAAGATAAAAACAAAACTGCCATAGGTCAGCTCGTGGAGAAAACATCCACTGCTGCTCTTCATAACATAACCTTGTTATATACGTGTGTGTGTATGTATTAGAAAAACATGCAAACACAAAACTGTTCCTCCTGGAAAAGCTTTTAGAATATTAGCGCAGACCATAGCACTGGATCATTGAGTGCTGTTAGAGAATATTATGGAAGCTAATTTAGAAGAGATGATTTGAGTTTAATTGAACCATAGAGGATGCAGTGCCTGAAGTGTGCCACATTGGGGCAGGAGTCTTGCGTCCTTTCCTGTTAATAGATTTGTGCGTGAATTTCCATAATGTGAACAAAGCTACATTTTTATGTTGCATGTGCAATATTAATAAAGAGTGGATAATAGAAATCAACAAATTATATAGCAAGCAATGTGCAATAAATCGGTTGAAATTGTAAGGACAATTTCAGCTATATCAACAGAGGAAAAGCGATTTCAGTGCTAAAGTATGATAATTATGCTTTTTTTTTTAAAGCTAAAAAAGGAAGCTTATTTTCAGATAATGATGCAAAATACTTTATGTTTCTAAATGCCTCTGGCACAAATATACATTAAAAACAAATTTGAAACAAAACAATAAAGCAAATCAGATAAACAAGTTTTATTTTCCCAATTTATTTATTGTTAAGGATCCAGGCATCTCTAGCAAGGCCAGCATTTATTTTCCATCATCAACTGCCCTTGAAAAGGTGATGGTGAATCACCTTGAATTACTGTGTATCTTGCGGTAAAGGTGCTTCCACAATGCTGCTGTGGAGCGGGTTCTAGGATTTAGACCCAGTACTTACAGTATGAACTGTGATAGATTTTTAAATCAATATGGTGCAGAACCTAGAGAGAAAAGTACCAGTGGATACTTCCATATGCTTTCTGCCTATTTTCTTCTTGTTGGTAAAGGATATGGGTTTGGGAGGTAAAGTTTGGAATATGGGTACACATTGCAGTCACCATGGATGAATTGCAAATTTTTCAAACTACTTTGTTGTGACATCTTGTACTATTTTTTCTCCTCTGCAGTGGAGCTTTAACACTATATTCTGCAAATGTTGAGTCTGAAGAAGTCCCGACCTGAAACTTTGCCTATCCATGTTCTCAATTGATTCTGCCTGACACGTTGAGTTATTCCAAAGGTTCCCTCTTGATGTCCATTATCATCGCTGAAACCAAAAGCTGCTCAAGATCACAATATTGCTCCACATTTTCTTAAGCTAATTTTCAACTACATGTTTCACTACTATTTTTGGAGTTGTACATAAGAATTCCAAGCCCGTCTCCAGTTTCCCATTGAATCTGGTACTGGAACTGCAGATACTGGGATTATTTTATTTTTCCGTGAATATTAAATATTTAGTGGAAACCTATTGCTAGAGTAAAGGACCTTCACCAAGATGGCAAAAAGATGGTAATAGAGTTACATTGATAGAAGCATGGGGGTGGGGGGAAGGGGGCACAGAGTTTTGCCCAGAGGAAGTGTGTGAAACTAAAGAACTGAAAGGGAGGCAGAGGCTGAAACCCTTATTTTATTGAGAAGTAACCTGGAAGTGCACGATGCCTTCTTTCTGCAAGACTATGGTCCCTTTTCTAGGAGGTATGAATAGATCTGGGAGGTTATTACAAAACAACCCTCTGGGTGGTAGACAGGAAAAACAACTGGGAAACCAGAAGCCAATGGCGTTCAGTGTGGTGAAGCATGATGCCAGATGCTCTGGATTCATGTAACTTATCTCTTTCTGATGGGTGACAAACCATGGTAGAGGGGAATGAATTATATGTTATTGTCACATGTACCTAGGTACAGTGAATCCTTTGTCTTGCACACAACCTGGGCAGTACACGCGTCACCATGTGCTGGCGCTGACAAAGTTACAAAAGTACCGAACAGTCCTATCTACAGCCTGCCGCGCATGTGGCAGCAGCTCCCCTAACTCGCCAGTTCTCCCTTCATTCTCAGTGCCCCCCCTGCCAGGTCCACGCATTGTTGGTGAATCTGTACATATTTTACTGAAAGCAAATGGACAGGTACAAAATACCTTATGAAAGTTTGATATTTATCAGAAAGCATCTACAGGTGCTTGGTATTTACTGCTATTTGCTGTTCTGGTCATCACATGTTTTCAACAATATATTGGACACGTTCTCACAAATTCTTTAGATTGATTAGTAGGACTGGATGTTACAATCCCTAATATTCACTACGATTGACATTCTTGGGTATGACCACTAGGTGAATTTGTTAACAATCAGACACATCTTCAGTTGTGTACCTCAACGTCACTGGGTGTTTCGGCCTTTTATCACAAGACACCCTCAGTCGAGGCAGGCCCACCGCAGGTTGATCAGACCTGGGTGTGTGTCTTATTGTTAGCCTCTAGATGGTCACGTGGCAGCCCAGACAGCATCTTTTCTCTTCAGCCACAGCCAGTGACTGCTCCGTTCGGCGACATTGGCAAGTTATTTTATTACCCTCCTTTGTGCCTGCCCTTTGACTCCTACTTCCATCAGGAGCCTTGCGGTGGAACTGGCTACAAAGCCCCTGCACCCCACCTCTACTGGACACACCCTTACAATCCAACCTCTCTCCTCTGCCTCTGCTGCAAGGTTTGAATATCGAAGCTTTTTCCTTTCATAAGCCTCGCCCACAGTCTGGCTCAATGATGAAAACACGCCAACAGGAGTTGGACCAGAGAACGATGTCTGGTCGCAGGTTGGTAACTGCGATTTCAACTGGGAACGAAAGCCTCTGGCCTAAGTCAACACGCATTTCCCAGTCCCTGGCTGCGTTCAGTGGGCATGAGTTGAGAGGCGAGGGGTTAGTCCTCTGCTTCTCTCCTTCACGGATGAAGGATGGTATTTGCGGGAATGTTATCTGGGCATTGATAGGCATGGCGTGGTGATAACTTCCTTGCACTCGAGTTCAGCTGCCAAACACCTCAGCACCTAGTTGTGTCACCAGGTGTATCTGCCTTGTGTTGGGCTGGTCTTACAACCGACCAGGATGTGCTTGAGGTTTGGTGGAACTGCACACAGGGGGAAGGCTGGATCCTCTCCCAGCCAAAGATTTAGGTTTGTGGGAGAGGGAAGGACGTCATATGTGGCACTGATAATGAAGCTCAACTTATTTGACTCCATGGTCCACAGCTCTCTCCATGTGATCGTCCTCCTCTCAACGCCATCCTACGTCATCCAGCGGCCTTTTTTGGCCTGGGATATGACTTTGGCACACCTGGCTGCTTCTTCCTGGTGGCGCACCTCTTCCACCACCAGGTGCCGACGTTCAGCTGGAGTAGCCTTTTGCTAGGTAGGTTTCAATTGCTCCCAGGCCAAAGCCCCCTCGGCCTTGTTGGACATGGCCCACTATGTCCCGGTGTTGGAGGGCAGATTTTGCGTCCAGTACCACTGCTGCTGGAGTCCATTTCTTCCCTGTTGCTAGGGTTGGAGCGACACCTCTTATTATTGGGTCCCGGGATTCTGTTAGTGTCATGTCCAGCCTCACTTTGGCACATTTGTATTCCTCCACCAGGCTTGAGATTGGCAGTGAGAGGGCTCCATTCCCATAGAGCCCTATGCTGCTGAGGCATCTCGGTAGCCCAAGCCACTTCCTCACTTGTGAGTTCGCCAGTCTTTCCAGCTGGTTGACATGGGATAAAGTGACCTCGTAGATGGTAATTGGCCACATGAGTCGGGGCAGTTGACCGAATTGAAGGCACCAAAGCTTCAGCTTCCCTGGGAGAGCAGTGTTGTTGATTTGCTTGAGGCCACTGATTGTATCCTGCCTGAGTTGATCCACCTGCTCTGCATCCTTGAGGTATGCGGTGTACCATCGCCCGAGGCTTTTGACAGGCTTCTCCAGGACAGTTGGTATTGTCTCATTATTGATGCGGAACCTTTCGTCAGTTCTCACAAATTCTTTAGATATTAATGGGTCAGACTGCATGAAATTGGCTTGTGGCTTATGGAAAGAAAATTGAGGCATATTCTGTACAAAAATAATAAAATAATTGAGTATCAGACAAGTATTTCTCATGGAGGGATGACGAACAAGTTAACATAAAATTAGAGTTCTGGAATGAAATAAGAGTCTGTGTGATCACATAAATGGCCACAGAATCAATGCTGAGCCACAAAATGACTGTGGATATTTGTACAAATGAAACGATCAACATAGTAGTCATTAGCTTTAATGTGTGTTGTGTAAAATAGTAGAGCTATGGATGAAATGTGGGCAAATTAGTTCATGGCATATATCCGACATGACTTCTTTGAATGGTGGAACATATTTAAAGTATTAATTGACTCCTTCAAACCTCTGATGATACTAATTCTGAGAGTGGTCCAAGATTCATCAGTGACAAGTTCAGCACTCATTTCAATATTTTGTCTTCAGTTTGGTACAAATATTTTCCTACTTTCTGAATGCATTGTGGTTTGTGGCTGGAAATTGATTAAAGTCAAAAGCTCAAGTGCAAGACAGGTAAGATTTGAACCAATTATCATCTTTTGTGATGTATTAATGCTGAATTATCTACAGTAAGATGCTACTTTCTTCTTCACAGAAGGCATGAGCAATTTCTTTCTCTCCCAATTTTCCAATGCTTCTCTGTTTTGTTTTTTCCTTTTGGTAACATTTGTTGCCCATCCCTGATTATCCTCAGTAGGCGATGGTCAGCCACTCCAAAAAACCTTTGTAGTCCAAGTAATTAAGTATGTTGGATAATCTTGACCACTGCCAGTGATCAACAAGGCAGAACAAGGAATGTTTTACCTTCCAATTATTAAGAAAGATGACTATGGTCTTTAGGTTCTGATTCAAACTATGCTTGATCAACACTTATGTATTTTTGAAGCCAAACTACAAAAGTATTTGTTTCTCCCCACACACTTTTATATGGCAATTTATTAAATTAAATCTACAGCAGATATTTTGGACCACCATAACACTAACTGACAACCAACACAGGAATAATGACGGTCACAAGATTGTGTTCTGGTCTATTCAGCCCGCCCCACCAAATGGTACTATCTGTATACAGGAGAATAACCACTCCTTCATCCTCCCAAAACAATGTGATACCATGGGAGGGAGAAAGACAAAGGATTAAAGATACAAATCTTTGTTTTTGAGGAATCAATACACTTGCCATGTACCATTAGTAATCAGATCTTTAACGCAGTTGCAAATATATGTAGGTGCTAAAATGCATGTTCTGTGCAAGGATAATTCCATTCCAGTTATCCAGTTGCCAATCTCTTCTTAGTGAATGGTAATACTTCACCAAGCTATTGAAATTATACGTGACCCATGGGAAATATAATTGCCTCATGCATTTGTAGTATACATATGGATCCATGCTTTCAGTAACAGGACTGTTGAGTAATTGGGAACCCACATTTTTGCTTACAACCTATTTTAGGTGAATAGATATCAGCAAAGCTGCTCTGACTCCAATTTAATAGTAAGATTAAACGAGAACTTACCAGTTTGATCTTTATTTTATGAGGAGTTACGATGAGCGATTACGTGAAGAAGGCCGTCAACCCGCATGCGCGTCAATCTTCAAAGCAGCGGTGTGAAATCACAGAATAACAGTTATTGAACTAAAATAGTAAGATTAGAGCTGACTAGAACTTCCAGAAAGATCTTTATGTTACGAGGGTCGGGTGCGGAGGGCACGTAATCGCTCATCATAAATCCTCATAAAATAATGATCAAACTTCAAACTGGTAAGTTCTCGTTTAATCTTACTATTTTACTTCGGAGTCACGTGAGTGACTACGTGAAGATTTTGAAGCTCTGTGATTTCATGCCGTGGAAAACAAGTCCATGCGTCGCACACTGCATCAATTGACCAGGATTAGTGAGAAAAAATTAATGCATTCAAACATGACATAGATAAAAAGTGATGATGCTTTAATAACGAAAGAAAATTAACAGTGATCCCTCTCACCCAGGGGAAAACTGTGAAACAGAACTTAAAACAGAATTAGCAAAAGTCCCAGGTCTGGCGATAGGCTTGTTATAAAACCTTTGGTACGTCGGCTCATTAGACCATCCCGCAGCCGCTAGAATGAGGTCGAGAGAGACGTCCTTGCTGCTGACGACGATGCAGCCCTGGTGGAATGATTTTTAAAAGTGTCAGTGTCCACTCCTGCACACGCCAGAACCTGTTTAATCCACCTAGAGATGGTCTGCACCGTAACCTTTCTATGAGGTTTGGTATAACTAACGAATAAGGATAGCTCCGAGCTTCTGAGGCTCTTAGTGACTTTAATGTATTGAAGTATGTTTGATACCACACACAACCGTAAGTCTGAGGGATAAGCCATAAAAATCAATTTTAGCCCCAACACCCCTGGCCTGCTCTGCTTAATGAGATCCTGAACAAAAAAGGTGATGTTATTGCAAGACATAACCATGCTGTCCAATCTAAGTTTATTTAACGTCTGGACCCGTTGTGCTGAGGCCAGCGCCATGGGCATGACTACCTTAAGTGTAAGATGATGCAGAGACAGAGATGAAGCTGGTGCCCACTGACAGAGCAGCGAGAGGACCATGCTCGCATCCCATTTTTGTGAATACCTGGGCCTAGGTGGAGTAGAGTTAAAAATGTCCTTCATAAACTTTGTTATTAAGGGGTGAGATCCTACAGTGTGGTTCCCTGACCCCTGCCATAAATAAGATGACAAAGCACTCCTGGCACTATTTATAGCATTGTAACTGAGCTTCTGATCATAGAAAAGTGACGAAAGAAATTCGAAAACGTCCGTGGTGGAAGCCGTGTCATATGAAATATTTGACCGGGAACAGTACATCTCCCATTTCCTTATGTGAGTGATGTACTGTTTCTGGGTGCTCTTCTTCCAGGCCGCAGTGATGACATCTATTGTACGATCTGAAATCCCGAGCCCCAGGAACGGTCTCCTCAGAATCTGCAAACCAATAAATGTATACGGTCATGAAGAGGGTGGCTTTCCCCTGTCACAGGGCGTACCAGCAGATTTCTGCTCTTCGAAACTGCCATAAAAGGCTGGGTAATTATAGCTTGGACTAGTGGGATCCAATGCTGAGTAGGCCAGTCTGGGACTACCAATATGCCAGAGGCGGAGTCTTGCTTGATTTTGGCCAAACATCGACTGAAGAAGCAGAATGGGGGAAATCCATACAAAAATTTCCCACCCCAGTGTAGCGAGAAAGCATCTACTGCTACTGCCCCTGGGTCTGGTTCCCATGACACATAATTTGGTGACTGATGATTAAGCCTGGATGCAAACAGATCAATGTACACCATAACGAATGACAATGTCATTAAATACTTCGTGATTCAACATCCATTCTTTGTTGTCATTGCCACCATGTTATATTTACCTGGTAAGTAGATAGTTGAAACCCAGATGTTTCTCGTTATATACCAGTGCCAAATGATATTAGACAATTTATCACAAGATACAGACTTAATTCCACCCATGTGATTAATGTACACTACTGCTGTAGTGTTGTCAATCTGAAGTTGAACATGTACATAATGCATGTTGGTACAATAAGCCTTTAACCCATAGAGTGCTCCCAACAACTCTAAGTAGTTAATACCGTGTGACTGAAGCATCGATGATTCCTGCAGATCCTATCTGCTACCGCAGCTAGAGACAGTGTTGGTAACATCCCAACCTAGTGCACTGGCATCAGTTTGCAGGATAACTAATGGTGTATCAACTAAAATAGTACTAGAACAATACTGAATATTGATAACCCACCATTGTAACTCAGCAATGGCTTCAGCTGGCAACTGCATGAGTCTATCGAAGTGACCTCTATGAAGCTTGAGTGCCTGCTCCTTTGCACCCTGTAAGTTTTGGTAGTGCAAAGGCCCGAACTGAGCAGCTGGGAAAAGAGCCACTAATTTCCCAATTATACTAGCCACATGTCTAATAGAGGGTTGATTTTTAACAATGAGTTTCCTGCAGGCTTCAATTAACTCTAATTGCTTGCCCCGAGGCAAGAGTCACTGACATGTGCATTGAGTTAATGGTGAATCCCAAATAATCTATTGTCGTAGATGGTACCAATTTAGACTTGACTGGATGGATTAGTAACCACAGCTTCTCAAACATAAGTTTTGTAGCTGACACAGATAATTCAGCTAATTCCAAAGTCTTTCCAATGATTGAGATGTCATCCAAATATGCCATGACTATATGATTCTGTGCCCTGAGTAGCCCCAGGACTGGTTTTAGCAATTTTGTGAATAGTCTGGGGGCTGGGGTTAACCCATTAGGCAATGCTTTAAACTGCCACAATTGCCCCATCCAGCTAAACTTCAAGAATCTCCTGTGGTCTTCATGAATGGCCACTGAATAGTAAGCATCTTTGAGATTAATGCATGCCATGTAGCATCCCTTGGAAACCAGTTGTTTGGCAGTGACAACGTTTTCCATTTTGAAGTGTTTATACTGCACAAAGGTGTTAAGCTCAGTTAAATCAAGGATATTTCGACATCCTCCATCCTTCTTTTGCTTCGTAAATATTTTGGACACAAACCGGTGAGGCTCACAACTCGACCTCTCAATTACCCCTTTCTTGAGAAAAGACTCAATTTCCCCTTGTGCACTCATACACTCCTGTTGTGAAAAAACAAAAGTGCGGCTAGGTATATGCTGAGTGGGTGGAGGCGAGTCGGAAAGGAACTCAATTTGGAAACCTTGTATACTGTACGGTATAAATGGGTCAGATGTCATCCAATGCCATTCATGTAAGAAGAATTGTAATCTCCCCCCAACTTGTAACTGATCCACCGCAGACTCACTTACCTCAGTGGTTACCGGCGGTATGGTCTCTGCTTCTGCCCCCGAGGTCTGGGGGGGTAGTGCTGTTGGAGGGCGCCATCCCCGCATCTTGAACATGGCCCGGCCTGGGCCCTGCCCTAAAAAAGGCTTCTGTGTATGCTCGGAACGTCCACCATATCCGGCGAACTCTCTGGTGTGGAGAGGAGGGTAGGGGTATTGTCGCCGGAAAGATGAGACCTTGGGAGGTGCTTTAATAAGGCCGACGGTTTTAGCCTCCTCATCCAAATCCTTTACCTGTTTAGGCAGGTCTTCTCCGAACAGGAGGTTAGGGGTTTGGACATTCCCCGGCTTGCACAGCCCAGCAAATTTTGGGTTCAGAGCAGGACGGATGGCATTCTTACGGAGGCAATTGATTTCAAAATGTGCATTGCACATTAATGCCATCACGTCCTGCTGAGTATCAGAGAGGGGCACCCCATCCACTGACCTGGCAAAGGCCGTGATGCCTGAGGCAAGTAGTCTTAGTACTTTTTGAAGTTTAACCTCTTGGGCTCTGACGCCCCCTCCAATGCATCCCCAGATGGAATGGTTTACTACCGGGACACTTAATGAGGCACAGTTCAATGGGGTATTATATTTGGCAGTGGTTTCCTCCATAGTTGGTCTTGGTGTTGATGGGAGGTCAGATAATTAATGCTCATAGCGAGGTCTTATCCCAATGGCTCCCCTGTTAGGGCAGGGATAGCAAATTTGGATGCCATAGTGGGTACACCCGAGGTTTGCCCCTCATGCCATTAAGCATGCTGCCCAGCTGTGCCTCCGTACTCTGGGTCAGTATAACACTGGCCTCGTACGCTCCCCTCATCCGAGAGGGAGATATTATGCAGCCCTGACACAGGTGCCGCTGCCTCGGGTTCTCCGTAATACCCGGGCTCAGATAGCTCCCTCCTTCGGAGCATATAACTTTGTAGCAACCTCTCCACCAGGTTCTCCATGTGGGTCAGCCTGCCAATAACGCTGCCCATAGAAGGAGGGGACATTTCCACCTCCTGGCCCGACTCATCTGAGTCCAGGACCCTAACAGACTTTTTAGTGCAAAAAAGATTGCAAAATCTGCAGTATCTTATGTCTCAATTTTACTTACACACATCACCAGTTTCCTGCCATCGATGCAGGCTCATTTTGGCAATGTATTTTACCATATAGGAAGCAGATATCATGTCCAAACTGCATCCACTCACTGCCACCCATTTTTTTACTGACAATCATTAATGAATAGTTATCACAATAGTGGAGAAACTGCTATTTGTCCCTTGGCCGGTACTTAGGCACAGTGGTAGAGCTGCTGCCTTACAGTGCCAGAGATCCGGGTTTGATCCTGACTATGTGTGCTGTCTGTATGGAGTTTGCACATTCTCCCTGTGACCACATGGGTTTTGTCCGGAGGCTCAAGTTTCCTCCCACATTCCAAAGATGTGCTGGTTTGTAGGTTAATGTTTTTTGAAAATTGTCACTAGTGTGTGTGTAGGGTGATTGATGGTTGGCGTGGACTCAGTGGGCCGAAGGGCCTGTTTCCATGCTGTATCTCTAAACAAAAATTTCCAAACCTGTGCACCTCATCACCAGAACAAGCGAGTGCAAAGCCGTTAGTTGAACACATTTCTCCAATATTGACGGCATTATTATTCTGCAGAATACTCATTCTACTTTGGATGCACAAAGACAGCAAAAGTATTCATGTTATTGTAAGTAATAAGAGTGCTGCTGACAAATATAATTATAAAATAAACTAATTCGTTTATAAAGGTAAACCTAACGATTGAAAAATTATTTTCATTAAAAAATATATTTCTCTCTGCAAGTCCTACACATTTACATTAACCAGGGACTTTGTCAGAGGACAGAACACCTTGAATGATATTTGCAAGAGCAATGGAAATGTTTTTTGGAACATGCACATTTGGTAAAATGCCAAAAATGATTGCGTGATTGGAAACCTGATCTCTGCAGCACTTGTGTATATGTCTGTGCCTCTAAGTATTCTCTAGAAACACCATTAATTCCTTTGAGCCCATTGTTTGACTGCATAAACTAAATGCTTATCAAGGGGATGAGAAAGGGAGTCAAGGTTTGAAAAGTATTGGGTCAACCTGTTACAGATAATGAAAGACTTTGCATTGTGGACCAGACTGTGATGCAACAATTGCCAAGACCACCGCATTATATATGTAAGTATATGTGTAACCAAGTCACTAATCACACCAGTTATACATCTTGCACTCTTTGCCAAGTGACTCTGTATCAAGGACAAATTCACTAACACAAATGAAGTTGGAATATAAATAACTACTTAATAAATAACTGGGCAGCACAGTAGCGCAGCGATGGGAAATCTCTGCACTTCCTTAAAGTTAGTTAAAGATTTTGATGATAGACCACAGTCCAACTACAATAACCCTATGTCTCTTCCCACAGATGCTGCCTGAGTATTACGAGCATCTTCTACATCAGATTTCCAGATCACTCAGTACTTCTTCCTTGTGGGCAGAGGCAGTGCTAAAAGGAGTAAACATCTTACTCTGAAGTAAAAAGGAAGAACATTTTCATCCTTTATTTGATGACACAATCTGTTATGTCATAAAATTTAATTTGGTATTTTGTGAAGCACTCTTAACTTTACCCCTCCAGTAGGATTCAACGGGATTGCAGAGCCAAACAAACTGCACATATGTATCATTTCAATAACAGCCTGTATTACAGACACTCACTTTCATATGCAATTCATGTTCCATTTGGAGGAGTGAACATCTGCTATTTTCATGGATAATGTGTGGGCCAAACAGTCATTCATCCTGACTTTTATCCCTTCTAATTTTAATAAAGGTGATTAACTTATTATGTCCTTTCTTTCCTCCTTCTGGGGAAACAATTTTGTTGATGGCTTTGGACTGAAACAAACTGATATCCTAACAAGCCCTGGCAAGTCTCTGAAGCCGAATGGTGCAAGGGATACTGAAAAATTTGGTTTTAGTTTTGAGATACAGCATGGAAACAGGCCCTTCGGCCCACCAAGGCCACACTGATCATTAATCATCCATTCACATTAGTTCTATGTATCCCACCCTTTCCTCAACTCCCTACACACTAGGGACAATTTATTGCGGCAAATTATCCTTCAAACCTATGTGTCTTTGGGAAGTGATAGGAAACCGAAGCACCCGCAGGAAAGCCACTGAGTCACAGGGAGAACATGCAAACTCTACACAGCCAGCACCCTGTCAGGAACGAACCTGGGTCTCCAGTGCTCCGAGGCAGTAGCTCTTACCAGATGTGCTACTCTCACATTAATTTTAACTCTCCGCTTTCCAGTTGAAACCAGATTCCAAGGAGCGGCTAAAATTGAGCTGAAGAATTATCTTTTAGTAGACTTATATTTGACTTGCAAGTATCAAGATTTATATCACACTTATCATCCAATTTAAACTTCAGTCAACAAGGACACTCACTCTGAGCTAGTACGTCCTGCTTTGAATATCCAGAACAGCACTTGGCTCTTGATTACTGATTGTGGATGATCAGCCATGATCATATTGAATGGTGGTGCTGGCTCAAAGAGCCTACTCCTGCACCTATTGTCTACAAAAGAATCTCTCCTGACAATACCAATGCAGACGAACCGGTCATGATCATCTCATTACTGGGTTTGGGAGTTTGCTATGTATGTATGGAATTCTGCCCTACAACTTTGCAATGAGGCACTTTTATTTTAATAGACCAGGACATGACTATGATTATTTCCAAGACAAATTCGAGAATCATTAGAGACTAAGATCAGTGGACACATTTGTGTCAGTGGTGCAATTTGAATATTATGGGGCAGGTAAGCCCACTGGTACCGAGGGTCTCCTGTCATTAAGCAGCCTCAGAAAAAAAACAAATTGCTCTGCTATTCCTGCTGCTATCCTCCCCATACAGTTCTCAGGCTGAGACTGATGGTCCTCTTTAATTTAATAATGCATGTGTGTTCCTTTTGGCCCACCATCACCATCTAATTATCAACAGCCAATCCTTACAATCAAGGTACCAACCCTTGGCCAAATATTACCCCACACCAATTAAGGCTCTGTCCCACGGGCAGGCGGTTACTGGCGGTGAAGCGCGGCATCGCCGGAAGAGGGGACCGCACGGCAACCGCGAGTGATCTCCGTACGGCCGGTCCCAGGAGCTTGCGGTAAGTAAAAAATTAAACCTTACCGGGCCGACTGCGAATGGACGTCGCGCGGCGTCGGGTGATGACGACATCGCGCAACGCGACGCGCTACGCGATGACGTCATTTTGGCGGCGGCTGTGGAGGTGCTCGTGCCGCACTGGCGGCGGCTGTGGCGGTGCTCGTGGTGCTCATGGCACTAACGGCGCACTGGCGGCGGCTGTGGCGGTGCTCGTGCTGCACTGGCGGCGGTTGTGGCAGTGCTCGTGCCGCACTGGCAGCGGCTGTGCGGTAGGACAACATTTTTTAACATTGTCGGTTTTTTGTGAGCACCGTGCGGTGTTGGGACCATCACCGCACGGTCCCGGCGGTGTGCGTGGGACCGACCCCGCAGTCTCTGGCGGTCCACGAGCGGTCCAAACTTCCTCCTTCACCGCCAGTACCCGCATGCCCGCGAGACATGCCTTTAACTCTCCAGAAACGTATCCACAAATCTCTAGCTTTCCATCACCCATTTAACCCCAAGATATTGAACTATGTCCTATCTCGTCCTATCCATACAATCCATCATCTTTCCTCAGGGCATGGTGTCTCCAGACTGCTCTAGGCCCCGATCTCTGGCTCCCAGCTGCGAGGCTTTCCTCACAGTCCCAGGAGCTCAACCTGCACCTGGGTAAAATGCTGTTTTGCTTTGACTTCTCTGCAATGGTGCAGTTCCTAAAGATACGTGTGTAACGGTCATTTAATTGCATCAGACATCATTTGGGCACTGCTGAACTTTCAAGTAATAGCACGCAAGCAAAATGGCGTTTTGGCCACGCCACCTAACAATACATAAACAAGCCACTCTGGACAGAATTTCAAAGCCCTTATCTATTTTATTGCAGTCATATGGATTTCAAAAATATCGGATTGATTAGAAAGCACTATGAGATATCATGCAATTGTCAAAGACACCAAATGAACGTAATTGTTTTTCATCTGGAGTGTTGTCTTGGGTTCATGTTTTGCTGATCCAACAAACACTCTTGAGTCACCAGGGTGTATTTAAAGCTGGCTCCTAATTCCCCTTAATCTCAGTAGTTCAAGAAACAACCACACTTTGCGTGACTGTGTTTTATTTACAAGACAGGCCAGCATTGGAAGCAGACTCTTTCACGAATAAAGATTAATTATATAGTTTTCTTATTTTGCACAGTTACCACTTCAAATAACAGTTTTCTTTTAAATTTCAGTTCACCGAATTAAATTTCTCAGCTGTTGATGTGAGATTTGAGCTCATTTCTCCATACTATCAATCTTGGATTGCCAGTGCGGTATCTTTATTGCCGTGCTATCGTATCCCTGAATTAGCTCTGTCTGAAGACACTGTTGTTAAGAAGATACGAGCAGTCAATGTGCGTGCAATGAATTCTATCAGCAAGGGACACAAGGGAGGGAGGTGAAATTAATACTCACGCACAGGCAGCCAGTTAAGTGAAAGTTAATTTAGATTCTTTTCTTTTAAATCCACTGGCAAGTTTCACATGTTTATAGTCAGCAAAATTGGCCATTGCTACAAAGGCAAAACTGAAACAAACCACCAAGATGAAACACTTGTCAGTCCTGTTCAAGGTGAATTTAATGTTCAGATCTGCATGAGTTTGTTAATTTGCAGTGCACCTGCTTCGAGTGTTTATCCTAACCTGTTTGGCTTTGTGTAACAGCTTAGTGCACCTAACGAATCAGATCACAATGAGATGGTAACGTTAGCAATCCTGCTTTCAATTTACGAGATTAAACTAATAGCTCTGAAGTGATTATTTCCAATTTTTATACAACAGCTAAGAAGGGATGTGCATCCTGGTGGGGAGTGAGGATGAAATGCTATAGGGGGGATTAACATTAACCTTGTCATGGGCATGTTCTATTTTACCCCATACAGATCAAAATTCTTTAAAAGGAAACCTGAAATCGCCCTCAACGGCTGGCAATAAGCAGCAGAATAATCCAATTTAGTAAGTGGGAAATAATGTCAGCAGTTATACTTAGATACAAACTGGGTAAGGGGACTGATTTGAGGAGATTGCAGGATCAGCAGAGATTACTCATTCGAATGGGCCAGGCAGAAGCCCAAATTCCTGAGGCACCCTCTTTGCCCAGCGATCAGATTATCGGTCTGAAGAAGGGTCTAGACCCGAAACGTCACCTATTCCTTTTCTCCAGAGATGCTGCCTGACCCGCTGAGTTACTCCAGCTTTTTGTGTCTATCTTCAGATTAACTAACACAGGCTGCATAGTTTTATGCTAAGCCAAGCCAATCTCCCCAGCCACAAATTAGTAAGCTTTACTGTGCTCCATTCCTGGCAAATGCCTATCCCTAAGTTCCCCCTAAGGTGTCATTAACATACAACCGCCTGGCTTTAGCAACCCTGCACCCACATTGGCCCAACACCCAATACCTGAGTGGCAAACGGAGATACCACCGCTCCTGTGGTCCTGATGAACCTTCCTCACGGTCCTGGAACCAGCATGTTTAGATCCTTTTCTCCTTTCCAGCTTGCAGTTCATCTCCCTCTGCAGGTAAGTGGGAGTGTGCCAGCAGAGCAGAGAACTGTAAGCCCCTCCCAAACCCTTCGCATCCATGAAGCCTGCATCACATGACAAAGCAATGGCATGCTGTGGGAGCAGGTGTGCTGATTTTAGCTGCATTGCTGGTATTATGCAAGGTTACAACGAAGAAATAAATTATTTGTATCTTTAAAGCTTTTTCACATACCATAAATGATAAATTACTTCACCACTAGGGACGCCACACTGAAGGCACCCTCTGCCTACAGTCTGTATTTCTATCTTTTTTTATTTTTAGTTTGTTTTAAAAGTATGTTTCTTTAGTTTCTTTAACTATTTTATGTGGGGGAGGGGGTAGGGTAAGGGGGAAACCGTTTCTCAGTCGCTTCCCGGCGAGGACGCAACTATTTTCCGAGTCCCGTCCTTGCCCCCCTCCTCGCGGCCTACCACCTGGATTGGAGTGGCCTTTCCTGCTGGGGACCTGGACCAAAGCTTCAGCGGCGGCGCAGCACTGGATTCACCACAGAGCAGGCGATGCCTTACCTGGGATCGCTGTGGAAGCTGCGGAGCATTGGGCCTGCTGTTTCAACATCAGAGCTGTGGTCTGCAGAGCTTCCAGTGCGGCCGGCACTGACTTCAACATCGCGGACACCTGGGACCCTTTGCCGAGGGCCGCCAGCGTTGAATCTCCGCCCAGCCTGTGGACTTCGGGAGCACACGGACTATGGTAGGAGGTGGCCATTTTCGGATGTCCAAGCCGCTGAGGATGTCCTCCAGTCCCGACGTCGGTCTTCCATCACCCCGGCAAGCTGGCCTGAACATCGGGCAGCCCATAGTGGCGACTGCAGGGGGGAGGGGTGTTCGGGAGACCCCGACTATGGGAGGACAACGGAGGAGGATGACTGAATTTTGGAGCCTTCCCTCACAGTGGGAAACTTTGATCCCGCCGTGTGGGGATGTCTGTGTTAAATACTATCGTGTTCTGTGCTCTATTATTTATATGGCTGTATGGCAACCACACATTTCACTGTACCAATTGGTACATGTGACAATAAATGTATCTTGTATCTTGTAAAGTCTGGTGCCTGTTTCTCACATGGCCAGACATGGCAATGAATTTTTTCACAGAAATAGTCAGAGAAGGACATGGTTAAGCTAATTTTTAGTGATGAATTGAGGAATAAATGTTGATCTTGATTCTGCCCATGGACTTCAGTCTTTAGACTTGAGAGATACAGCGTGGAAACAGGCCCACTGAGTCTGCGCCGAGAAGCGATCATCCCATACAATAACCTACACACACTGGTGACAATTTTACAACTTAACAAAGCCAATTAACCTACAACCCTGAATGTCTTTGTAGTAAACCAGACGAAACCGGAGCACCCGGTGAAAACCCATACAGTCACAGAGAAAATGTTCAAACTCCGTAATGACAGCACCTGCAGTCAGGATCGAAACCGGGTCTCTGGCACTGTAAGGCAGCAACTCTATGGTTGCACCATGATGGCAACAGTGGAGGTACCAAAGAGTCTATAGGGCACACAATACCAGTACTTGTGTTTATTTACTACTCCACTGAGCATTGGGAACATTACTGGGAATGCCAACATTCATTGTAGATATTGAAGATTTGGAAGTGTTGCTTGAACACTGTGCCAATTGGAGTCTGTAAGAGAACAGTCTTTCCACCATGGTCTTGGGGGGAAGTGCTTCCAGGTTTTTAAACCAGCTGCAGTCAAGAAATGCCAACTAGTCATAGAGTGATACAGCGTGGAAACAGCCCCTCGGCCCAACTTGCCCTCTTTGTAGGACGTGCCCATGCCAGTCTTCCGAAAATGCAACAGCTCTCATATATCTGTTTTAAATGCTATCAACCATTCCTCAGCCAACTTGGCCAATCGATCAAGATCCTGCTGCAATTTTTGACAACCGTATTCACTCTCTGCAATACCACCTATTTTAGTGTCATCTGTAAACTTGCTAATCTTGCCATGTACGTTCTCATTCAAATTGTTCATATAGATGACAAACAGCAACTGGCCCAGCACCAAACCCCGAGGCACACCACTAGTCACAGGCCTCCAGTCCGAAATTCAACCTTCCTTCATCACCTTCTGCTTCATTCCATGAAGCCAATTTTCCTATCCATGCATCTCCTTGGATCCCATGTGATCTAATCTTCCAGAGTAGCCTACCATGTGGAACCTTGGCAAATGCCTTGCTGAAATCCACATAATCAATGTATACAACTCTGCCTTCATTAACTTCTCTGGTCACATCATCAGATTCGAGAGACACAACCTTCAACACACAAAACAATGCTGAATATCCCTAATCAGCCCTTATCCATCTAAAGGTACATATATCCTATCTCTCAGAATACTCGCTAGTAACTTTCCGACCACAGATGTCAAGCTCAGTGGCCTGTATCTCCCAGCATTTTCTCTGCAGCCCTTCTTGAATAGAGGGACATAATTTACCACCCTCCAATCTTCTGGCACCTTGCTGTATTGAATAATGACTCAGCCAGGGCTCCTGCAATTTTCTTTCTAGCTTCTCACAGTGTCTTCAGATATATCTGATCAGACCTGAGAGATTTGTCTACTTTCCTATGTGTCAGAACTTTAAGCACCTCTTCGACCATAATACTGACTGCTCTCACAACACTTCCAGTATCTGCCCTAAGTTCCTCCGTCCTCCTGTCTTTCTCCACTGTAAAAACAGAGGATAAATACTCATTGAGGACCTTGCCTATCTCCTAACTCCAACATCAAGCTAATGTTTGACTTGGACGGGAACATGGAGGTGGTGATGTTCCCATGTGGTCATTGTCTTTGAATGATTAGCCATCAAGCCTTGTGAATGTTTTCTCATCAATAACATTTAATTACTGTATTAAACAGGGTGGATTAATTATCCAACCCGTTAATGGAATTAAATGACAGCATTGTTTAGTTTTGCTCTGTAACTTCGAGCCACCTCTCATTAGGGTGGTGCAGCGGTAGAGTTGCTGCCTTAGAGCACTTACAGCGCCAGAGACCTGGATTCGATCCTGCTACGGGTACTTGTCTGTATGGTGTTTGTATGTTCTCCCGTGACCTGACTGGGGTTTCTCCGAGAACTTTGGTTTCCTCCAACACTCCAAAGACATACAGGTTTGTAGGTTAATTAGCTTGGTATAAATGTAGAGAATTCCCATGTGGGATGGTGTTAATGTGCAGCGATCGCTGGTCGCTACAGTCTTGGTTGGCCAATGGGCCTGTTTCTGCACTGTATCTCTAAAACTATAAACTAAAAGTAAAACCTATTGTTTATATTTTTCAATATTCTCTTATTATATGGGCAGCACAGTGGTGTAGCTAGTAAAGCTTTTGGTTCACAATGCCAATGAGTTATGTTCAATCCTGACCTCATAAGCTGTCTCTGTGGATTTGCACATTCTTCCTGCAGCTACTTGGGCTTCCCCTGGATGGTCCCGTTTCCTTCCACAATCATAAGACATGCAAGCTGGTGGGTTAATTGACCAGTATAAATTGCTCCTAGGGTGCATCTGAGTAGAATCTCGTAGCAGTTTACAGGCCTGTGGGGAGAATAAACTGAGATTGTAGAATGAATAAAGAAGTGCCTAATGGCTGGAATGAAAGATCTATTTTTGTGTTCTTCGACTTTATAAAATGGAAAGAGACCTTACTGTTCACAAGCTATACTGGCTCTCACAGTCGATTCTATACTTATTCCTTTCTTACATATTCTTTCAACAGGCCCTTCAACTCTTCTTTGGTTTTACAAACAAACACCCATACTGACAGCAATTTACAGCAGCCAAAACCTACGAGTACATTTGGGATGTGGGTGGAAACCAAAGCACTGAAGAGAAATCCAAGCAGTTAGACCAGAGAAACTATTGGTTGTGGTTTCATGGCAAATTCCTCTCTTGTTTATAACATTTTAAATCCACTGATATTTTGGCATCACTCCAATATCTAGGGGAAGCAGCAAAACTGTAGTTAGATTAGCTTGTCCCCACAGCATCATTTCAATAATCAACCAATTAAAATATGACATCTCAAAAACAAATACACATGGGAAATAAATTGAAATCAAGTCCTGAAATTGCACAGCATAAGTATTGATGTTGGCAAAAATATTTTGCTGTTAGTCATTTGGATGAAGATTTTTTATGTGAGACATGACCTCAGGAGATGTTCATACCTGAATCTTATAAGGAGAACTCTGCAGTTATAATTGATCTAGGGCAAGCTGCTGAAATCTTGTCTCAGATTTTACTGCAGCAGCAGCATATTGTGTGGTGTGCCCTGATAATGGGATTCTTTTTTTTGTCACATTTTCTTTCTCTCCACTGAACTGCCGGAAATATAAAGGCAAAATACTGCAGATTTTGTAAACACTATAGAAAGAGAATTCTGTAGCAAACAGAAAAGGCACTTGAAGAACTCAACAGGTCAAGCAGCACATGCAGAGGCAAAACGTGTATGTTGATGCTATGGATCGACACCCTACAGCTGGACTGTATGGGTGTCAGAGGTTATGGGGAGAAGGCAGGAGAATGGGGTTAGGAGGGAGAGATAGATCAGCCATGATTGAATGGCAGAGTAGACTTGATGGCCGAATGGCCTAATTCTACTCATATATCACTTATGATCTTATGACTGAGAGGGAATAGGACAGATTGCAATATGAGGGTGGGTGGGTTGACTGGTGGCTGGGGCGGGCAGTGGGGGGGGCGGGGGGTGTAAGTCTTGTTCCAAGATGTCGATTAATACCTTTTGCCTCCAGAGATGCCGCATGACCTGCTGAGTTCTTCCTACATTCTATTTTCCGTTCCAGTCTATTTTGCTTTCTGTTAATTCTGAAAATACTCAGCAAATTAATCGACATCTGTGGAGAATGAAACAGAGTTAATACTTCGGGGGGTGGTGGTGGTCATTTCTCAATTTCAACTGTTGCCTGACCTGAGTATTTCCATGAACCCAATCATCCCTGCGATCATTTACATAAATCATCTCTGGATCTTCTCTAATGCCTGCATATCCTTCCTCAGATATGGGGCGCTAAGCTGCTCACAATATTTCAAATGTAGCCTGATCAGAGCCATTACATCCTTGCCTGGTTAGTTGTTAGCCATGGATAGATCAAATGACTTTCGCTTTACATATAAGTCCTTCTTTTTATGAAGGGCTATCCATTCATCCAGAAATGTTCAGAGCTATTCAGAACAAAGCACCTCCTCCTCCCCCCACCTTATTAACACCCATCTACCCCCCAAAATATTCAGATCTACCTCCCTAAACATTCATTTCCATCACCAAATGGTTGCAGTGAGTAGTAACCACAAAGTTATTTTGCAGTTGGTACTCACTGCAGCCATGTGCTGGTGGAAATGAATAGTTATGGAGGTGGAGGTGGTACTTACTTGGGCTGTTCCAACAGCAGGTTGCAAAATTGTAACCTCTACCACCAAGCAGGATCAGGGCTTCAAATCACTGTCAGTAAGTTCCCCTCCAAGCTACACACCATCCTGATATAAAAATACATTGCTGGTCTCTCATTTTTGTTGGGTCTAAATCCTGAAATTCCTTATCAAACAGCAATGTGGGAATGACCTCACAAGGAGAACTTCAAAATGACAGCTTATCAAGCGAAATTGGGGTGTCCAATGAATGCTAATCTTGCCAGCAACAGGCACATTCCATAACTCCACTTTTCTGTACATCCCCACCTGATTGAAGAACTGGCGATAGCACTGCTTGGAGCAACACATCCTGCTTTGAGCTCCTGCCACAACATAACATTACACTTTGACATTTACTATTTGAAAGCAACTTTGTCATTTCCATGGACTTTTTGTGCATGGCTTCACAGAAATCGGGGGATCCATGATGCATTGCACCAGAAACATGCAAGAAAGTTGCTTTCTGCAGCCCTGAATAAAACTGGCATGGATTCCCCATACCGTGCTAGCTTAGCATAAGCTTAAAGTACAAACAACATTCTCGTTCTTCTGTTTTTCTTTTGTTTACACTCTTGGAAATATTTGTAACTTGGAGGAACAGAGTTCCATGGTTTATAATATTGACATTCTGGTTTGGCGATATTGTGAGTAGACTGAGCTCATGATTTATATGGTCAGGCTCGTACTTCCTCCAGCCAGTTCTGTGGCTGTGTTCTATTTATGAACAAGTATGAACATTTTTGGTGAATGGCTGGCTGACAAATATGTATGAATCCTGTCTACAGGACAGCTATCTTATTGTTTTTCTTAAATTATATTCAAGAAGTATATGGCTTCTGTTTTATAATTCTCCAAAGCTAGCTTGGTCAAGGTTAGCAACACAACAGCACAAGACATGGTGCCTTTGCCTGATATTATCATATATTAAATTGTAAATTTCTCATTTTTGTGTGTTTCAAAGTTTTAAGACTTTTGCATGATTTCCTTGAGGAGTATATAACTGTTTTACTCTGTGAGAACTGTTTTACTCTTGAGTGAGAATTTTATTGCTTTAATGTGTGTGAATATCTGAGATTTAGCATATTGCATGAGGTGTGGAAATTTGTGAGTGAATGGCACTGAAAAGAGGGTGTGGAGTGAGTGAGTTTAAAGACTGTTACTTGTTTGTGGAACCAGTTCTGGGTGAATGTTGAATTAATCATATAATTAAGATGAAATTGGATGTCATTGAATGAGCTTGCTCATTTACGTGTTAAATCTTTATAGAATCTCATGTGTTTTAAAAGGGAGTGTCTCTTTAAGAAGTTGCAGCTGTATTGGCATTGAGCCTGGGACAAAGTTATTTTATTTTTCTTTGCTCTTTGGAAATGTATTGGTTATCTATGTGGAAATTAACTGTGTATTCTCTGTCCTCGACTTTTATTAAACAGGGGATGTGGCTCAGCAAAGAGGCTGTCCATTTCTTCATCGCATAACCTGGCATTAGGATTGGTGACCATGTCGGTATTTTAAGTTTGATTTCTTCCTATTTCTTACCTTTTGAATTGAATTCAAGAGAGATCTGAATTACGTTCTGGCCATGTGAAATTCAGATTAAGGTGTTGGATGAGAATTGGGAATAATTTTTAAATAGTTTTTTTTCTTTATAATGAGTTATTTTTAAAGGGTCTGCCTTGTAAGTAGTTTAAGAGTTTAAGTAAAGCCTTGACTGAGACTGGACAGGGACTTAGTGTGAATTAATTACATATGCACAGCAATTGACCAGAACCTTGTTAGTCTTACAGAAACCACTGAACCAGAGAAACGCAGAAACCACTATCTAGTGACCATAACGGCGAATCCTTACAACCAGGAGATCACGAACAGGGATCGGATGAAATTGGGAGACCGGTGGAAGGACCCCTTCCCAGTACTACTGACTACACCTACCTACAGTGAAGCTCGAAAATAATCCTCATTGGAGACACCTAACTTATTGCGAAATAATGGAAACTGGAAAAAGGAAGTATGAACTTGAATGTCCTCCTGCAAAACTGAAGGTAAAAGGAAGCCATACACACAAATAAAAAAAGGCCAGTATTTACAGTATCTTGTTAAAACCAACCATGAACATAAGCGAACGCACTACACTGAATTATATACATGCCTCCGTAATCCTAGATATTTGGAACGAGTCTCCCCCTGGTTGAATAAACTTGAACAATTAACAGTGACCCTTTATTTGTTCTTTGGGGTCCAGGGATTAGGAATAAAACCAAAGGGATCGATTTGAAATGAGAGACACCTCTGAGTCACACTTAATCATAACTACTCATAACTAGCCGCAGAAATAGTGGATGCATTAGTGATAATTTTTCAAAACTCTTTAGATTCTGGAGTAGTTCCTGAGGACTGGAGGGTAGCTAATGTAACCCCACTTTTTAAAAAGGGAGGGAGAGAGAAAACGGGGAATTACAGACCAGTTAGTCTAACATCGGTGGTGGGGAAAATTCTGGAGTCAGTTATTAAAGATGGGATAGCAGCACATTTGGAAAGTGGTGAGTTCATTGGACAAAGTCAGCATGGATTTATGAAAGGTAAATCATGTCTGACGAATCTTATAGAATTTTTCGAGGATGTAACTAGTAGAGTGGATAAGGGAGAACCAGTGGATGTGTTATATCTGGACTTTCAGAAGGCTTTCGACAAGGTCCCACATAAGAGATTAGCATACAAACTTAAAGCACATGGTATTGGGGGTTCAGTATTGATGTGGATAGAGAACTGGTTGGCAGACAGGAAGCAAAGAGTAGGAGTAAACGGGTCCTTTTCAGAATGGCAGGCAGTGACTAGTGGGGTACCGCAAGGCTCAGTGCTGGGACCCCAGCTATTTACAATATATATTAATGAACTGGATGAGGGAATTAAATGCAACATCTCCAAGTTTGAGGATGACACGAAACTGGGGGGCAGTGTTAGCTGTGAGGAGGATGCTAGCAGGCTGCAAGGTGACTTGGATAGGTTGGGTGAGTGGGCAAAGGCATGGCAGATGCAGTATAATGTGGATAAATGTGAGGTTATCCACTTTGGTGGCAAAAACAGGAAAGTAGACTATTATCTGAATGGTGGCCGATTAGGAAAAGGGGAGATGCAACGAGACCTGGGTGTCATAGTACACCAGTCATTGAAAGTAGGAATGCAGGTGCAGCAGGCAGTGAAGAAAGCAAATGGTATGTTAGCATTCATAGCAAAAGGATTTGAGTATAAGAGCAGGGAGGTTCTATTGCAGTTGTACAGCGTCTTGGTGAGACCACACCTGGAGTATTGCGTACAGTTTTGGTCTCCTAATCTGAGGAAAGACATTCTTGCCATAGATGGAGTACAGAGAAGGTTCACCAGACTGATTCCTGGGATGGCAGGACTTTCATATGAGGAAAGACTGGATAGACTCGGATTGTACACGTTGGAATTCAGAAGACTGAGGGGGGATCTTATAGAAACGTACAAAATTCTTAAGGGGTTGGACAGGCTAGATGCAGGAAGATTATTCCCGATGTTGGGGAAGTCCAGAACTAGGGGTCACAGTTTAAGGATAAGAGGGAAGACTTTTAGGTCCGAGATGAGGAAATCATTTTTTACACAGAGAGTGGTGAATCTGTGGAATTCTCTGCCACAGAAGGTAGTTGAGGCCAGTTCATTGGCTATATTTAAGAGGGAGTTAGATGTGGCCCTTGTGGCTAAAGGGATCAGGGGGTATGGAGAGAAGGCAGGGATGGGATACTGAGTTGGATGATCAGCCATGATCATATCAAATGGCGGTGCAGGCTCGAAGGGCCGAATGGCCTACTCCTGCACCTATTTTCTATGTTTCTATGTTTCTATGACCTCCAGCAACAGTGAAGGAAGTAGGAAAAATGATAAATGGCTGAAGGACAAACAGACAATTCATGTTTTAAAGTTGCCAATTACACAGAAGAAAAGATCACATGGGTCAGAAAGGAATTGTACACTATGAAAAGCAACAGCTGCCTACTATGGCTCTGGTCCAAGTACCCTACGAACTATGGGAAAAGCATAAGAATCATGTAACATTTCACACAGAGAATGGTGAATCTCTGGAACTCTCTGCCACAGAAGGTAGTTGGGGCCAGTTCATTGGCTATATTTAAGAGGGACTTATATGTGGCCCTTGTGGTCAAAGGGATCAGGGGGTATGGAGAGAAGGCAGGTACAGGATACTGAGTTGGATGATCAGCCATGATCATGTTGATCATGGCTGGCTCGAAGGGCCGAATGGCCTACTCCTGCACCTATTTTCTATGTTTCTATGTTTCTATGTGGGATGAATGTAATCAGCCCCTGAACAAAAACTGACTATAAAAAAGGGGAGCTGCTTTGCCATGAATTGAAACAATATTGACTGGCCCCGTAGGCTGAAGAAGGGATAGCTATAGTCTTTATGATTGACATGATTATTGCAACGAGCACTATCAGTGAAAATGCAAAGTCTGTGTAATAGACACCGAAAGTGGGAGAACGTAATGATGTATTATTCTGTCATCTATAACGACAGAAGCCAATGCCTTTACAGTAATTGACCTATGTTCAGTCTATTACCCCATATCCCTGCACAAAGACCGATAGCCTATTGTTCCGTGGCTTTGCCAGCAGTGGTGGAATAACATGCCAGCCTGCTACAATTATAGAATGTTAAGCTGTGAAACTAGTTGCTGTAAGGTAAACAATCTTCTTTATCTGATTAGGATTTGGGGTTTATGCCATAACCTCTTACGAGCTCAAGGACTGATTCAAAACCATATTATAATCAGACACATGGTGCTCCTAGTTCATGGTATCTTGTAACATTGAACTTATGGATATTAATCTCTTAAAGAAACTAAAAACCAATCTGCAGATCCCACCGTCGTGGATAAATGGCATGAAGCAATTAAAGGGGAAATTTGTATAAGAGCTAACGGTAACAGACTGAAACGTATGAATTCTTAGAACTCTTTAATATTACTCTTCATTTTTTTTATAAGCTCTGCATAAAGATAGTTGACAGCTCCATTCTCAATTCTTGATAATCTTTGTATGTAATTGTGTTAACTGTTTTACAGCTATTGTATATTTAAAAACATTCTTACTATGAAATAAGTATTGATCATAAAGATCAACAAAGAGGAACCTGTATTATAATAAGAAGAGTGTTGTGCCTGGATCCCTGATGAATCCTCTCATATAAGTGACCTTGCTACCCACATTTCCCACGAAATTGAGAAAATCCATAAGGTTGACAATGACATGCATGGGTACAATGAAGTAAATGGAAGATGCTGGCCATTCAGTTGGCATGATGGACTTTGGAATAATATAATACACTATGGCTCTATCGTTTTATTAATCATTGCTCTAAATTGTTATTGTTAATTGCTTGCGACCATTATGTACCTACCGGGGATTGTGAATGTTATCATAAACTGATAAAGAGGAAGGAATGTGGAAGTAAAAAAACCCATTTAAACTTACAAAATGCATTCAATTGAAACTAAGACAAACTTTAACCTTCTATTAAATTGCAAAACCAGCGAAACGCACTAACCTTTGCTTTCAGTAACAAACCTAACAAACTATTGATGTTCCCTTTCCAATAACATAAGCAAGATAACAAGCACAGCTTCATGAATGTCTCCTCTATAATATAAACATTAGAGAGATTCAGATTTGGCATTAACCTTTGTTCTATAAGATTATAATGTGCGTCATAAGTAGAAACAACCAAAATGCTTGCTCTGCAGAAATATTGCCTTCTCATATAACCATATCATATAACCCTTCCTCTCAGAAGAACCTGTCAATCTTAAGAAGCTGTCAATCTTAAGAAGCAAGAGGCTGTACTATGATCTGTAAATAAGGTATTTCTGAATCGTCGGTTATTGGAGTATATATATATGTAATTAGATCACTGCCCCTTTGTGTGGGGATGAGAACTCTGTATAGTCTGTAATCTGCATACTGTAAAGAGTTTTACCACACCCACCTGGCGAAATAAAGATTGCACTGCTTGATCACTGATTTTATTTGCATTCTTGTCTGTTTAAGAACATTGAACCACAACAGTTCCAATCATTATTACCGGATAGATTCAGCAGTTCTCCAGTGCAGGTAGTTTGAGTATGCACCTTTGCTGTTGGGAGTTGAGTGATGGAATGGCAATGACAATCCTTAATTCACGGGATCTCTTTTCTATCACAAATTGCTGTAACTTTTACATATGGCTAAATGTTTGAAGAATTAAACTCACCACTATTTTGCTAGTGACTTCTAAATTTAAAATTTATCATACAGCAGAGGCCAATGGAACCGTGGCATAACAATAGCATTCTCTATTTTTGAAGATTAGATTGTCCTTTGTCAATGTTATGCCTGTTGTTGTCCAGTGCACGCAAAAGAGTTTGCAAGACATGCCAAACCTTGTGCCTAGTAAAAACAACCCAGAACTAATTATGCACAGCCTAGTTTGCAGGGAACCATTATTGTATTTGCTTTGCAGAAATCACAATTGTGTTTCAGTATCTATCCTGCTGCATTGCAAACAAAAATATCAGTTATATTTCATGTTTCATAAATAGGTTTAAAATCTCAAGTGCCCTGCAGCAAATCTAACACATTAGTGCAGCTACTAAAGAATACAATTGGAAAAGTAGATTTTCTTTCCCTAACTCATTTTTTTATGCAGCATTAATATGATCTGATGTGAGTTGTCTGAAAGCATGTTGAAAACAGATTGAACCACAATGTGTAAGAAGAGATTGGATATGGACTTGGGGAGAAGGGACAGTGCAAACTTGTAGGGTCATTGGAAAAGAGCAACAGAGAGAATAGATCCAGGACAGATGCAAGATGTCTGACGTAGGTTCCCGACCTGAAATGTCTCATTCAAATCCTCTGGAGATGCTGCCTGACCTGCTGAGTTATTCTAGCACTTTATGTTCAATCCAGGACAGAGGCTATGTGCTGAATTGCCTCCTGTACGGTCTCAAACTAAGCTTAAATAAACAAATCATATTCTCAGAGTTACAGAATATGAAAGCGTACTTCATGTTGGAAGAATGTTATGGTATCAGTGACTAATTAATCAAACATTGCAGCAAAATCCACTTTGCAGCATGTAATTTAGTTGAATTTAGATTATTATTGTTATGTGTATCTTATGAACTATGTAAGCATGAAGAAGAGTGGTCCTATTTTGATGGTGGGCTGTGTGTCATGTTAAATCATGCAGATGACACCCAGTCAACCCTGTGTTTATAGGGCATGCCCAATGTCTTCCAACAGGTTGAGAAGAAATGTTATAAAGAAGTTCAAGAGTATGTCTGGGTTAAGAATGGAATAAAAAGCAAAAGGTGTTCTCGTAGGTGGACGGTTCAAATTTCAGACAATTCAGATTTTGGACAAACTATACAAAAGGCATTTGGAAAAAAAAAATTACAACAGAAGTAATCATGCTCTGGAGATAGACACATTGTTTGAGTATCTCAACACGACAGGCAGCATCTCTGGAGAGAAGGAATGGGTGATGTTTTGGGTCGTCATCTCATGTCTGGAGCAACAGGCTAAATCTTTGGAGGTGCCATTTTTGAGGTTACATAACAAACTTGCTCCCACCTGCTCCTTAAGCTGGGCATAAAATATCCCAAGCCACTACTTTCTTACATTGCAGAGTATTTGTAAAAACATTTCAGTGACTAGGAAGCACTTTGGGCCATTTTGGAAAGAGCATGAAAGCTATATTTTATTGACTGATAGAAAGACACAGCATGGGAACAGGCCCTTTTGCCCACTGAGTCCGAGCCAACCATAGTTCACCCATTCACACTTGTTCTATATTATGAGTTCATTGGCTATATTTAAGAGGGAGTTAGATGTGGCCCTTGTGGCTAAAGGGATCAGGGGGTATGGAGAGAAGGCAGGTACAGGACACTGAGTTGGATGATCAGCCAATGACATATTGAATGACGGTGCAGGCTCGAAGGGCCGTATGGCCTACTCCTGCACCTATTTTCTATGTTTCTATGTCTATGTTTCTATGAGACTTTTGCATCCACTCCCTACACAATTGGGGCAATTTACAGATGCCAAATAATCTACAAACCTGCACGTCTTTTGGATAAAGGAGGAAACCAGAAAACCCACGTGGTGACAGGAGAAAATGCAAACTTCACATGGGCAGTACCCTAGGTCAAGATACACCTGGGTCTCTGGCACTGTGAGGCAGCAGCAGCTCTACCACTGAGTTGCTCAGCATATAAAACCTAAATTTGGCTGACTTATGACAAATGTTCCATGTTTTATGTGCACTTAGAGGACTGCACACCTTTCCCTACATTATGCAATGTTACATGATAGCTATAACCTCAAGGAAAAGACCCCCCTCAGGTACTTGATCACCCTTCTGACCTGAATGAGTAAGAGCCTGGCCAAACCTTTGTATCTGCTGTGATGGGAAGCTTCTCAGTAACATTCCAGACAATAAATAAATTGAGCTACAGTATTTGAAGTAACTGAGGAATTTAGTTCAAATTGTATAATTATTAGATCTTGTTAAGTGCAAGTTTAAATGATTTTTGGTGAAAATAAAATAGAAGACTTTTGGATAATGTGCAAAAAAATCATTAGTTTCAGACAAATATCATGAGAAAGACATTGAAAATTAATTAACTTGAAAGGGGAGCATATTATAAATGGAAGGATGCACATTCTACTTTGTCTTTGTTTGTGACCAATGCAAACAACACGAATTAGTAATTAATAAGAATGCTTATGTTTGTCAGCATTCTTTATAAAATTAAGTAAATTTGTAATCAAGTTCTTCAGCCGTGAATGTACTTCTGAAGCTGCAAGCCAACAATTGTCATGGTAACGAGGACACAGAAAATTAATGGCCACTTTTTGGGTTTGCCTCTTGGCTCACAGTGAGGAGTGAATGAAAAACGCTTCATATGCATTTAGCTCTGTCACATACGCTGCTGCCTGGAGTGTGACACACTGAACCCTTTGCAGATCACTGAGAAAGGGCAGATTAATTGTTACATGCACATCTCCTACCATGATCACCGCTGTCACATTCCATATTTGACCAATACCCCTGCAACCTCCAACTGACAGCTAGTCAGTAGCCTGTGCAAGTAGATCAAACTGCTACTGACTGCAACATACATGCAGTCATGTTGCCTGGACAGAGATTAATTGGTTCCTATTTCTTACAGGATCCAGTCTGGATGCTGTCCCTCGTACCACCACCCCTTCCATCCCGAACCATATTCCTGACTGTTCTGAGGAAGTTGCACAGGGTTCAGTGGCATTTGAAGCTTCAGTTAACACTGCATTTATGCCGAGACATTTACGCTGATACAATTAATCCCACAACCTAAAAATATAATTCATTGCATAAGAAGTACATGGACTGAAAATGATCAGTCAGCCACCTCATTCTCCTACAGTACCGTCAGTAGTGGAGACTGCAGAAAACTGGGTCATTGTTACCTTGGTTACATGCAACACAAATAGTAGCTGCATGGGAGTTTTATCCAAAGAAACTCTTATCAACAGGACAATCTCCAGGCTGCCTTCCTCAACTTTACTGTTTCACACAGCTACTCCCCTAGATAATAAACATAATCTCAGAATGTATTTGTTCAGGGAATACAAATGCTGCAGCTCAAAATGGTCTGGAAATACATGTTTCAGTACACAACTACCTTTTCAACACCGTTTTGCATTTAATCATTCTAAAAATAGATAAATATGATTAAGAATCACAGTTTTTCACTTTTCATTGAAGATGGGCAATTTTAAAGACTATTGTTGGTGCTCTCAGTGTGATTTAGTGATGGGACGGTCAGCCTTCTCCTTCCTTCCTCCATGTCCTTGCATACTAGAGATGAGCATGAGGGTGCAGTTTAGTGCATTGGGCATGAGAGGGACCCGGTGTGGGGGTTGCCGAGAACAAAGAGGGGCTCAACGTGGGGGTTGGGGGCCACCAAGAACAAAGAGGAATTTGGGGGTGGAGGGTGGGGTGGAGAGAGGAGAAAGAGGCTCAATGGAGACTATATTGAATACTTTTTATACATCGTCAGCACCCTATACGTGGCGACTCTTTGCATACTTGAGCATTGTATTAAAAACAAAGAATTTCACCGTACCAAGTACACGTGACAATAAAGTAACAATCAATCAATAACAATGCATCTGCTTTACTGCAAGAACATCCCAGTAATTGTGAACAAGGGCACTACCCACTGTGAGGTAAACTGGAAGAGATGTATGTAATATTTCATAGATGCAATAAATGCAGCAAGAATGATGTTGTCTATTTGGATGCTTAGATCAGACTTTAATAAGGCTAGGACACGGGAGTAAATTAACAAGCTTCTTTATTCCAGGACGCCACATTGAGTCTCCCCGCATATGCGTACTTGCACAAGACATCACATATACTAATTATATATGCTAATTATCACATACCCAGCACTCCTCCCCCTTTAACTTGGAGGCAGGTAACATAACATACCCAGCACTCCTCCCCTTTTAAGTCAATTTCACCTGTACGGTATATGCTCTTTTCCGACATATCATTGTTTAATACACTGTTGCACAATGGTATTATTACTTAAACCAAATACATTACCCCTTGTTTATGTGTTATCATTTTCTGGTTCATGTATTTGATTTGTGGGATCTGACCCATGGCTGCAAGTTTTTGTTTTCTAGCAGCTTCATCTGCTGTTCAATTTCCATTCTCTGCTTATTTATCTGCTCTTGTTGTTTCATGAGATTCTGCAATGCATAACCATTTGTCCATTGCTCAGAGAAGGAGGCTCCATGCTGGACTATAGTGAAGTGTCCTAATCGCAATCGGTCCTGCATACTTTTGTCTTGACCGACAAGCCTCTCTTCTTCAGACTTTTCTACTAGCAGCTTTCTACTCATTGTCACACAATGATTTAACCTTTCTTTGTGTCGTTTAAGCCTTTTCTGTTGTTCATCTATTTCTCTTCTTAAGTCACCTTTCTGGTTCTTCATCAAGAAGTAGGATCTATATTGTCTTTGCAATACAACACTGGCTTTGATTTGTGCTTTGTTTAGTTTTCTTGCTTCATAACAAGGTAGTGAGACTGCACTACAATTGTTGTATATTTCAGTTTGAGGAAGTCTTTCCTATATCGTTTAAGCCTTTTGTATCGTTTCAGCCTTTTCTGTTGTGCCTCTATTTGTCTTCTTAAGTCTTTCTGATACCAACTCCTATGGAGTACTGACTGCACTTTTACAGTAGCTCTCTTTTGCTTAACTCACTGCCTAACCACCATACTCTTGTAGGCAGCCTGAATGGTAATAGTTGCATCCCTCATTGACTGACATTACACCAACTGGGAATGCCCTATTTTGCATGCTTTGTACCATCTCTGGATCAAAATGACTGCTTGAGACACAGCTCTGTAGCGTACCCTTGATCGGTAACCACGGTATGCAGCTTGCAGAGTGACTACAGCCGCCTTTTGCATCAAGAAATGCTTTCTTGTAATGCACATCCTTATGAATGACTTAATATAGCGTGCTGCCTTGATTTTCACAACTAATACTCTGGCTTATAAGACCTGAATACAAACCACTGTTTTTCTCAAACTATTATAATGTCTCACTTGGACATTTCTTATCTGGCATGCTCTGTATCGTTGCTGTACCGCAATGGCAGACCAGCGTAGTTTCTTGAAATACTGACGCTGTTTATGCATCTGATAATAAGTCTGTATGACCTTGGCAGATTTGTGCATGCACCGCAATTGCTTTTGAACACGCATTCCTCGGTAGGCTGCCTGAAGCAGCACAACGCTGCTGCGTACTTTCATGTAAGTTTTGCGATCACTTTCCATTTGAAGGTGTGCCCTATAATGGGTTTATACTATTATAGCTGCCAATCTCATTGCCTTGTATTGACGGTAAATTCTGTGCATTCTAAATGCTGCTTGTATTACCGTTGCTGCTTTCTGTTTGTTCCGGATCTCTCTCGGTACCTTCATACCCCTGAATGCTGCTTGAATAGCTAGGGTTGCCCTCTGGATGGCAATGTACCTTTGCATTTGACTTATGTCCCTTTGCATTTGACATTTGTCCTTTTGCACTTGACCTTTGTCACTTTGCACTTGACCTTTGTCCCTTTGCACTTGACCTTTTTCCTTTTGCGCTTGACCTTTGTCCCTTTGCACCTGACCTTTGTCCCTTTGCACTTGACCGTTGTCCCTTTGCACTTGACCTTTTTTCCCATTTGCACTTGACCTTTGTCCTTTTGCACTTAGTCCTTTTGCACATGACCTTTGTCCTTTTGCACATGACCTTTGTCCTTTTGCACTTGACTTTTTTCCTTTTGCACTTGACATTTGTCCTTTTGCACTTGACCTTTGTCCTTTTGCACTTGACCTTTGTCCATTTGCACTTGACCTTTGTCCTTTTGCACTTGACCTTTGTCCTTCTGCACTTGACTTTTGTCTTTTGAGGGACCCTGCCCTCCTTAGCTCAGGCTCCTTGCCTCAGGATGCCCTTGGAGGTTTTAGCAAGATATGAGCCATTAATGCCTCCTTACACTCCTCGTACGTTTTATCCCTGGGCTTTGCTGGCCGCAGTAACGTACGTAAGGTGTGATACTCCTCTCTTCCTAAGCCTAATATGAACCATGCTCTCTTCTTCTCCTCTGCAGTGATATCATTGGAAATGAATGAAGCCTCCAAGATTTCAATCCATTTCTCAAAATTGCACCCAGAATCTAACTGGGGCAACTTTCCTACCATGTGAATAGCCATGCTGCTATTCAGGTGCATTATATTCTGTTCTCTCACTAATCTTCTGTACAGACAAAACACTGATTACCCCAAGATAAGAAAACACAAATCCTGTACAGACAAAACATTAACTTCTCCAGGATAAGAAAACACAGTTCTGTATTAATTAGCTTTAGAAAAAAATCACTGTCTATTACTTAATTTTATAATAATAGATTTATACTATTAACCCACATTTCCTGTTAATAGGCAACTAGAACATTTAAAACATATTCCTTCTATGTAATAGTGAACAATGCATTACATTCAAAGAGTCCTTTTATTGTGAAGGATTTCACTGGTCCAGCTTTTATTGTGAAGGATTCCACCGCTCCAACTTTTCGGCCTGTGGACTCTGGTGCATCCTCGACCTCTCGAGCTGTCCCCACCGGTACTTTTGCTGATGGCCTCACCGGACCTCAACTGCTACTTTCGCTGGCTCCCCCGGGCCTCACCGTTACCTTCAACCACCGCCGGCCACTCCGGACCTCTGATGCTGCTGCTGGCTCAGCCGTTCCTGTTGCCTCCGCTGGCTCACTGCCAAGTTCACTACCGCTGCTCTGCTGACTTGCCTGCCCGCTGGCTCCACAGCCCCCCCGGCTGCTTTCTCCCCCCACCGGGCGGACTATTCCCGTCCGGGCTGAAGACTCAGCTTCTGTCGGTGGCTTCTCTGGACCTATCCGTGGCCCACACGGTACGAGGCCCTCACCCGATGTCTGTGGCTGCCACTGGGGCTGGCCGTGGGCTACACGGTCCTCTTTCGTCGGTGGCTTTCCGGACCTGTCCGTGGCCTATACAGTACTAGGCCCTCACCCGACGTCTGTGGCTGCTGCTTGGGACTGGCTGTGGGCTGCACAGCCCTGGAAAACGTTCCAGGTAAGTTGACAACGTCACTCCTAGCTTCCAGCTGCGCTTGGTGACGCTTACTGCGCTGCTTGTCTTCATCCCCGTTCCGACCTTTTTTTTTTCTTTTTGGGGCCAATTCAAAACCATTTGGCGCCAAATCTTTTTGCTTGGTGCTGTTCCACTTTGTTTCCAAATACTACTATTTTTAACTTGTTTTCGTTTTTCTTGGCTGTCCTTGTTCTTATCTTCTTTGTTCTTTTATCCTCGTCGCCAATTGTTTTGCATTTGGATGCTTAGAACAGAATTTAATAAGGCTCGGACACGGGAGTAAATGAACAAGCTTCTTTATTCCAGGACTCCACCTTGAGTCTCCTCCGCACATGCGTACTTGCACAAGGCATCGCAAGACATCACATATACTAATTACATATGCTAATTATCACATACCTAACAAATGACTTGCACTTAGGTAACACACAGGCTTCTCAAAAGGTCAATCTTTGAAATATTACAATGAAAGGAAAATGGAAAGGACTTTCCTGTGCTGTAATTCTAACAAGCAGTGATGTGGGTTTCCTAATACATCAGTCACTGAAAGTAAACATGCAGGTACAGCAGGCAGTGAAGAAAGCGAATGGCATGTTGGCCTTCATAACGAGAGGAGTTGAGTATAGGAGCAAAGAGGTCCTATTGCAGTTGTACAGGGCCCTGGTGAGACCACACCTGGAGTATTGTGTGCAGTTTTGATCTCCTAATTTGAGGAAGGACATTCTTGCTATTGAGGGAGTGCAGCGTAGGTTCACAAGGTTAATTCCCGGGATGACGGAACTGCCATATGATGAAAGAATGGAGCGACTGGGCTTGTATTCACTGGGATTTAGAAGGATGAGAGGATATCTTATAGAAACACAATCAATTATTAAGGCATTGGACACGCTAGCTGCAGGAAACATGTTCCCGATGTTGGGGGAGTCCAGAACCAGGGGCCACAGTTTAAGAATAAGGGGTAGGCCATTTAGAACTGAGATGAGGAAAAACTTTTTCACACAGAGAGTTGTGAATTTGTGGAATTCTCTGCCTCAGAAGGCAGTGGAGGCCGACTCACTGGGTGCATTTAAAAGAGAGTTAGATAGAGCTCTTAAGGGCCTGTCCCACTTGGGCGACTTAATCTGCGAGTTCTGGCGGGTTTGCCCTCGACTCATACTCGCAGCATGGTCGGCACGAGGTCGTAGGATGTCTTTGAAACTCTCCTTCATGCTCGAGAGTGGTCTCCGCATACTCTAGGCCTCAGCTAGGTCGTAGATAGTCTTCATCATAATCGAAGGGAGGTCAAAGGGAGGTCGAAGGAGATCGAAGGAGGTTGTCTTCACTCTCCACTATTCGGTGTCCAATTTTCCCGAAGTTAGTCGTAGCTAGTCGAAGCTGGCCTTCAACCAACGAGGTCTTCTACATAGTCGAAGGAGGTCTTCAACATGTCATTTTTTCAAACTCTTCTTAACTCGCCAATTAGGTCGCCCAAGTGGGACAGCCCCTTTAGGGCTAGCGGAATCAAGGGATATGGGGAGAAGGCTGGAACGGGGTACTGATTGTGGATGATCAGCCATAATCACATTGAATGGTGGTGCTGGCTCGAAGGGCCGAATGGCCTACTCTTGCACCTATTGTCTATGTATCTATGTATCTATGTGATAACCAAAAGATAAAGGTTCACTGTTATTGATTGACATTGTTTGCAAGATAAATACTGGGGAGAAATCTATACACCGCTCCCCTTCAAAGTATTTATTTTTTACATTCAAATGGTCATCACTGGCAAGGGCCACATAACTTGCCCACCCATGATTGTCCTTGTGAAGTTGGTAGTTTGTGTTGTCTTCCTGAACTGCTGCAGACCCCCGGATGAACATGCTCCATCCTGATCCACGACTTAGACCCAGTGATGATGGAGGACCAGTGATAAATGTCCAAGTGAACACAGTGCACAGCTTGGAGAGAAAGCTACACGTGGTGGTACTCCCAGATGCAAGTTATTTTTGTTCTTGCTGGTAAAATTCAAAGGTTTGGAATGTGCTGTTGTAGTTGGAGAGACAATTAATTGCAATCTAGTCTGTAGATGATACATAGTGCACTCAGGTGTACGGATGGTGCAGGGAATAAACGCTTAGGTTGGTGGATAGGATGTCAGTGAAGTAAAAATAGAGTCTAGAGTCATACAACATGGAAACAGGCACTTCAACCTGACTTCTCCATGCTGAACAAGATGTCATTTGATTTTTCCTACCTACATGCATTTGATCCATATCCCACTGAACCTTTCCTATCCATGTACCTGTCCAAATGTCTTTTAACCATTGTAATTGTACTTTACTGCCCCCTTTGGAAGCTCGTTCCATATGCCCACCACCGTCTGTGTGAAAAACCTACCCCTCGGTTACTTTTAAATCTTTCCCCTCTCACCTTAAATCTATGGCCTCTAGTTTTGATCTGGACAAGGTTAAACTTCGGGAGCATTCACAGCCACCAATACTCAGGTAATGAAAAATGAATATGTACAAATAAACTATGTTCCTTCCTGCAAGGTACAAATCCAACCCCAGGAACACCCACTCAATTCTGTTTTACCAAGGACACTTAATACTCCATAATACAAAGGCTACCTTCATATCCAAGGAGATCACACTAATCTCACCCTTGGAATTCAACTCCAGCCCATGTTTGTGATGAGAACTGACTGTAAACAGTCCTGTTAAAATCCTGTTTAGTTCATCCAGATGAGCAAATAGACATGATTTTAGCTTAAAATGTCATCTGGAAGGCAGCACAGTGCAGCCTGACATCAGCATTACACTGGGCTGGCAGCTCATTTCTGGTGCTGATGTTACCGGGATGAGATTTGAAAGTACAGCTTCTGACTCAGAAGCAAGTACCCTTTGAGCCATCGCTTAAAATGTTTGATAATTGACATGAAACGATTAAGGAAGGAACAAAGAGTGATAGAACGTGTAATAATATTCATTTATTCAAAGTGAAAGGCATGATATTTTGGTGCTATAAACAAGTTTCTCGTACATGAAAAAAAAGGTTGTGATCAGCCTAATTATTTAAGCTTGATCAGTTGTGAAAATTGGCAAAAGGTTACATGGATAAGAATAGATACGGCTAAGCAGATATTCAATCCAGCAACCATCAACATTCTTCTTATCGAGTCCACATCACAAGATTAGAAAATGCTTAGCCAGAGCTGAACACACTTGTCGGCATCTGCATACAATGGCATCTTGCGCTTCTTGTGCGTAGTGGTGGAAAGATTGGTGGAAACAGGGCCACGACGTGAGCACTCTTTCCTTGACTCCACCACCAGCATTTATCTGATGTGTGCCATGTCAAAATCTTTCCATAAGTCATCCTGGTGTTTTATAGTGCGGTTGGAATCAGTATAGGGTCAATAGTGTGATCATAGCTAAGGAAGGAATTTACTTAACCATCTTTCTCATTGAAAGGACTCGTGTGAATCCATAAAATATGATTTAGAATATTCATAACATTTGCAACCTGCTATTGTTATTGCAGGGTTATTTTCCTTGTACAAAGACTTCTTTCAATGGGTAGGAAGGAACTGCAGATGCTGGTTTAAAGGAAGATAAACACAAAAAGCTGGAGTAACTCAGTGGGCCAGGCAGCATCTCTGGAGAAAAGGAATAGCAGACGATTTAAGTTGAGACCCTTCTTCAGAATAAGAGTCAGGGGAAAGGGAAACGAGAGATATGGACAGTGATATTGAGAGACATAGAACAAATGAATGAAAGATATTTTTCAATGGTTTCAATAGTTTTGGTTTCAATAGTTTTGTCGAGTCCTGAAATGGGTAATTTGTGCATGTAACTGGATAGTATTAGGAGAAGAACATGCTGGATAGTTCTGATAGCCAATTCTGAATTCTGCACCTGCTGTACCCCAAATAGAATGAAAAATCAATAGGATGAAAAATGATCTTCCATTTAAAAATCTATGTTCCACCGAGGGAAGAAAATGGGAGCTTTCATGTCTGGTCATGCTCTTAGAAATAATGCAGGGAAGGCAATATGATGATATTCTAGGGGAGGAGGGAATGTTTCAAATACTGGAGGACTTCTCAGTGAGAAGAGCAGGACTTTCATTCATTTGATGCCATCTCCCAATTTCATTACACATATACACGCACCATCTAACCGTGGGCCTGACTGCAGTTCATCAGCAATAAATCCCCATAGCAAAGAGGAGATGTGCACAGGCCAGAGACTTGAGTTGTAAAGGAAACTGCTAGGAAGATCATCAACTTGACAGATGCACTTTGTTCTGCTTGAAACCTGTTGATCTTCGAGTGTAATGAGATGCATGGAGGTGAAAGCTGTGGACGGACACATTCCAGGGCGCAGCAGTAGTTGCTAAGGGATGCACAGAAGCTCAGTGCATCCACAGCTAATATTTTGTGGGACAGAACCAAAGTTTAGAGTCCTACCACCAAAGGACACTGTGATGCTGGACCTTGTGGAATAGTCTCTCAAATACTTCAGTGGTATTGTTAAAGGAGGAAACTTGGGTGATGTCAACAGACATACATTGATGGTACAATTAGTATGATAATAAAACTTCTCCTAGTTGTATTATCCTAAATAAAGTAGAATTTGGTAATAAAAATGCAGCCTGCTACAGGTTGAATAGACAGATTTACCAACATCAGTGCTGGCAACTCTGCACTTTTCTCTTATGTGTGGACTGCATGAGGAGTCAAATTCACAGCACGAACTGGACACCACTGATTTTGACTGTTTGAGTTATCGCCGGATGTCCTGATCCATTGAACAGCACTCGGGATAAAATGCAAACAATTCTGTGTTAAATGCCAGTCATTCGGCAGAAGATTGATGCAAGAATTTCCTTCAGTCAGAATAACTTTGATATTGTACACACACAGAATGTTTTTATGCTGTATCTTCTGCAAATTAATTTTAATTGGTAAAATAAAGAAAATATTGAAAGGTCTATCCAGCTGGAACTGAACCCTATGTTTTGTTTGGAAGCATTAGGAGCCTTATCTCCTGTGGGCGGCTTGCTAAAAATGCATTGCAGTGCAACAATGCAACAAAATCCCTTGCAACATTGTAATTTATTTATACAAACAACTGGTGCAAAGAAAATATTTAATTCCTCCAGCAGAGCATTAATGACCAGAGAGGAAGTGCAAGTAAAAAAGAGGGCTGTAGAATTAAAAATGGATTCAATTTTCCATGTTTACAAAAGAATAGAGGGAGCCCATTTCAATAAAACAAAACTTAAGGTATTCAGATCTCTATTGGGATACATACAGCAGAGGCTAGCTAGTATAAGAAATCATATTGCAAGTATGTCCTATACTCCGAAAAAACATACATCGAACAAAGAGCTGAATTTGAGAGGTGATGCATGTTAGCATTTGAGCAATTGTGGCAGTAAAAGTAAAGCAACTGTAACAATGTTCAGCCATTAGTACCTAAAGGGTCTGTCCCACTTACGTGTCCTTGGCACGCTAATTACGCAACCTCGTGGTCGCGTTGAGGCGCGACTGTCCCGCGAAGGTCGCGCGCGACTTCATTCGACCGCACAGCCGTCTGGTGCGCATGACGTCATTTGAAGATGGACACAAAATGCAGGAGTAACTCAGCGGGACCAGCAGCATCTCTGGAGAGAAGCAATGTGTGATGTTTCGTGTCGTGACTCTTCTTCAGTCTGAAAGAAGGGTCTTGACCCGAAACGTCACCCATTGCTTCTCTCCAGAGATGCAGCCGGTTCCGCTGAGTTACTCCAGCATTTTGTGTCTATCTTCAATTTTCTTGGCCCCGCTCTGAGAGTAGAAGTGGGGGCGGATCCGGATCCGCAACGGCCGTGAGCCCCAGGCTGAGCTCGGCGATCGTTTGCCTGCTTCTGCTGCTGTAGAAAGGTGATACGTTGCGTCGTGCCAGGGTCTTGGGCCTGTTCCACTTTGGCCGTCAGTTCCGCGACAGGCCATTGGCACGCGAAGATTTTGTTCGGTACAAAAATTTCGGAGCCCCGCGCGATGTCGCGCACAACTACATACCCCTCCGCGCCTTCTCAGTGGGACCGGCCCTGCGCGGCCATACGATGCCCGTGCGCCTCAACGCGATGACGAGGTCACGTAATTTGTGTGCCAAGGACACGTAAGTGGGACAGGCCCTTAGTGAATGTGTAGGAAGTGCCTAGTGAATACTTTATTTGGTTCCCTGCTGAGATTCTCACCGTCAATGAAGCCAGTCTGCAGTCAATTGGATTCACTGCATTTGATAGCAAGAAATGGCCAAGGACAAAGACAGTGGGATCAAACAACAACCCAGTTGTACTTTTAGAATTGTGGAACTGGTTGCATCTCTACCCAATCTGTTCAAGGAACAGAGGACAGAAAGCAAGAGAAGATGAGAAAGGGTAAGAGATTAAAGAATCTGATAGTCTTATGAGATAGAACTACTTATTATTAACTCCCACTGACATGCACCATTGCTTTCTTTGATTTCCTCACTGCTGCTTTCTCTTCTCAATCAAATGTGGTGAAAGGGCACATATCAATGAGGAGGGGAAGCTCCTCAGCATAAAACTTGACTCCATTGCTGCATGTCATGCAAGGCAGGTTTCTTCCCAAGAGTCTGCGCAAACATATCCACATGGCCATTCATATCAGAATGGTTCAGGTTCCATCCCAGCCTCTGGTGACGATCAAAGGAAGTTCACTCAGGCACTAAATCATGCTCGAGTCAGAAGAAGAAGATAACTGGCCAAGATTACCGAACTTTATTTATGATCACGGAAGTGACAATCAGCACAAAAACAGCAACAGTCCCTACTGCGACACACTTTGTTGAATTGTATACATGAATAGCCTTTCCAAGCCTTTCCACTCATCACTTTAATTTCATGTTTCCAGTATTTTGTGTTTTTTATGACTGTTGGCCAATCAATTTCCCTCCTGATAAATAAAGTTCTATCGAACCATATCGTATCATATTGTATCGATTTATGGGCATTTATCACAAAAGATTCTCGAACATTCAAACTATTCATGCGCAAGATTAACATAAAGTCATGATCATTAAAAAATATACCTATATACATCATTTGATACTTGAGAACAAGAATCAAAATATGTAAGAATGCACTGATGCACAACCTAAAGCATACCAAATTAAAAAATATATATTCAAACTCAGGAAAAAAGGGTGAATCATTAGTGAGTTCAATGCCAAGTATGGCTGCTGGATAGAATAATTACCTGTTTAGAAGAGGTAATTGAATACATGTAGTACAGATAAAAGGTCATTTGTTTTCCCCTCTGAGTTTAAAATTAACAGTATATAGTGGCCTTGAACTTTAAGCTCCTTGGCAACTTCCCTGCATGTTTATCATTGATTCTCAATTAAAGTACCAGCAATTTGCTTGAAACAAATATCCCTGATACTCTTTCTCAATATAGGTCTTGGGAAAGAACTTGGGATTTGGGAGGTTATGTGTTCAAAGGTTTCAAAGGTCTTTTATTGTCACATGTACCAATTAAGGTACAGTGAT
Organism: Malacoraja senta; assembly: GCA_038087875.1. Lineage (NCBI taxonomy): Eukaryota > Metazoa > Chordata > Chondrichthyes > Rajiformes > Rajidae > Malacoraja > Malacoraja senta. The sequence goes on from CM075977.1 coordinate 188,169,981, forward strand.
ATGCGAATTACCATACTGCCATATGAGAAAAAAAGCAACATGACACACAACTACATGAAAGTTAACATAAACATCCACCACAGTGGATTCCCCACAATCCTCACTGTGATAGAAGGCAAAAAAGTCCAATCTACTTCCTCTTTATTCTCCCATGGTCAGGCAGTCAAACCACCTGTCGGGGCGATTGAATCTCCTGCAGCCGGCGGTTGATCCTCCGCGTCAGGGCAATCTAAGCGTCGGGGGTGGTTGAAGCTTCTTGTGCCAGTTTAGAATTAAACAATGAGAGCTGGAGAGTTGCCAAAACTATGAAGGAAATTCAGCTCTGGATATCTGAAGAATGAATGGAATCAAGAGGAGGAGCTGCCCAAGGGAGCAGGCTGGGTCGTAGAGAACATTACAGGGGTCAGAAAAGACAAGACAAAGGAGGGGTTCCTCAAATCTACAATACATAATTATGTTAATATTATCTTGTATATTTTGGAAAATTAGAATGCAATAGGCTTTCAAGGTATGCTCATAATATTCCTTGTAAATCTTTCAGTCACAAAGAGCATTAACACTCTCTATTCCATTCCTCACTCTGTATATTGGATAACCATGCTGATGATAGGGGCTCCATTAATTTGTCTCAGCTTCGCCAAGTTCGAGATTGGTCAAACTCAAGTATGGAGCTCTTCCTATTCCCTATAATCTCTTTGGTTGTATCCTCCATCCCCATCCAGAACCATTGTAACTGAATAGTTTCAATAGATCAGGCAGCATCTGTGCAGAGATACAGAGAGTCAATGATCCAAGTCGATGATTCTTCATTAAAGCACAAAACACAGATATTGCCTGAGCTGCTGAGCATTTCAAGCATTTTTCTATCTTTTGTTTTTGGTCGATAATGTTTAGCTTTCTGTGAGCTGGTTGAATTTACAATTTAAACAACCTCAAGAATCTTCACACTATCCAAAACAAAGCAACTTTTTAATGACTGCCTTACAACCACTCAAAATGATAATCCCCTCCACCAAAGGCACACAGTGGCAGTGGAGTCATTGGGCCTGTCCCACTTGGCGATTTTGCCAGCGACTGCCGGCATCATTGACTGACGTATCAGGTCACTGAAAAAGTTGCGTCGTGATACGGCGTGACGCAGCGTGAAGCGGCATGATGACGTATTGACGTGCGGTATTTCCTTAAGTGACGCAAAATATTTTTTGTCGCCGCTGGATTTTGAAATGTTCAAAATCTTTCGGTGACCCTGATAACACTAATATCAAGAGTCAAGAGTGTTTGGTTGTCATTTGCAGCAACAACAGTACAATGAAATTTTACTTTCTGCAGTTTACCAGGCCAGTAAACACAATAACGCACAGTTAAATTAATAACTGTAATACCAGGTAACCATAATGGTGAATAAACCAAAGTCCATAGTGCAACCAAATATAGCATACTGAAAATCATAGTTGCTGAAGTCAGTGTAGTGTAATGTTCAAGAGCCTGATGGGAAGAAGCTATTCTTGAACTTGGTGGTCACAGATTTCAGGCTCCTGTATCTATTCATCATGGTACACTGGTTATTTGTGCACCATGTTATAGGAAAGATGTTGTCAAACTGGAAAGAGTACAGAGAAGATTTACGAGGATGTTGCCATGACTACAGGATCTGAGCTATAGGGAGAAGTTGAGTAGGTTGGGACTCTATTCCTTGGTGCGCAGGAGGGTGAGTGGTGATCTTATAAAATCATGAGAGGAATAGATCGGGTAGATGCAGAGTCTCTTGCCCAGAGTAGGTGAATCAAGGACCAGAGGACATAGGTTAAAGGTGATGGGGAAATGGTTAAAGGGCCTGTCCCACCAAAGCGACTTTTCAGCGACTGTCTTCGACCTTCAAGCTCGAGGGCACTGCCCTGAAAAACCTCGAGCTGGATCAACCGTCAGCGATGAAACTGCGAGCTGGATCGACCGTCTGCACACCAAACACACACAAACACATTGCAAAGGCGGGGGCCAGGGAAAGTGGGGGAGCGCTGTCTGAAATTCACATCCGCGATGAACAGGAAGGTAAAAGATGGCTGGCACAGTTACGATAAGTCCTTTAGAGAGCGCGGAGGGGGGGGGGAGAAGGGGAGAGAAGGGGCGAAAAGGAGTGGAGACACTTTTAAGAAGCCAGACAACTTTTAATAAAGTTTAACGGGCATTTAACATTACCGGTCGGTTTACTTAAGGGGCTGTCCCACTGCGGCGATCTAATCCATGAGTTAAGAAGTGTGTCTTCGACCTTCAAGCTCGAGGGCACTCGCCTGGAAAACCTCGAGCTGGATCGACTGTCAGCGTTGAAACAGCGAGCTGGATCGACCGACCGCACACACACACACACACACACAAACACAACGCAAAGGCGGGAGCCAGGGAAAGCGGGGGTGCGCTGTCTGAAATACACACCCGCGATGAAGCGGAAGGAAAGACGGCTGCACAATAACAGTAAGTTCTTTAGAAAGGTACAAGAACACACAAAAACACCATGCACAAAAATTCAATAAATTAGTACATGGTGTAGCTTCAGAATCCTCATATTCACTTCAGTCACACTGATTTTGTGTTAAATCATGAACATCCTTTCAGCTGGCCTTGCACAAAAAAAAAATTAAAGCTCTGTCAAGAGAGAATTCTCCAGAGATGGATTAACACTGACTTTCCAAGTGATGCCTGGCAAGCCACTTCCATTGTATGAGCATTCCCTTTGCTGTCGGACAATGAAAGATCCTTCTACCGGTGTATCCATTCTTTTTAAAAAAACATGTCATCTGGCTTCTTTGAACAGCTATTACAACTGATATGCCTTTTTGTATCCTAACATGCACCTTAGACTTCTCATCCTCTATCCTTGTGATCCCGTTGCCCGGTTTGGCAATGCCTTGCTTTTAAAATGCATCCTATTTAGTTCATATCTCTCCATGCTCTTACCTCACCCAATTCACAGAACATTTGGAGATTACTCTCTCCTAATCTGGTGCTGCAAAATCTCTGATTTTAGTTGGTCCACCGCTGGTAGTTCTACTTCAATTGTCTGGAAACACTTAAACCTAAATCCTAACAGCCTAATTCCCTCATTGGTCACCTGCCCTAAAATCTCCACAGGCAGTGTCAAATGCAGTCTGATAGCACATCTGAAGCACCAACACATATAACTACAATAAAACCATGAAAGGAATGCTAGAAGCTGTGGCTGTGATTTTTCCAGAATGTTTGAGATTCTGACTGGAACATTGTCAATTACTGATGCAGCACAATCAACAAGGATGTCAAACTGTCTTGGGTTGTGCCACAAAGTAAGCAGCTGCTTTATTTTAGGTATAATGCTGCAATAGCAGCATTGTATGAAGTGAACGACAGGTCGACTGCATTTGTTTTCTCATTCATTTACTGAGATAATACATCAATAGAATAGTTCAAGAATTTAGAAAAAAAACTAGTATTTACAAAAAGCTGAACTCAGCAGGACAGGCAGCATCTCTGGTGAGAAGGAATGGGTGACGTTTCAGTTCGAGACCCTTCTTCAGTCTGAATAAGGGTTTAAACCCGAAACATTACCCATTCCTTCTCTTCAGTTTTTTGTGTCTATCTTTGGTTCAAACCAGCATCTGCTGTTCCTTCCAACACAAGTATTTCTTACAATGTGCATGCTAACACACAGCCAGGCAGCAATATACACACTGTTGGGTGGCACAGAAGCATGGTGGAGCTGCTGATGTACAGTATGTGGATATTGTTGATTCTTTCTGTGAGTTTGTGGGTTTCCTCAATGTGCACTAGTTTCTTCCCACATCCAAAAGGTGCCTGGGTTGGTATGTAAATCACCCACTGGAAATTGCCCCTAGTGTATAAATGAGTGGTAAAATCTGGAGGAAGTTGATGGGAAAGTGGAGAGAATAAAATTAGGTAGCACAGAATTGGTATGAGAGGGTACTTGATTACTGAACATTCAATGCTTTACTTACAGGGACACCCAGGACCCTCTGAAAATAATATCTTTCACCTTTCAATCTCACATGATTTAAAAGACACTTTTTTTTCCTACCAAGGTGGATGTCACTGCACCTTCGGGTGTATGTGACAAATAAAATAAAAATTGACTTTGATCTTATATACTATGTGTTAAGACCTGACTCAAACACTTAGTTTGTCCATAATGCCCGAAACTTTTCATTCTTCTCCTCACAACTCATAATATCACATAGTTGCACTTGATTCCTTCACCCAAATCATGGATATAGATTGTGAATAGCACAAACACTTGTGTCCTGTAGCACCCCACCAGTCGTAGCCTCCCAATGGAAAATGACCCTTTAACTCCTACTCCTACTAATGTTTTGCCCATTAGCCATTCCTCAACCCGCAGCAGTTTAATTACCTCAAATTTACGTGTTTGTATTTTTGTTTAATGAATTTTGTTTAATGAATAATGGGTGGGTACGGTGGTACAGCGGTAGAGTTGCTGCCTTACAGCGCTTGCAGCCCCAGAGACCGGGGTTCGAACTCGACTATGGGTGCTGACTGTACAGAGTTTGTATGTTCTCTCCGTGACCCCGTGGGTTTTCTCCGAGATCTTCGGTTTCCTCGCACATTCCAAAGACATACAGGTACGTAGTTTAATTGGCTTGGTAAATATAAAAAGTGTCCCTAGTGTGTGTAGGATAGTGTTAATGTGCGTGGATCGCTGGTTGGTGCAGTCTCAGTGGGCCAAACGGTCTGTTTCGGCGCTGTATCTCTAAACTCAACTAAACTAAAATTCCCATGTCACACTTTGCTAAAGGCCTTCCAAAATATCTGAATGCACCACACCCATTAGTTCCTCTGTATTCATTCCCTTAAGGGGCTGTCCCACTGTGGCGACCTAATCTGCGAGTTTAGACGAGTTTGCCCTTGACTCAAACTCGCAGCATGGTCGACACGAGGTCCTAGGAGGTCCTATGAGTAGGTATGTTACAATACTTACCTTCAGCGGCGCTGCAATTCTGCCACTGGCCGTGTGCGCGATTTCTGCGCATTTAAGGGGGGGGGGCGGGGTTAAAACGCGGGTTTCTCCTAACTTGTCCTGTATTATATTTCGTTGGAGTACAAGCGTTTCCTACGGGCGTTTTGTGTATTTTTTATTTTTATTAAATCGACAATGTCAGCGCTGGAGTTATTTTAAAATCAGCTTCGAAAGCCGTCAACGCCGACAACGGGGACGGTTTTCACACACGGGACAGGTAAACGAAAGTAGTTTATTTTAATGTATAAAAGTGCTTCTTAAGAAGCCTTTAATTCATATTTTGAATGCGAAACGGTGATTCTTTTCCCCGAACTAATGGCAGAATTTTTCATGCTGATACGGGGTTAAATTCACTGCAAATCAACGTTCCAAATGATCGCGTTCCAGAAAACCTCACTCGCAAAATGATTTAAATGGCCATTAATTTACAGACATTTAATTTAAAAACATTCAATTCCTTCCATTTGGCCTGTAAATCCATGACAATGAGATTTAAAAATTATGTTATATTGTGAATTCTTGTGTGAATGTTATTTGGACACTTAGGCTATTTAAAAATGTTAATCTATTCTTAAGAAATTGATAGATGTTTAGATCTAGTAATTTAATTTTGTAATTAGCTACAATTAGGTAACTAACTAATTATATGCTTTTATTTCATGTCATCTAAGTAAGATTGTTTCATATTTGTTTCAGAATGCTTCAATTTATAATAACTGAAAATTTATTTCAGTTCTCTTAAATTTTAAGAAAGTTATGGGCTTTTGACTGTCCTCGATCACAGCTTTTGTGTTAAGTCAATGGAAAAGCAATAGGGAACAAGATGCTAATTTCCGAGTATGAAAATGGCCATAACCTTTTTAATACTGAAGATATGAAAGTGAATTAGGTGTCAAATTAAACTTCTTTCTATGCTTTATCTGATGGGATAAATTGCAGACTTTATTTTTTAAATCTCAAAATTTTGTAACATTGCTACTATGAGATCACTGGAACTCTCCTTCATGCTCGAGGGAAGTTCCCGAATACTCGTGGTCTCAGCTAGGTCGCGGAAAATATTTCAGCACGTTGAAAAATTTTCCGCGAGTAAAATTTGGTCGGCATGGTTCATTTTGACTCGTAATGCAGTGGTGTGGGGTCACTATTTAGTTACAGGCAGTCGAGGGCAGCCGTAGGCAATCTCCTTCGCTGACCGGGCATTTTGATTGGCTCATTGGAGTTTTCAGGACCAGGGAAAACCGACCGGTAGGAAAAATGCCCGCTAAACTTTATTATACTTCTTAAAAGTGTCTCCACTCCTTCTCCCCTCTTCTCCCCCCCTTCTCCCCCCCTTCTCCCCCCCTTCTCCCCCCCTTCTCCCCCCCTTCTCCCCCCCTTCTCCCCCCCTTCTCCCCCCCTTCTCCCCCCCTTCTCCCCCCCTTCTCCCCCCTTCTCCCCCCCTTCTCCCCCCCTTCTCCCCCCCTTCTCCCCCCCTTCTCCCCCCCTTCTCCCCCCCTTCTCCCCCCCTTCTCCCCCCTTCTCCCCCCCTTCTCCCCCCCTTCTCCCCCCCTTCTCCCCCCCTTCTCCCCCCCTTCTCCACCCCGCCCTTCACCCCCCCCTTCTCCCCCCCTTCTCCCCCCCCTTCTCTCCCTTTCTCTCCCCTTCTCTCTGTACCCAAAAAGGCAAAATTGTCCCTGTACCCAAAATGGCAAGGATTACTTGTCTTAATGACTACAGGCCTGTCGCACTGACCTCTGTAGTCATGAAGACACTCGAAAGGCTTGTGCTGGCCAAGCTGAAAAATATCACAAACTCCCTGCTGGACCCTCTGCAGTTTGCATATCGGGCCAATAGATATGTGGATGACGCAGATGTACTTCCTGCGGCAGCTGAGGAAGCACAATCTGCCACAGGCAATGATGGTCCAATTCTACACGGCCATCGTAGATTCTGTTCTCACCTTCTCCATCATGGTCTGGTTTGGCTCAGCCACCAAGCACGACACCTGGAGGCTGCAGCGAATCGTCCGATCAGCAGAGAAGATTATTGGCTACAACCTTCCCTCCATAGATGAACTGTACACTGCAAGGGCCAGGAAGCGACCGGGCAAGATCATCTCTGACCCCTCTCACCCTGGCCACAAACTCTTTGAATCACTTCCCTCTGGAAGGTGACTCCGGACTGTCAGAGCTGCCACAGCCAGACATACAAACAGTTTTTATCCAGTTGTTGAGCTCTACTCAACAGCCAAAAATCTGTAGCCTCCCTTTGATCTGGTATTTTGTTGGTTCACATGCTTGATCAATGGTGTTTTATCATTAATGTTTTATTATTATTAATGTTTAGTGTTTTCTGAGTCATTCGTAACTGTCACTGTATGTCATGTTGTTACTTGTGGGCGGAGCACCAAGGCAAATTCCTTGTATGTGAATACTTGGCCAATAAACTTACTTACTTACTCTCTCCCCCTCACTCCCCTTCTCTCCCCTTCACTCCCCCCCCCCTGCGCTCTCTAAAGGACTTACCGTACACTGCGGAAGCCATTTACCTTCCTTTTCATTGCGTGTGTGAATTTCAGACGCTCCCCCGCCTTTACAATGTGTTTGTGTGTGTGTGTGAGTGTGAGTGTGAGTGTGAGTGTGAGTGTGAGTGTGAGTGTGTGTGTGTGTGTGTGTGTGTGTGTGTGTGTGTGTGTGTGTGTGTGTGTGTGTGTGTGTGTGTGTGTGTGTGTGTGTGTGTGTGTGTGTGTGTGTGTGTGTGTGTGTGTGCGGTCGTTCGATCCAGCTCGCGGTTTCAAAGTGGACGGTCGATCCAGCTCGAGGTTTTCCAGGCGAGTGCCCTCGAGCTTGAAGGTGGAAGGCACACTTCTTAACTCGCGGATTAGGTCTCCGCAGTGGGACAGCCCCTTTAGATATAGTTCAAAACAGTTCTGCCATATGTGTGTTTTCTTTAAAAAAATCCATTCAGACTCTGCTCAATCCTATTATTATTTTCAGTCTCTTGCCACCTCTTTAATAATAGGTTATTGTACTTTAACTGCCGTTGATATCAGGTGTACTGGTCGGATGTTCTCTGTTCGTTTTCTCCGTTCTTTGTTAAATAACAGACAACATTTGCTGTCTTCCAATCTGTGGCACGTATTTCAGAGGTAATTACATTTTGGAAGATAACTATCAGTGCAGCCACTACTTCAACCTTTTGCAAATTAAATTGAGTCTGGATCTTTGCTCTTTCACTCTCTATGATATTTAGACTTCAGTCTATAGAGCTACAGCACGGAAACAGGGCCTTCAGCAAACCAGCTCCATGATGACCAGCGATCATCCCATACAATAACGCTATCCTACACACTAGGGGCAATTCACATGTTTTACCTAAGCCAATTAACCTATAAACTTGTACGTTTTTGGAATGTGGGAGGGAATTGGAGCACCCAGAAAAAACATACACGGTCACAGGGAGAACGTACAAACTCCATACAGACAGCACCTGTATTCAGGATTGAAACAGGGTCTCTGCCGCTGTCAGGCAGCAACTCTACCGCTATTCTACTATGCCGCCTGCTCTGCCACTATGCTGCCCTGTGGTAGTTTAAGCTATCCAAGCTACTTTTGTCAGATATTTTGGTATTTTCCTTTGCATTATTGCAAGATATACACAAGGAACAATATAATTTAGAAATTGCTATCAACGATAATTACACACTTAACATGAGAGGTGATGATGCAAGGAGCTTTCAATGTTTCCAAGGGATATTGATAGTCTGCCATGCCTCTCTGTGTGTTCATTTATCAGCCATTGTTAAGCAAGAATAACATTTGGAACTGTAGCAAAAAAGATAGCAACTTGTTAAATATTGTTGATTCTTGTTTGTGTGGTACGAGAAATCTGTTTGTTTCCAGGGCACAGGGATCCTCGAGAGCCACTTTGGAAGAGATGCATCAGTTAAGCAACACATCAGTTGTTGAATTGCACAGCATCCAAGTGCTGGTTTGACTATGAATTGGACATGATCACTCTCAAGGGAATTCCATTTGATAAGCAACGGTAAAGTACTGCATTGCAATATGGTAAAGTCTGCATTCAACCGAATGTACTCCTGCATTGGTATGTCAGTATATCCATTCAAGTGACTTGTGCAGAGGTGCATTGATAAAAGAATGACAAAAGGCAATATGTCTGCACGCAGCTAAGACATTTTACTTGCCTGCCTTATTGTAAACTCTGTACTTTCGCTTATGCCCATGTATTTGACTTACAGCTTGCATTTGGTTACGGTATGACACCCTCTGTATTATAAATACTACCAATACACTGAACATGGCATTTTCTGTTTTTATATCCTCAGTGCAAGACTTTGACATCACCTCAAATACTCCATGAAAGTAAAAAAATTCCCTCAGTTGCCCCACCATCAGCAGTTTTAAACTTACAGTACAGCAAGTGTCAACTGCGATACTGTAGATAAATAATCAGCTGTATGTCCCCCACAGCTCATGTGAGTATGTAGTCATTGTAAAAACACCTCCCTTAAGTATGATGAAAATCATGTGTTTTTTGGACTAATTATATCTGTGCTTCCAAGTAGATAGGACAGCAGCAGCTCTAGGCAATAACTCATCAATTAGGGATGGCCATAATGTCCGCCCTGTGAGCAATCTTCACAATCCATAAATAGGTTAAAGAAATCTGCCATCATTTGCTAATTAGATTTTGATATTCTTACAGAGACAACGCATCCATTCATTGAGCATTTCAACTGTTTTACATAGGATTTTCTTTTCAGAAAATAAATCCTACCCAATCAAAGTTGTGTTTGAAGCAATCCTGCTGCAGATTGTTATTTTATTTTCATACTCCATAATCTGAACATCCACTGTGACTGATTGTTTAAATACTGGAAATTACGATTTTAGAATTATAAATTTCATTTAGCCAAAGCATTTCCTGATCTCCACATTCTCCACCTCGGGGCTTTGCAATGAAGGAAGCAATTTTAAAAGGTGGTCATGTAGGGAAAAAAAACATCAATGTGCAGATGCTAATGCCAATAAACTGCTTTGTGATAATGACCAGGTAGTCTGATGGCAGTTGAGGGATAAACATAGGCTGGGATATAAACAACAACTCCCTTGCTCTTCTTTGGAATAGTACACAGTCGAGGGCATCGTGTTCATCAGTTTAATATCTTATCTGACAAACAGCCTCTCCACCAGTGAAGCACTCCCACAGCTACCTTGATCTGCCTGAACTGTACACTTAAATCTCAGGTGTGCAACATGAAGCTACAAACCATTGATGTAAGAGGGAAGCCTAATATCCAGCGAGAACAATTAATGGCATGCTATTACATGCAGGATATAAATCCTGACATGCAAACACCATCTGTACTGTGGATTCACATCAGCAATATATTTTTATAATCATCCTTACGAACAACTTCACTTTGGGGAACGTTGCCATTCAAGCTAATTTTGGTGGGAGTGATTATTAGTTTTGAAAACTCCGCTCTGCTCTAGTGTGCATCTTACTATGTCTGAATTGCTGATGTAGTTAATGGAGCACTGCCCTGATGGAAAATAGGTTCCTTAACCTTTAACAAACACCTTCATTCAATCTAATTATGCACCATCTCATTGGTTTAATTGCAATTTACAGCTGATGTAAAACTATTTATAAATATTTCATAATGTGGAACAAATGTAGATGTCCAAGAACCTTGTATATCTCTGATTGTTGGAGATTATTGGTAATCTAAGTTTTTGGTTGCCTATCTTAATATTCCTTCTGTGGGTTAACATCCATCTTTATATGTGGAGGTCAGGAGCCAGTGCATATTACTTGAATATCTTAAAAAAAACCAAGATAATTGTATATTGAGGGCATTGCTTTTCTACATGGCTTTCCAAATTGTATTTGGCAGGACTGGATGAGCTAACAGTACCAATTCTGACCCAATTCATACCTCAATCTCCAAATCCTTATCATTAGACGTGTTGATTATATCAAATTTATCTTTTGTTGTATAATATTCCATGTAACCATGTATTTATAGTGCATAAACCTGTAAGCACCAACCTCAGAGAATAGTGCCATATTGCCAAACGGAAGTGAGTGGCCTTTTACCAATGTTGGCTTTGACAGAGGCAAAGCTACTGTGACACAGAGTAATTAGCTCTAGCCCTTTACTTCAACAGATGCTACTCAACCTGGATTTGCTTTTGCTCCTGATTCCAACATTTGAAGTTCCTTGAGTCTCCATTTTAGATGTTGATGTGTGTTAGCATTCCCATCCTACAACACAAGTATTTGAAAATGTCTCCCTGTTATAAATTCATGCATACTGGCTTCAATGACCATAGCTACTGGTAAATAGCTTGAGCACCTAACTTGATTGTAGATGACTGATTCCCGCATTAAATTTGCCTGTCCAATGGCATGTCCCTTATGACCTGGACATGATGAGTGCAACTTGCAAATAAAATGTTCATTCAAGACAGTTGGAGCCAACACAGATCTGATGGAAAAAAAATCAACTCTTTCATTTCACAGTGAGTAGAACATAGAGAACAGTTGCTATAACTCGACACAGTTAATTAAAACAGAACAACTTTGAGAACTGATACAAATTTAAAAAAACATCCCTGGCTTCTCCACTTCGCTGATTCATCTAACTTGAAGATGTTTTTTTATCTAGCCTGCAGCATTTGGATCTCTTGAGTTTTTCATCACCAATCCAATGCCTGTCCCTTTGTTTCAGTACCGGATTTCAATGCCTCCCAGATAGCCTGCCTGATCTAATATGCTCATCATCCCCCATCCCCTGAAACCCATGAACCTTTTGGGACAGTGCAGTGGCCTTTCCAAAGACCTTGAGTGCCAAATGCCAGGTTTACTATTATTATTTGTTTCTGAAAATCAGGTAGACATAAAAACAGATGGTATTTATTTCATGTAAAAAAAACACACCATGTAATTAAGCACAAAATCTGCACACTTAAGCAAATAATCATTGAAATAAAGACAAAATAAAACTAAAATACTGTTAAACTAATCTTTCTAAAGAACGTGTGCAACTTCTTATTCAAATAATGAGATGGGCTAGGAAAGCTGGCAGTGATTAGTATAAAGCACAAGGATGAGATACTGAGTTTCCAACCCTTGGCTCATTAACCTAGGGAAACTCGTGGGCCCAATGGTGAGTGCAGGGGCGAGTATCTGCAGAAGCCCCCCACCCCCCCACCCCCCCCCCCCCCCCACCCCCACAGCCTATACCATTCAGTCTGAATCAGGCCTGATCTAATCTTATACTCAACAGTGCTCTCGTGCCATTTCCCTTAACTGCCCTGTAGATCATATATGTGTTGGTCTCCAACTTGAATATGTTAAATGTTTCTGCATTTACAACACTCTGAAATGGAGAATTCCAAAGTGTCTGAGACTTCAGAAAAATTATTCATCACCTCCATCTTAATCGGTTGACCTCTTATTCTGAAACAATGCCCACTAGTTGTAAATACCCCGACCAAGGGAAATAGCTTCTCAACATCCCCTCGGTCATTCCCCAACAGAAGGTTATATGTTTCAATAAAATACTTTTCATACTGCGTGACTGCATTGATTGGAATCTCAACCTATAAAAATCTAGTTTAGTTTATTATTGTCACGTGCACCGAGGTACAGTTAAAATATTTTGTTTACTTGCCATCCAGTCATGTTTAGAAGACTATACATGATTACCATCAAGCCGTCCACAGTGCACAGATAAAGGATAAAGGGTACAACATTTAGTGCAAGATAAAGTCCACTTAAAGATAGTTCAGAGGTCTCTAATGAGGTGGATGGAAGGTCAGGACTGCACTCTAGCTAATGAGAGGACCATTCAGTTGCCTGATCAGCTGTTCACCTGACCAGGGACAGTTGATTCAGTTGCCTGATCAACTGTCCCTGAAACTGAGGGTATACGTTTTCTATCTTCTGTACTCCTTGCCTGATGGGAGAGGGGAGATGAGAGGGTGATCGGACATTGATGTACATTTGATAATAATAAACCCAGATCTAAACCTACATTTCAATGTTTACCTGAACAACTTAAGGTTTTTATCTTAACTTACCTTTTCCATTCCATATGTCCCTTGAAGCTCCCACCATTAACTTTAATGTTATATACTATGTTGCCCTCACACTCTATCTTCACCCTTTTATCAGCTATTCGTATTCCTTTGATTGTTTGCAAAAAAAATCCCAATTCCCTGGTTGATCATAAATGTTCACAAGATTATACTTTTATTCAGTTTAATACTAACTTTAATGTCCTTTATTCACTGCAAATGTTACATCCTTTTCCCTGAACCACTTTGCACACTGGAGCTTATTATTGCTGTGGTTTATGAACTATCTTAAATGTTTGCCACTGTTGACCTGTCGTCCCACTGTTTAATTTATTTTCCCAGTCCACTTCAGCCAACTCTGTCCTAATACTATTATATTGAACATCAAAAATGCAGATGTTGGAAATTTTAACTGTTTTTTTAAAAACATTTTTTACTTTTTTCTCTCTGGGTGTGGGAGACATGTTCACCTGATCGGCAGCTCTTCTTATTCTGCATTTTGCACTCCGATATTTTTCTATGTTCTTACTGCTCCTATTATCTCACTGATCAAATAACCTTGTTTACACTATATATCTATGTTCATCCCTGTCTTACTCAATAAACACAAACCCCTCCTAACCTCCCTGGTGCTTAATAAGCTTATTTGGTGTCCTTCCCAGTCCTGATAAAGGTTATTCAACCTAAAACCCTAGCTCTGCATCTTTTTTTGCAGATGCAGCCTGACCTGCTGAGTATTTCCAGCTTTTATTGTGTTTATTTCTTAGTCCTTAAGTTTATAACACTAATTTAAAATCCAATTTTCTAACTGAATTTGAAATTGAACTATGCTTATTTCCCAGGGATCTAATACTATAAGATTAATAATTCTTGTCTCATTGCACAATATCAGATCGAAAATATTCTGCTCACTGGTGCCTTCCACAATGTGTGTCCTAAGAAATCATGCTGAATGCTGAATGCTATGGTGTCGTCAAAACCACCCTTGGCTATTGGATTTGTCCAATATGATTAAAATGGTCCACTATTGCCATAGTACCTTTCTTACAAGTTCCCATTATATCTTGATTTATACTCTTTCATACTTTACAGTTATTACAAGGGACGTTTTCATCACTGCCATTTCTTATCACCACTCAAACAGATTCTACATCTGAGCCAATATTGTTCTGAGCACTGCAGTGGGCTTCTTGATTAACAGAGCTACCATGTTGACTGCTCCTTCAGCCTACCCTTTTAAAATGTTCATTGTCTTTACACACTCAGTTCAAGCCTTGATCAACATGTCTCTGTAATGGCCATCAGATCATTCTCACCGGATAGCCATCTGGTATGTCTAAGCACACTAAGAGGAATTAGCAGGGAAAATTGCAAGAAATTACACTGCTTGGATCCAAGTCTAAGTAATCAATCCAGGAGTGAAAATAGGAAACATTCGACATGCAGAGTACAATAAAAAAGTAAGAACTTCATTCTGCCAATGCCAGTCTTTCAAAATTAATTGCTGATTTTAGATCTGAGATTATTAAATTCTGACTAACCATAGGTATATAAGATAAAGCATACAGAGCAAGATCATAGATCACCCATGAATCTATTAAACAACAGAACAAGTCCCACCCACTACATGACCTACTCGTTCTTACATTCTATACACTCATCACATCTCGCACAACACAGATGTGTCAAATATTTTCCAAGCATGATTAGTGCTTTTTAATTACCTTGAAATCTACAAATGCCTATTGATTAGACTCTGGGTAAGAATATTCCATCCAGCTGAATGATTTGAGATTAGTTCAGATTTGGAATTTGCTCCATTTCCTTTGTTGGCCTGGGCGTTAGTCCAGCTTTCTTTCCCACAATGATTAAGCGAGTTTAGATTGATGTTACAAGCTGATGAATTGATTGCTCTGAATAATCTACTGAACATTGACATTGCACATTGACCTGTCTTAAAACTGTTGGAAAAATATTGGAAAACAATTAAATTTCCCCACTTGATGCAAATCATTGTTCATTGTTCTTTCTTGCTGTCGACTCATGTAACTGCACTCATGCCTGTCAATAGATTTAGAATTAATTGCCATTAGAATTAGTGATGACATAAAACAATGGCACAGTTAAATTGTGTAACTATTGACATGGAATAAATTAAGATATACGAAAACTGTGACAACTTTGTCTATTTTCAACATGGTAGAAGATTTTCCTTTTGCAAACAATCTAAACAAATTGAAATGTTTTCAATATCCTGGATGATCTGTTCAACAATATGGTGCAGGTTAAACAAGCAAGGTTAAATATGCAGCTCGTTCCATATGCCCACTGCCCTTTGTGTAAAAAAGTTGCCCCTCATGTTCCATTAAATCTTTCCACCCTCACTTTAAACTTATGTCCTCTGGTCTTGATTCCCCTACTCTGGGTAAAAGACTCTATGCATTACCCTATCTATTCCTCACATGATCTTATGCACACCTATAAGATCACCACTCATCCAACTGTGCACCAAGGAACAAAATACTAGTCTGCTCAACCTCTCCCTATAACTCAGGCCCTCGGGTACTGGCAACAACCTTGTACCTTTTCCAGCTCAACAACACCTTTCCACTAACAGGGTGACCAAAACTGAACACAACACTCTAAATGTGACCTCACCAATGTCTTGTACATCTGTAACATAACCTCCCAACTTTTATATTTAATAGTTTGACTCATGAAGGCCAATGTGCCAAAAGCCTTCTTGAAACTCCCTAGTGCCCTGCCATTCACAGTATAGGCTTTGACTTGATTTGACTTTTCCAAATGCAACTTCTTGCACTTATCTGTATTAAACTCTATTAACCATTTCTCAGCCCACCTGCCCAACCGATCAAGATCCTGCTGCAATTTTTGAAAACTATCTTCGCTATCTACGATGCCACCCACTTTCCTATCATCTGCAAACTTCCTAATAATGCCTGGCAAATTCTCATCTAATCATTAATATAAACAAGCATTTATCGCACGTTATAATTCTGATTTGGGGCAAGGCCAACTTTGATGGTATTAGACTGGAACTTACTAAAGTTGATTGGAGTAAGTTGTTTGCCGGCAAAGGAACGTACAGTTTGTAGGATGTTTTTAAAAGTGTGGTGACTAGAGTTCAGGGTATACATGTTCATGTTAGAGTGAAGGGTAAATCAGGTGACAGCAAGGAAGCTTGGATGACATGAAAACTTGAGGCTCTGGTCAGGAAAAAAAGAGGCTTGGACTGGCATAGGATCAAGTGTATCCTTGGAGGAGTTTCGGGAACAGTACTTAAGTATGAAATCAGGAGGGCAAAAATGGGTAAGGAGCTAGCTCTGGCAGATAATATTAAGGGAAATCTAAAGGGATTTTAAGAACATTAAGAGAAAGAAGGTGACTAGAGAGCAAATAGGGCCCTTTAGAAACCAAAGCAGTCATGTCTGTGTGGCGCAGAAGGAGATGGGCAAGGTCCTTAATGAGGATTTATCCTCTGTGGTTACTTTGGAGAAAGATATGTTGACTGTGGAACTTGGGAAAATTAATGTAATTGTCTTGAGGACAATCAATATTATAGTCAAGGAGGTGATGAACATCTTATGGTATATGAAGGTGGATAAATCTCCAAGGACTGATCCATCCGAGGACACTGTGGGAAGCTAAAGAAAAAATTGCTGGGTCCCTGGCTGAGATATACATTTCATGAGCTCATACCAAAGAACAGTCTCAATGAAGCTGATCTTTAAGAACATGAGGCTATGAAGCCTATTGAACCTGCACTGCTATTGAACAGTATGACAGATCGTTTACACCAAATCTATGCTACTACCAACTCTGCATATCGCTGGCATCCCTGATAGTCCAGCCTTTAATGTACTCAATGTTTTCTAGTGACCAGCTCTCATTGTGTTTGCTCTCAGCATGTTTAGGCTCAATATTATCAATGTCTCTAGATGCCAGGATCCAATGCAATGAATCAACACTGCTACATCTTCTAGGCAAGTGTAATCTTTCTATAATCAGGAGACAACCATTCCTTTCTGAGGTTATTGATAGGAGGCTCAAACCACGCTCAGGGTCAGGCCTTAGTTGAGCACCCCAGTTGCAGCTTTCAGATATTGGCTGTCTTCAATGTTGAACTAAGTGGGCCTGGGAGGGGAAGGATCCATTTCTGGAAGGAGGGCACCAGCGGGACAAAGAAATAACATGGAATGGTCCTGATCTGGTCAAACAATCGAGCAAGTGCAAGAACAATCTTCAAGTACCACATCTAGATAAGGATCGGTTTGGTTATCATTGACTATAGCTACCACTTGTAATACTTCACTGTTTAATGTAGTTTATTTTAGAGATACAGCGTGGAAACAGGCCCTTTGGCCCATCGAGTCCACACCGACCTGCGATCCTGCACACACTGGGGCACTCGGGACAATTTTTACATTTATAGCAAGCCAATTAACCTACAAACCTGTACGTCTTTTGAGTGTGGGAGGAAACTGAAGATCTCGGAAAAAATTCACGCAGGTCATGGGGACAACGTACAAACTCCATACAGACAGCACCCATTGTCAGGATCGAACCCAGGTCTCCGGCGCTGCAAGCGATGTAAAGCAGCAGCTCTACCGTTGTGCCATCGTGCAACTGACAAAAACAGCATTGTACCTTTCAATGCATCACTGGACCACTATTTATATGTGTAAGGCTCCAAACCATTTCCAGAGATAATTCTGACCACCAGAATGCCTGGAAATCAGCAAAGAGGTTATAAAGGAACCAGAAAGTTATCTGCTTGGCAATAGGACTAGCAGGTCAGCCAGTATCTGTGGAGAGAGAGAGAAAAAGCAGAGTCATTGCTTCAGGTTATAGATCATTCATTGGAGCTAAAGAGGGAACAAGTATGTTTTAAGTTGCAGAAAGAGGAGATGGGTGAACAGAACCGAAGAAATATATGTGATGGCAGAGACTGAGATAGCAATGTGTTGTCAGGGTTTGGGAGGAATGAGCAGAAAGAGGCAGAGGCAAGACACTGAATGGAGGCTGCTCATTTCTGGATATCTAAATATTTATTACTAAACGTTTCCTCGTGATACTACAGGTCAACATCAGCAAAATACATGGTTTAGTTAAGGGCCTGTTCCACTTACACGACCTTTACAGGCGATTGCTGGCACCCGTGATAGGTCGCCAATATTTTCAACATGTTGAAAATTCAGCGGCGACCAGAAAGACGCTACGACTCCTTGGAGACCTCCCATGACCATAGGAGACCCCTCATGAACATACAGGTGACCGCTGGCGACATATTGCCGGTGTCCTCTCACGACCATACAGCCTGCATTGTCGTGAGAGGTCTCCTATGGTCGTGAGAGGTCTCCAAAGAGTCGTAGCGTCTTTCTGGCCGCCGCTGAATTTTCAGCATGTTGAACATTTTGGCGACCTATCACGGGTGCCGGCAGTCGCCTAAAAAGATTGCGTAAGTGGTACCAGATGACTATTCAGAAATAATGCACAGGAAAATATGTTTTTCTCAAGCAATGCTGCATTTAGCCTTAAGGGCCTGTCCCACTATGGCGAGTTTATCTGCAAGTTTGCGCTCGCCACAAGCTCGCAGCATGGTCAACACATGGTCATACATGGTCACTGGTAAGTCTTTTTCATGGTCGAGAGGGGTTCCCACATAGTGGTTACTACTCGCGGCCTCAGTTTGGTCGAGGAAAATGTTTCAGGAGGCGGAAACATTTTCTGCAAGTATAAATTGGTCGGCATGGAAAAAAATCTATACTTTTTTACTCGTAGGTTTAGTCAAAGTAGGTCGTAGTAGGTCGGCATGTTATCGTAGGTGATCGAAGGTAATCGAAGCTAATCAAAGGAAATCAAAGGTAATGAAAGGTAATGGAAGGTAGTCGTCTGAAGTCGAAGGTTGTCATCTTCACTCTCCACTATTGGGTGTCCAATTTTCCAGAGAGCATCGGCGATTAAATCAAAGCTGGTCGAAGCTAGTCTTCAACATAGTCGAAGAAGGTCGAAGGAGGTCTTCTACATAGTCGAAGGAGGTCTTCTACATATTCATAGGAGGATCTCTACATAGTCGAAGGAGATCGTAGGCCCAGGGACCATTGCAGGAGGAGGAGCGGCGTCCGGGTGGTGAGAACATAAATGGCGCGGGGTTTTGCTTTCCAGAGACCCATGGACTGTTGCAGGAGGAGGAGCGGCGTCCGGGTGGTGAGAACATAAACGGCACGGGGCTTTGCTTTCCAGAGGCCCAGGGACCGTTGCAGGAGGAGGAACCAAACACTGCAACGTTCCATTCAAGTTTCCTATAAGTGAGGAAGCCGCTGATTGGTGGAAGAGGACTAAGAGGAAGCAGCTGATTGGGAGTCAGATCCCTGCTGATTTCCTCCACCAGTTTGTATTGTATCCAGGGTAAGGCTTTGTATTGTATCCAGGGTAAGGCTTTGTATTGTATCCAGGGTAAGGCTTTGTATTGTATCCAGGGTAAGGGGGGAGAATGAGGGCCAGGGCAGTTTACTGTTCTGGATGTCAGATGTGGGAGGTCAATGAGTCTGATACCCCTCCAGATGTCCACATCTGTGCCAGGTGCGTCGAGATGGGGTTCCTAAGGGACCGTGTTAGGAACCTGGAGCAGCAGCTCGATGACCTCTGTCTGATCAGGGAGAGTGAGGAGGTCATAGAAAGGAGTTATAGGGAGGTGGCCACTCCAAGACCATGGGAGGCGGACAAGTGGGTCACGGTTAGGAAGGGCAAGGGGCAGAGGCAGGGACTAGTGAGTACCCCGGTGGCTGTACACCTTGAAAATAAGTACTCCTGTTTGAGTACTGTTGGGGGGGACAGCCTTCATGGGGGTAGAGACAGCGGCCGGGCCTCCAGCACAGAGACCGGCCCTGTTGCTCAGAAGGGTAGGGAAAAGAAGAGGAGGGCAATAGTAATAGGGGACTCTATGGTTAGGGGGTCGGATAGGCGATTCTGTGGACGCAGTCAGGAGACCCGGATGGTAGTTTGCCTCCCTGGTGCCAGGGTCAGGGATGTGTCTGAATGCGTCCAAGATATCCTGAAATCGGAGGGAGAGGAGCCTGAGGTTGTGGTACATATAGGTACCAATGACATAGGCAGAAAAAGTGAAGGGGTCCTGAAAGGAGAATTTAGGGAGTTGGGAGGAGAGTTAAGGAGAAGGACCGCAAAGGTAACAATCTCAGGATTACTACCTGTACCACGCGACAGTGAGAGTAGGAATGGAATGAGGTGGAGGATAAATGCGTGGCTGAGGAACTGGTGCAGCGGGCAGGGATTCAAATTTCTGGGTCATTGGGACCTCTTTTGGGGAAGGTGTGACCTGTACAGAAAGGACGGGTTGCACTTGAACCCGAGGGGGACCAATATCCTGGCGGGGAGATTTGCAAAGGCTACTGGGGAGACTTTAAACTAGAACGGTTAGGGGGAGGGACTCAAATAGAGAAAGCTAGTGGAAAATTTGGGAGGCAGGAGGCAGAGAAGGGAAGCACTCAGACCCAAAATGTAGGGGAGAAAGAAGAAAAAGATAATAAACAGAGAATAAGTGGTGGTGGGTTTCTTAAATGTGTATATTTTAATGCTAGGAGCATTGTAAGAAAGGTGGATGAGCTTAGAGCCTGGATTGACACCTGGAAGTATGATGTTGTGGCGATCAGTGAAACATGGTTGCAGGAGGGCTGTGATTGGAAACTAAATATTCCAGGATTTCGTTGCTTCAGGGGTGATAGAATTGGAGGGGCAAGAGGTGGGGGTGTTGCATTGCTTGTCAAGGACGATATTACAGCAGTGCTTTGGCAGGATAGATTAAAGGGCTCGTCTAGGGAGGCTATTTGGGTGGAACTGAGAAATGGGAAAGGTGTAGCAACACTTATAGGGGTGTATTATAGACCGCCAAATGGGGAGCGAGAATTGGAAGAGCAAATATGTAAGGAGATAGCAGATATTAGTAGTAAGCACAAGGTAGTGATTGTGGGAGATTTCAATTTTCCACACATAGACTGGGAAACACATTCTGTAAAAGGGCTGGATGTTTTGGAGTTTGTAAAATGTGTGCAGGATAGTTTTTTGCAGCAATACATAGAGGTACCTACTAGAGAAGGGGCAGTGCTGGACCTCCTGTTAGGAAATGAGACAGGGCAGGTGGCGGAGGTATGCATCGGGGAGCACTTCGGGTCCAGTGATCACAATACCATTAGTTTCAATATAATTATGGAGAGGGTCAGAACTGGACCTAGGGTTGAAATTTTTGATTGGAGAAAGGCTAACTTTGAGGAGATGCGAAAGGATTTAAAAGGAGTGAATTGGGACGTTGTTTTATGGGAAGGATGTAGAAGAGAAATGGAGGACATTTAAGCGTGACATTTTAAGAGTACAGAATCTTTATGTCCCTGTTCGGTTGAAAGGAAATAGTAAAAATTGGAAAGAGGTTTTCAAGGGAAATTGAACACTTGGTTTGGAAAAAGAGAGAGATCTACAATAATTATAGGCAGCATGGAGTAAATGAGGTGCTTGAGGAGTATAAATAATGTAAAAAGAATATTAAGAAAGAAATTAGAAAAGCTAAAAGAAGATATGAGGCTGCTTTGGCAAGTAAGTTGAAAGTAAATCCAAAGGGTTTCTACAGCTATATTAATAGCAAAAGGATAACAAGGAATACAATTGGTCCATTAGAGAGTCAGAGTGGACAGCTATCTGCAGAGCCAAAAGAGATGGGGGAGATATTGAACAATTTCTTTTCTTCGGTATTCACCAAGGAGAAGGATATGGAATTATGTGAGGTAAGGGAAACAAGCAGAGTAGCAATGGAAACTGTGAGATTCAAAGAAGAGGAGGTGAGGACACTTTTGAAAAATATGAGAACGGATAAGTCTCCAGGTCCTGACAGGATATTTCCTAGGACATTGAGGGAAGTTAGTGTAGAAATAGCAGGGGCTATGACAGAAATATTTCAAATGTCATTAGAAATGGAAATAGTGCCGGAGGATTGGCGTACTGCGCATGTTGTTCCGTTGTTTAAAAAGGGTTCTAAGAGTAAACCTAGCAATTATAGACCTGTTAGTTTGACATCAGTGGTGGGCAAATTAATGGAAAGGATACTTAAAGATAATATATATAAGCATCTGGATAAGCAGGGTCTGATTAGGAACAGTCAACATGGATTTGTGCCTGGAAGGTCATGCTTGACTAAACTTCTTGAATTTTTCGAAGAGGTTACTAGGGAAATTGATGAGGGTAAAGCAGTGGATGTTGTCTATATGGACTTTAGTAAGGCCTTTGACAAGGTTCCTCATGGAAGGTTGGTTAAGACGATTCAATTGTTGGGTATTAATGGTGGAGTAGCAAGATGGATTCAACAGTGGGTGAATGGGAGATGCCAGAGAGTAATGGTGGATGGCTGTTTGTCAGGTTGGAGGCCGGTGACTAATGGGGTGCCTCAGGGGTCTGTGTTGGGTCCACTGTTGTTTGTCATGTACATCAATGACCTGGATGATGGTGTGGAAAATTGGATCAGTAAGTATGCAGATGATACTAAGATAGGTGGTGTTGTGGATAATGAAGGAGATTTTCAAAGTCTACAGAGAGATTTAGGCCATTTGGAAGAGTGGGCTGAAAGATGGCAGATGGAGTTTAACGCTGACAAATGTGAGGTGCTACATCTCGGCAGGACAAATCAAAATAGGACGTACATGGTAAATGGTAGCGAATTGAGGAATGCAGTTGAACAGAGGGATCTAGGAATAACTGTGCATAGTTCCCTGAAGGTGGAATCTCATGTAGATAGGGTGGTAAAGAAAGCTTTTGGTGTGCTGGCCTTTATGAATCAGAGCATTGAATATAGAAGTTGGGATGTAATGTTAAAATTGTACAAGGCATTGGTGAGGCCAATTCTGGAGTATGGAGTACAATTTGGGTTGCTTAATTATAGGAAGGATGTCAACAAAATAGAGAGAGTACAGAGGAGATTTACTAGAATGTTGCCTGGGTTTCAGCAACTAAGTTACAGAGAAAGGTTGAACAAGTTAGGTCTTTATTCTTTGGAGCGCAGAAGGTTAAGAGGGGACTTGATAGAGGTCTTTAAAATTATGAGCGGGTTAGACAGAGTGGACGTGGATAAGCTTTTCCCATTGAGAGAATGGAAGATTCAAACAAGGGGACATGACTTGAGAATTAAGGGACAGAAGTTTAGGGGTAACATTAGGGGGAACTTCTTTACTCAGAGAGTGGTAGCTGTGTGGAATGAGCTTCCAGTGGAAGTGGTGGAGGCAGGTTCGATGTTATCCTTTAAAAATAGATTGGATGGGTATATGGACGGGAAAGGAATGGAGGGTTATGGTCTGAGTGCAGGTAGAAGGGACTAGGGGGAAGTTTAAAAAAAAAAGTATTTGGCACGGACTTGAAGGGCTGAGATGGCCTGTTTTCATGCTGTTATGGTTATATGGTTATATGGTTATATGGTTATATGGTAGGAGGTGTTCTACTTAGTCGAAAGATGCCAAATTTTCAGCGAGACAACAGGACCATGACACTCTCCTAAACGCACAAATAAACTCACCATAGTGGGCCCTTTAGTGCAACTTGAAAACATGGTAATGTTTAAAAAGTCTTCTTGCAGAGTGGTGTATCTCTGGAATTCTCTACCCAAGATGGTTATGGAGACTGAAGATATTTATAAAGATAGATGCACTTTTGAAAGATTGGTGAGTTGAGACTATGTAGCATTGAGATTAGAGGCGGATCAGCCTTGATGTGGCAAGCTTGAGGAATAGGCTTGAGGCGTCCAGAGGTCCAATCCTGCTTATATTTTCTTGTGTTGCCTTGGATGCCTAGAAGGGAGAAGAGAGTGTGTGTAGTTGTGGATATCAACGTGGAAAAGGACATACAACTGTGTAGATCCACTGGTATTGATTACAGTGGATTTTCTGTGGAGGTCCACAAGTTGCTGCTGGTGAATGACCATAGACCATATTGATTTCTCCTCCACAGATGCTGCCTGCCCGCTGATTATTTAAAAAACATTGTCCTTTTATATTGCCATTATAACAGAGTTATGCATAGCTTTCCACTTGATTCTAAATAAAAAAATACCTGATATTATTGGAGAAGAAGTCCTCAGTTTCACTTAATCTTTTCCCACTTTAAAACTGCAATTTCTATTAGTACTTATGTGCCACTTTAAAATTATCAACTTAAATTCATGTCATCAACATTTTCAGAGAAGCAGGGTCATGCTTTGCTTCAATTTTCACAGTCATGTACAGTGTTTTGCAGAACAGAAGAGGCTTGCACCATTGCATAATTGTACTCAACAACACACAGAAGATTTATTATTCATATTTCAATAAAGAATTTGCTCCTGTAAAAGTCAAGTAGGGTTTTTTGCATTGAACCCATTTTATCAGACTGCAACATTATGCTGAGAAAATACAGTTAATTATCACGCATCACACAACAGAACATCAATAATGTGGCAATGTCCTGTCACTAATTGCAGGCAGTATGCAAATAACATTACCTCTAAGCTGTTCTTTGCATGATATGTTCTACAGACCAGAAACTACAAACATCTGAATAGTTTTTTCTGTCAAATGAGATGAACATTTATCAGATTAGGCAAATATTCCAGAGAGGTGTTTTCCTTTACACTAAATGTATTCAGGATGTGACAAGAGTGCGGTCTAGGTTAGAGAAATATGCTCTCACAACAGTACCTATAACCAGTGTAGAAGCATTTAAACAGGATGCAAACTGACAGCACGCTCTTTCATTTATTTCACCTTCCACAGTGGTAGATGCAGACAGAATGTGTTATTAGGCCTAAGCTTCAACTTCACGGAGTCAATATATGTTTCACATTCATATTCTTTGCTGGTCAAGGTAACATCGCTTTGCATTTGTTTACTGTCTGCACAGCTGCTGAAACCATAGACACCACATGCTGCTCAGCTCAGAATCAAGAAGAACATTCAAATACGTGAATTAAAATCGAAATACCACAGTTAGTGGTAATGAGAAGAAAGTGCTGGATTTGCTCAGCAAAACAAAAAAGACACAAAGTGCTGGAGTATCTCAGTGGGTCAGGCAGCATTTCTAGAGAACATGGATAGGTAATGTTTTGGGTCGGGATCAGAAGAAGGGTCCTCTCCCGAAACACCACCTATCTGAGTCTGAATAGCGGTCCAGACCCGAAAAATCACCTTTTAGTTTAGTTTAGTTTAGAGATACAGCGCGGAAACAGGCCCTTCGGCCCACCGAGTCCGCACCGACCAGCGATCACCTCGTACACTAGCACTATCCTAAACACACTAGGGACAATTTACAATGATACCAAGCCAATTAACTTACAAACCTGTACGTCTTTGGAGTATGGGAGGAAACCGGAGATCCCGGTGAAAACCCACGCAGGTCACGGCGAGAACAGACAGCACCTGTAGTCAGGATCAAACCCAGGTCTCTGGGACTGCAAAGCAATAACTCTACCGCTGCGCCATCGTACCTATCCATGATCTCCATAGATGCTGCCGGACGCGCTGAGTTACTCCAGCACTTTGTGTCTTTTTTTTGTAAACCACCATCTGAAGTTCTGTGTATTGCCATTGGAATCACTAGCAGGTCAGGCAGCAAATGTAAAAAGAAGAGAAGTGGTAAAGTTTTACCACTAAGCAGCAGTTTTCCCACCTTGGACCTTCGCAGCAGTGGAAAAGACACCATCTTATTTAATCTCACCAACTTTTTCTCTTCTTATTTTAAACAAAATGCAATGATTTTATTTTGGGATAGTGGTGGTTCACATTTGGCTAGGAAATCCTGATGCAGGACCTCCCACCAGAAACATAATTCATCCATCTGCCTCCACAGATGCTGCCTGACCCGTTAATTTCCTCCAGCAGTGTGTTTATTTTTTTGCTCCAGGTTACAACATCTGCAGTTCCTTGTGTCTCTTAGTTATATTTGAGGTTTCGGTTGCATTTGACCAAGGTAAAACAATCAAAAGGCAAGATGTACATTCCACAACATTATTCTTCCTACGCAAAATAAGCTCACACTTCAAACCAATGCCAACCATTTAATCCCATTCTAGACTATTACACGCTCTTCTTTAAAACAAATGCACACAGCAATAAATATGATGTCTTATGTTGTCAAGTACATCATTCCATTACCCTCCTTTTGTTCGCACGGGTCTGCATTTTATTCAATGAACCCCAACTCAACGATTCCTCAGTTAAAGCATCTGACGTTCCAACAATCCATAGCATAAAAAGAAAATTTACCCATCTTTATTCCACACTCAGGTATAAATTAATAACGGTTTGATACTTACACTCCCAATAATTTATTTATCTAGATTTGATTGTGAAATCACTCATGAATAAAAATCCCAGAATGAATCACCTCTTGCTGTCCCATAATCAGGTGGCTGAGGTATCACAAGTGTCCTCGCATGAGTATTGTTCGTCTTCCCTGGCATCACCTTGGTGGATCTCAGTTTCAGTTTCAGTTTAGTTTATTGTCATGTGTACCGAGGTACAGTGAAAATCTTGTTGCGTGCTAATAAGTCGGCAGAAAGGCAATACATGATTACAATCGAGCCATTTACAGTGTATAGATACATGATAAGAGAATAACATTTATTGCAAGGTAAAGCCGGCAAAGTCCGATCAAGGAAAGTCCAGAGGGTCAACAAATAGGTAGATAGTAGTTCAGCACTGCTCTCTGGTTGTGGTGGGATGATTCAGTTGCCTGATAACAGCTGGGAAGAAACTGTCCCTGAATCTCGACGTATACCTTTTCACACTGCTATCCCTTTTGCCTGATGGGAGAGGGGAGAGAAGGAGTGGCCACGGTTTGACTCATTCTTGATTATGCTGCTGGCCTTGCCGAGGCAGCGTGAGGTATAAATGGAGTCAATAGAAGGGAGGTTGGTTTGTGTGATGGTCTGGACTGCGTCCACAATTCGCTACAATCTACATTGTACACTGGTTTTGATGTCAGTTCCACAATGGGATTTCCACAATTGCACCCAGTACTCTCAACATGAGATTATCTACTTTATTTTTAAACTACTTTTAATCACTTTTTTTTGTAAAAACCTTAAATGGCAGGTCCACAACAATCAACACATTGTTCAATTAACAAATGTGTGTTTAATCTCCTTGGTGTAGCCTGTCATTTTTTTGTGCTCATGTTAATATTTAGATTACTAAATAGTGCTTTTAAAAGTTTTAAGTGAATTATTTTATTTTTACAAAGAACTGTCCTTATTTTTAATTTTCTGCTTTTGAATTCAAAAGGCTGAAGAGTTTTGATGATGGCAAAATAAATTGTGGCCATGTGCTTTGTCAAAGATTTGCTCAGCTGTTTCTTGGACAGTACTTATTTTGACTCAGCTAAATGATAGTAGGTAGTATAGTAGTTCCACTGGGATCATTGCTGCATACATATTTAAGCCCTAAATTATCAATTACCTCATTCTTGAGTCATGCTTGTCTCTCCTTAATTATTACTTTGCCTTTCTTTACAAATAATATACAAACCCTTACATTTTCTATGACCTTCTGTACGTTCATCTTATGATCTCTCGCCTTCCCTATTTATTTCCCCACTATATTCTCGTGTACATGGCTTACTTCAGCATTGCCAGCCATTTGGAAAACATATGCCTCTCTCTTTATAAGGTTTAGTTTGGTTTAATTCTCTTCATTTACCCAAGAAAACGTTTATTTCAGTTGCCCTCTATGTTTTATTATGAACGTATCACTATGAACATGCTAATCCATCAACCTAGTTTAATAACTTGTCCGGTTAATTTGGGGCTGATCCCTTATCTCTCTGAACTTTTCAATTTAGCTTTTTTTTTTACCTCTATCGCATCATTATAACTTTTGAATTTCATTGAACCTTATTATTTCCTTTCACTGTTTCCCAATGGCTTTGCTCTCACATCAATTTTTAACCACATAGCATTTTCCTGAGCCATATTAAGCAATGTCTTTCTCTTTCTTTGTTTGTCCAAAAACATGCTGATGTGGGAAATATACACATTTCCTGGATTCATTATATATTGTTTTCCCCAATATTATCAACTGCATGGATTTGTTACAAGTGAGACTACACCTGGAGTATTGTGTGCAGTTTTGGACCCCTAATTTTAGGAAGGACATGCTTGCTATTGAGGGAGTGCAGCGTAGGTTTACAAGGTTAATTCCTGGGATGGCAGGACTGTCATATGCTGAGAGAATGGAGCGGCTGGGCTTGTACACTCTGGAGTTTAGAAGGATGAGAGGGCATCTTATTGAAACATATAAGATTGTTAAGGGTTTGGACACACTAGAGGCAGGAAACATGTTCCCAGTGTTGGGGGAGTCTTGAACCAGGGGCCACAGTTTAAGAATAAGGGGTAAGACATTTAGAACGAAGACGAGGAAACACTTTTTTCTCACAGAGAGTTGTGAGTCTGTGGAATTCTCTGCCTCAGAGGGCGGTGGAGGCCGGTTCTCTGGATACTTTCAAGAGAGAGCTAGATAGGGCTCTTAAAGATAGCGGAGTCAGGGGATATGGGGAGAAGGCAGGAATGGGGTAGTGATTGGGGATGATCAGCCATGATCACATTGAATGGCGGTGCTGGCTCGAAGGGCCAAATGGCCTACTCCTGCACCTATTGTCTATTGTTTGAATTTGTCATTGCTTAAACCACTCAAATGATCACTATCATTGCTATTGCAGATTGCTCTCTTGATCTTCACTTTTACTCTTTGTACCATTTCCTAATATATTATGTGCAGGTTTTTATCAGATAAAAGGAACGCTTTTGGATGTTCTTTATATTCCTGGTCTTCATGGAGCAGCATCCTTGTTGTTCACTCCCTTGGTCAAAGCTGTAGACTTTCTATCTCATTCACGCTGTCTGGACCCTCCTTCGGCTAAGCATTTGGTTGTCTTTCCAAATATTTTGATATTATTCACATAGGATTTTATCAGATAAAGGCAGGTTGATTGTGAGAAGTTGATTTGGAAATTGCTTAACATTAATAAGCAAACATGGAAACATCAAGCAAAGCTGACAATGTTGGTTAATTCTTAAATTAATGATAAAAGCATTGTGCTAATTACTTATGCCACCATTATGTAGGAAGTAGATCATATTTACAGTTCTCATTTCTCCATTCAAAGACTTCTGTGATCTTTATCTTCCATCTTAATAACCTCCCCAAGCCCAACCGCATCATAACATAATGTACTTGCTATTATTATCTGCAGGATCCCTCTCTTCATTTGGCTCAAGTTTATCTGCCTTGCTTTAACTGCCTTAAGTTCATGTTTTAGAATTCCATCTTTAGGTTTCTACGCTCCTCTCCTGCTACCTCATTTCGAGAAACTCCCTAAGACATGCCTCTGTGACCAAGCTTTTATAACCATCTATTTCAAGTGATTCTCATGTGGTGCAATTTTTAACTAATGATGTTTCACCTTGGGATTATTACTGTTATTAAAATGATGTAAAATAAAGAAAAATTGTGTTAATGCAGAACTGGTTTAAATTTTTGTTACATTAAGGAAGAAAATCCCATCCAGATCACTTTAGTATCACTTATACACCCATCAAATCTCTCATCTAAATTCAGATTGTTTCCAGATTGTCAACAATTCCATGTAAAGAGCCTGTCCCACTGTACGAGGTAATTCAAGAGCTCTCCCGAGTTTCCCCTGATTCGAACTCGGAGAATTACGGTAATAGCTGCTCATAGGTACTCAGGGCTCTCGTGGACATTTTTCACAGTGCTGAAAAAACTTCACGAGTTACCGCGTTTCCCGAGTACCTGCTGTTAGCATAACGAGCTGCTACGGGACATCCACGAGCTCCGACATAGCCGCTACGTACATTCTACGTACTTACCACGAGTTTGATTTTTTAAAACTCGGGAGAGCTCTTGAATTACCTCGTACAGTGCGCAGGCCCTTAACATTTGTTCACTTACAATAAACACTAGATTGCAATCTCACATATTGCATTGAACAACTCACTAAGAAACCAACTCTTTTTCAATTTATTCAATTGATCTTGGTCTTGAAGGATGCTAAATTTGCTGACAACACCAAGTCAGGTTGGAAAGTCAGTTTGCAAAGATGGTATGAAGTTGCAAAGTGAGTGGATAAAGAAGTGATACATGGAGTTGTACATGGAAAATGTGAAATCTTGGAAGGAAAACTAAAAGGAGAAGCATATTTTCTAAATCTTGAGCAACTGCAGAATTCTGAGGAGCAGGGACATCCTAGTGCATCATTCAATTCAGTTCAGTTTAGTTTATTGTCACGTGTACCGAGAGCAGCAAAAAGCTTTAGTTGCATGCTAACCAGTCAGTGGAAAGACAATACATAATTACAATCAAGCCATTCATAGTGTACAGATACATGATAAAGGGAATAATGTTTAGTGCAAGGCCAGTAAAGTCCAATCAAAGATAGTCTGAGGGTCACCAATGAGTTAGATAATACTTCAGGATTGCTCTCTAGTTGTGGTAGGATAGTCCAAATGCCTAATAACAGCTGAGAATAAACTG
Organism: Malacoraja senta; assembly: GCA_038087875.1. NCBI lineage: Eukaryota > Metazoa > Chordata > Chondrichthyes > Rajiformes > Rajidae > Malacoraja > Malacoraja senta. The sequence goes on from CM075977.1 coordinate 188,200,688, forward strand.
TCTCTGAATCTGAAGGTGTGTGTTTTCATACTACTATACGTTTTGCTCGATGGGAGAGGGGAGAAGAGGGAATGACTAGGGTGCAACTCATCCTTGATTGTGCCTTGCCGAGGCAGCATGAGGTATAAATGTGAACCAAGGTGAAACAAGTAGTTGGAAAAGTTAGTAGGATGTTACATGTAGCTGCAAAGGGAAATTAATATAGAGGTAGGGAGGTTAAATCTTAGTTATATAGGACATTGGTGTGAACACATCTGGAGTATTCCTGTATGTACAAAATCGGTTTCATTTTTTAAGGAGGATGGTATTATGCTGGAAGCAGCTCAGAGAAGGTTTATTGGAGTGATACCTGGAATGATGTGTTATCTTATGATTGGACAGTCCAGCCTTGATTCCACTGGAGTTTAGAAGATTAAGAGGGGACTTGACTGAAGCATATAAAGTCATATAACATAAGCCCTTGAGAGATCTTCACAGTGTGAATATAGAAATGAGGTTTCCTCATGTGGAAGAATCTTGAACCAGAGATTGCTGTTTAAAAATAAGGGTCCAATTCTTTAAGGCAGAGAAGAGGAGGGACATTTTCCCAGCAAAATGCTGTGAGTCTTTAGGAAGTCTCTTCCTCAAAGGGCAGTCAAACTATTTAGTAAAAATATAAAGAAAAACAACAAGTAAATGGAGATTATTTTGAAAGTGAAGTTTGTAAAAGGGATAGTCTGATGAATTGCAAATGCACAAACAGGTACACTGGTTATTACAGAGTCGATGGTTGGAATAATTGTGAAATGACACCAGCAGGAATTTGAAGGGGATAAAGAAACACAGGATTAGGACTAGACTTATAATTGTAGAATTAGCAATAAAAAATACTATGCAATGTCTGTATGATATGTGAAGAAATACATAAAAGATTGCTTTACGAGATGATTGATCGAGTGTCCCCAGAGATAAACCACTGAAGAAGACCTTGACTCAGAGGCTCAGAGAAGAACTTGCCAAGATTGAACTTCAGCCAGTTTCGACAAGTGCAAGTAATATCTGGATACAAGAAGTGGGTTTTGGAAGTTTTGAAATACAATTAAAGAGATGTGTAATTAAGAGTTGTTAAAGTGAAGAATTAATAAATATTTTTTTAAACAACAAAGTGAATCTTTGAATTGTTTGAACTAATTGTGATAAATATAGTTATTAAGCAAATCCATTGTCTGATGTGGTTTATCATGTGCTGCATTTAATTGACAACAGGTTACATGCACAATCGCTTTAAATAATGGGACAAGCATGAGTGGCCTACTACTGTTCCTAAATCAGATATTCATATTTTCAGACTAGGATGGTTACTTTCCTACCTTTACAAGTACATACCCTGCCCTCCATATTACGTGCCAAATAATCACCTTATTCCCAAGAAAGGTCTGTCCCTGCTCATTGAAATAAAGATAAGCACGGAACATCAATTGAGGTTTGATCTCTACCCAATTCAGTGATTAACTGGATATGTAATCATGTAATATAATATTGACTCTGAAGATGGTGCATTGAAGGTGAAGCTGGGTGGGCACAGATAACAGAAATAAATAGAGATGGTTGAGATGATTAAGAGGTTAATGTGGAGCATAAATATAGCCATGATCTTATGGGTTTAATGACAGAAATACCATAGAACCTGCTGATTTCAACATTGAATTTTACAATGTGAGGTGACACACCCCCTTTCCCCTCCTCTCTTTCCTCTGTTACCTAAAACTGGACGCCTGTGTGCCTCCATTTCACCATCTAGATGCATTCCTCTGGCTTTATATTTCCCTCCTTATCAGACAACCTTTAAACCCCTTTTCATCTTTATCCTAGGTACAATTAAAAAAAAAACTCTGCACCTGTATTCACCTATCACTTGCCAGACTTTGTCCCACCCCATCACTTTTATACATTTCCCCCCTTACTACAATCAATCTGGTAGGGTCCTGGCGAAAATGTCATCTATCAATTCCCTCCACAGGTGATGCCTGACCCATTGAGTTTCTTCAGCGCATTGTGTTTTGTTGGGTAATTAAATGCTCAAAACTCTATCCTAACATCTAGTGCTGCACCAATCTCTGTGACGGTGTTGGTGAGCAAGGAGGAAATAAAAATATAACATGATGAATATTGTCGATTAATGCCTTCACAATTTAAAATGCATTGTCTTGTATCAGGCTAAGCTCTAACATTATAAGTTCAATGAGTACGTTTTTTTTTTCTTGTTCCTAATGTAAGTACATGGTGGGGCAGGGGGGAGGTCACTTTGATAAAAAGCCTTTTCCTTTGCTTTTTAAACCCTGCTGGCTGAATCTCATTTCCAACACGGATTTAACCCTCCAGCTGTGCTAAAACTGTGAGTAAAATTGAAAACTACATGCATAAGTCACGTCCGACACCATCCAAATGAAACCCAGTTCACCATGTGGTGCTGCTAAAAACAGAGGCTACTTTAATTGCAATATCTCTCACTGATTCACTTTATTGATGTTTCTACCACCTTGAAAGATTATTGACAGAAGTCAATTCTCCCAGGTCTCGGAACAGCTGAGTCCTCGGCCCAACCATTACTGACCTTCCTTCCATCGCCGAGTCAGTGGGGATGATGTTCACTCATGATTGCAGAGCATTCAGTTCTATTTTGAACACCTCAGAATAATGAAAAAGAAAATCCATGTTCACTTACAGCAAGGCTTGGATTATCTCCAAGCTTGGGTTTATCAGTGAGAACTATCAGTCCTGCCAATCTAGACCATATCACAACACCTTCATTAAAAGAGAGCCTAACTGTTATCCATCCACTTCCACATTTATCTCTCTCCTTCAAACACACGGCTTTACCATTACTTAGTCCCTCATTGTCAACATCAAGTGTGTTTTCTATAACTGTAAAATTAGCTGGATAAACCATGTAAATACTACGTGTGCAGGGCATTTGATTGGTATCTGACATTTATAATCTTTATCTCTCAGAAGGACAAGCCAGGCAGGTGGGAACATCAACTACAGTTTAGTTTATTGTCACCTGTACCGTGGTACAGTGAAAAGCATTTGCTGTGTGCAATTCAGTCAGTAGAAAGACAATACATGATCATAATCAAGCCATTTACAGTGTATAGATACATGATAAGGAATTAAAGTTTAGTGCAAGGTAAAGCCAGCAAAGTCCAATCAAAGATAGACCGAGGGGCACCAAAGAGATAGATAGTAGTTTAGCATTACTCTCTGGTTGTGGTAAGATGATTCAGTTACCTGATAACAGCTGGGAAGAAATTGTCCCTGAATCGGGAGGTATGCGTTTTCACACTTCTATACCTTTTAGCTGATGGGAGAGGGGAGAAGAGTGGCCAGGGTGCAACTTGTCCTTGTTTATGCTGCTGGCCTTGTCAAGGCAGCGTGAGGTATAAACTGAGTTAATAGAAGGGAGGTTGGTTTGTGTGATGGTTTGAGCTGCGTCCACAATTTGCTGCAATTTCTTGCAGTCTTGGATGGAGCTGTTAAGTCCCTGTCCAAGTCAACATCATTTTAAATTAGAGCCGTATCATTCTTCCTTTACTACTGGCTAAGACTAGCTAAGAGACGATTTGTGAATTCAGAAGAAACTTCTTAGCTGCATACAATGGTGAGAAAGTGGAACTCTGCTTCACAAATAGCATAGATGAACGAGGACATGGGGAAGAAACTTAAATAAAGTAATTTCTTGATATATTCCTTGCTATTTCTATAATCATCAGAAAACCTTTACTCTAATTGGGCTATAACAAAGGCCACAAATCCCCACTAATCTTTATAATGGTTTATTCTAACCACGAGAGTGCCATTAACAGAGTGAATGTGTGAGCAAAAATGTTGTGCAGCAAACAAAGCAAAAATATGCTAATCTTGGAAATAGCTAGCTGGTCAGGCGGTATTTGTGGAGAGAATCAGTTTCTCTCCACACCTGCCAAGGATGATCTGATGGGTCTTTTCAGCATTGGTTTTCATTTCAGTACTCTAAACGTTCTTTCCTTTCTCCCTCCACCATCTATTCTTATTCATCTCCCTCAATTTACACATCCTCCTAAGAGATCAGCTGTGATGGCCTTAACCATTATCTCTCAGCCAGCACCAATACCATTTGCATCTTCAGTCTATATTATCAGAAGATGCAGATCCAGAGCCAGCAACATTATGGGGGACCCCTACCACCCCAGCAACAGACTGTTCCAGCTGCTACGGTCAGGCAAACGCCTCATGAAAACAGAGAGGATGAGACGGAGCACAGGCCGTCAGGACTGTAAACTCTTATCTCACCAGGGACTAATTTACTGTACTAATTTACTGTTGTGTTGTGTCTTTTTAAAATTGCTGTTTTTTTTCTAATATGTAAATACTGATTCTGTTCTATTCTGTTCTGTAGTTTTTTGCATAATCCGCAGGCATTGCCATTTTCATTTCACTGCACATCTTGTATGTGTATGTGACAAATAAAGTTGACTTGACGAATCTCCATCCTATCGCATTTTTATGTTCTCTTTTGTTCTTTCACATTAGCTGCCCCCCCCCCCCCCCCCCCCAACCACACCTCAATTTCCATACTCGGCAATTTAAAACATCTTTAATTTCCAACTAGTTTTGTTTTGGATGAAAAGATCTTGATCTGAAAATAACTGTTTCAAAGTTATAACCTAATTGCTGTCTCATTGCTTCAGAGATGAGTGTTCATTATCTCTCTATAACCATATGGTTTTCTTCTGGCTTCTTCAGTTTCGTCCAACATCCCAAACACTTGTTGGCAGGTTGATTGTCAACAATAAATAACTACTCCATGTATATAAGTGACAAAGTGAACCAAAGAAAAAATAATGTGGATGTGAGAAGGACTGAGAGGCAGGATTATAAAACAACAGGGAAAAAAGGAGCATAAGTGAGACAGATAAGATGCTGCAAGTGATTGCCATGGACGCAACGGGGTGAATGGCCTCCTTTATTGCTGTAATAAGTAGAATTTCCAGCATTTTCTAATTAAATCTAGGATCCGACCTCAAAACTTTCAGAGAGGATACCCTCACCATATATCAACATACACTCCAGCACCAGCTTCGCCCAACACCTCCGCTCAGTTTGCACTAACCAGCCTGACTTCCTGGTGGCTCAGCACTTCAACCCGAATCTGAACTTTCTGTCCTGGGCCTCCTCCATTGCCAGAGTGAGGCCCAGCGCAAATTGAAGGAACAGCACCTCATGTTTCGCTTGGGTAGTTTACACACCAGCGATATGAACATTGACCTCCAATTTCAAGTCAAGTCAAGTCAAGTCACATTTATTTATATAGCACATTTAAAAAACAACTCTCGTTGGCCAAAGTGCTTTACATTGGTATAAGAATAGTATAAACAAACAAACTACATACATATATCCCTCGCTCAGAGGACGTCAAGAAAGGCTTGATTTGATTTGATTGATTTTTACTTTATTAATCCCCTTATTCAGGGGAAATTCTGATGTCCTTGCAGCACACTAATAAAAATACAACATAGCATTAAGAAGTTTAACATTAAACATAAAAACATCCCCCCACAATGGTTCCCACTGTGGGGGAAGGCACAAAGTCCAGTCCCCATCCCCATGTCCACCCATAGTCGGGCCTATTGAGGCCTCCACAGTCGCCGCTACGGAGGCTCGATGTTCCTGGCCGTTCTCGCCGGGTGATAGTACTCCGGCGTCGGGAGAACCCTCTCAGCGGCTTGGGGTGCCAGGAACGGCCGCCTTCTTACTGGAGACCGCGGCTTCCAAGCCAACAGGCCGCTCTGGACGGAGCTGCACATACTGGCGATCTCGGCGAGAGATCCCAGGCTCCGCGATGTTAAAGACAGTGCTGCCGCCCGCAGCTGGCTGCTCCACAGACCCGCGATGTTTTTATCGGCGGTCCCCGCAGCTGGCCGTTTCACAGACCCGCGGCTCCGTGATGTTTTTGTCGGCGGTCCCAGCATACCGGAGTTCCAGCGTGGCGACCCAGACAAGGCATCGCCCGCTCCGCGATAGCGCTCCAGTGCTGTGCCGCCGCCGAAGCCGAGGTTCTGGCCAGGTCCCCTCAGGAAACGCCGCTCCAGGCCCTGCTGGTAGGCCGCGAGGACGGGTCGAAGGCGCTGCTCGGAGTAAGGCAACCCCTCCGACCAGGTAGGGACTCGAAAAACAGTTTCCCCCTTCCCCCCCACCACCCCCCACACATAAAAAGATTAGGCCCCCTGACTGCACCCTCAACGTACTAAAAATAATTAAAAAAGAAGGGGAAAAAACGGACAGCTGCAGGACAGGCAGCCGTTCAGGACAGCGCCTCCTCCGAAATTGGGAGTACAGATGAGTTTTTAGTCTCGACTTAAAAGAGTCGATGGAGGGGGCAGTTCTGATGGGAAGAGGGATGCTGTTCCACAGTCTAGGAGCTGCAACCGCAAAGGTGCGGTCGCCCCAAGTCGGCCGATCTAAGGGATCTGGAGGTGGTGTGGTGGGTGAGCAGACTTTTAATGTAGGTGGGGGCAAGCTCATTGAGGGCTTTGTAGACATAAAGGAGGATCTTGAAATTTATTAGGAACCGCACAGGGAGCCAGTGGAGAGAGGCTGCAGAATTTTGGACCAGTTGCAGGCAGGACAGGGAAGATTGGCTGATGCCAGTGTAAAGGGAGTTGCAGTAATCTAGGCGGGAGGAGATAAATGGGTGGATGATCTTTTCGAGGTCATCAAACTGGAGTGGTCATCAAAATGTGTGGATGATCTTTTCGAGGTCATCAAACAATATTTCAGATAGTCCTTGCTTTCTCCCTCCTTCCCCTCCCCCTTCCCAGCTCTTCCACAAGCCTCCCGACATCAGTCTGAAGAAGGGTCTCGTCCCGAAACATCACCTATTCCTCCTCTCCATAAATGCTGCCTCACCTGCTGAGTTTCTCCAGCATTTTTGTCTACCTTCTATCTGGGTGAGGTTTTCAATAGTGGGCCCAGCCAAAAAATTTGAAACTTTATAATGATCTCCATACATCTGGATTCAAACTTGATTCCTTCACCATCAAACTCACAGAAAGAAATATTATCGTTAGGGAAAATGCTCCATGCGTAGGATTATGAAGAAGGTAATTAAAAACTGATAAGTATTGTTTTATTTCAACAGCTCAGTGAAATATAATTTGACATTTAAATATTTGTTTCTAGTATCTGATTTCATAGAAAATTACATTGATTTTTGTTTCTCAGTTGGATGTTTAATGCAGCTACATTTCAAATAAATTCTTTTGTGTTTAGACAATAAAAACATTGTCAGGAAAACATAACACAATTTTTCAGTGTTGAAGGATTGCATTTCCCATTAGATTTGTTGCATTTCAAAAAATACTTTAAATTTCCCTTTATAACATAGGGAACATTATAAATAATTCTACCTGGAGGGGAAAGTAAACATCAGTATTTTTTTCTCCAAATTATTTTTAATTTATCAAAGGAGTTTTTGTTCATTGTGTTTAAAACTGGGCACTTGATTCTATGCTGTTCAGGAATTGAGTCCATAATGGTGTTGTGCCCTTATTTCTGTTGATTGTATGCCAGCATCACTCATTTGTCCAACCTTCACTAGCCATGTTAGACTGACAACCTACTTACACACATGTAGAAACAAGGAACTGCAGATGCTGGCCTACACAAAAGGACACAGTGCTGGAGTGAAGAAGTGTCCCAACCCAAAACATCACCTATCCATGTTCTCCAGAGATGCTGCCTGACCTTCCAGGACGTCGTGTCTGACTAACACACTGGTCCATGTAGAACCATTAATTGTGAATCAAACACTTGAAGAAAGTAAGGCATTGCTGATGGGGAATTGTAACCTCATTCTCTCATTCTTGCTGTTGCATTCCTCAACCACACGATTTTTGCTGTTGCACTCCTCAACCACACGACAAGCTAGATGCAGGAAAAATGTTCCCAATGTGGGGTGAGTCCAGAACCAGGGGCCACAGTCTTAGAATAAAGTGGAGGTCATTTAAGACTGAGGTGAGAAAACACTTTTTCACCCAGAGAGTTGTGTATTTATGGAATTCCCTGCCACAGAGGGCAGTGGAGGCCAAATCACTGGATGGATTTAAGAGAGAGTTAGATAGAGCTCTAGGGGCTAGTGGAGTCAAGGGATATGGGGAGAAGGCAGACACGGGTTATTGATAGGGGACGATCAGCCATGATCACAATGAATGGCAGTGCTGGCTCAAAGGGCCGAATGGCCTCCTCCCGCACCTATTTTCTATATTTTCTATGTTTCTATGATGGAGGGGGCACTTCAGATGGAGTTAGGTGTTGGAGAAAGAACCTACACATGACTATAAGACAGGCTCCACAGTAGGGAGCTTTTATTTAAAAATGGGCCTAATAGTGGTACCTACCTCACATTTGTAGAGGATGGGTAAAAAGAGCCAGATGTCCTAAGTTTTTAGCTCTAACTGCATCCCCCCTTGGCTTAATGTTTGGCGAGCTTTGGTGCTTCAATAAGCACATGGGGCAATCCCAAGGCCAGCATAGCATTTCCACTAATGACTAACATATTTTAATTGATCAAATGCATCATAATGCTGAGTTTTACACTCTTCCTATCTCAAAGAGGAAACTTACTTGTTTATTTTTTTTTCTATTAAATTTGACAAGATTGAGTGCGCCACTTTGTGCAAAACATCATGCCACGATGTAGATTCAAGATAGCTGCAAGGCTATCTGCAAAAACAAAATTAAATGCCCACAGCAAATAAATTATCATACCAATTTGATTTTGGCTCGCCTGATGTCTCATTTCTACAGAAGTTATTAAACTTGATGTTGAGGTTAATGGCAAAGTGATTGTGTTTGCAGCCTATTCAGGCCTATGCAGTGAAATATATGGGAATGTGGGAATAGTTGTGTCTAGTTCCATAGGTTATTATTCCCCATAAACATTGACTGACTTTCACTGCTATTCAGAATTGATGCCATTGAGGAATGTGCCGCTGGGACATTATGGATGCCAGTTGGCCAGTTGTTAAACATGACTAATGGAGGTCGGGTAAACAAATAATGCTGGCCAATAACCCTCCAATTTCTAATGCAATCAACAGGTGTAAAAGCCAATATTTTCTCAAGTCCCATCATGAATGCAACCAGACCACCTTTTTTAAATTTCATGCCCTGCACCATGACCATTTCCTTTTTTCTCTTCTACCTTCCAGGAGAAGGGTCTCGACCCAAAACATCGGCAGGTCTGAAGAAGGGACTCAACCCAAAATGTCGCCAAGGTCTGAGGAAGGGTCTTGACCGAAACTTTGTCAATTCCTTCTCTACATAGATGTTGCCTCACCCACTGAGTTTCTCCAGCATTTTTTGTCTACCTTAGATTTTTCCAGCATCTGCAGTTCTTTCTTAAACAGCTTGAAAGCTCAGATGCCCAGGCTTAAGAACAGCTTCTTCCCTACCGCTATCTGATTCCACTATCATTGCTTTCACACTCCCCTCAAGGAGGCGCTGCCACATACTCTCACTTAACTCTACATATCTTGGTTATTCCATGATTGCATTTAGTGTTCTTTGACATAATTCTGTTTGCACTAGTCTTTGCACCATTCTGCTGTTCTTACATTCATTGTATTTTTTGTGCCCTTATTGTATTTATTATTTACTCTATAAACTAGGAATTTTATTGCACTGGTATGTATGATAATAAACTAAGCTGAATTCAAACCCGAGTCCCACAGAATTCCTGGCATTCTGCTGCAGTGAGATGAGGAATCGATCATATTGAAATATTTTCATGGAGAGCAAAAAAGTACAAAATAAAGATTCAAAGATGAAAATGGACATGTGATGAAATATCATAATTAAACTTGCACCCTTGCACTAGGGACTATAGTTATGTACTATATATTTTTTTAATTTGCTGTACTTTTTTTTTTTTTTTAAGTCAAGTCAACTTTATTTGTCACATACACATACAAGATGTGCAGTGAAATGAAAGTGGCAATGCCTGCAGATTGTGCAAAAAACTACAGAACAGAATAGAACAGAATCAGTATTTACCGTACATGTTAGAAAATAATGTTTTACAAAAGACACAACACAACAGTAAATTAGTACAGTAAATGAGTCCCTGGTGAGATAAGAGTTTAATCCTCATGGCCTGTGGGAAGAAACTCCGTCTCATCCACTCTGTTTTCACAGCATGAGAGCGGAGGCATTTGCCTGACCATAGCAGCTGGAACAGTCCGTTGCTGAGGCAGTAGCGGTCCCCCATAATGTTGCTGACTCTGGATCTGCACCTCCTGATGTATAGGTCCTGCAGGGGGGCGAGTGTAGTTCCCATAGTGTGTTCGGCCGAATGCACTGCTCTCTGCAGAACCTTCCTGTCCTGGGCAGAGCTGTTCCCAAACCAGTTTTTTGATGTTGCCGGACAAGATGCTTTCTACAGCCCCAGATTAGAAGCATTGAAGGATCCTCAGAGAGACTCTGAATTTCCTCAGCTGCCTGAGGTGTTTAAGGCGCTGCCCTGCCTTACTCACCAGTGCGGCAGTGTGTGTTGTCCAAGTCAGATCCTCTGTGATGTGGACTCCCAGGTATTTAAAGCAGCTCACCCTACCCACAGTAGTCCCGACTGGGCTTGTTATGTTTTCTATTGAGTACTTTGCTTACAAATGTGTTATGCTGCTGCAAGTGAGAATTTCATTGTTCAGTTTTGGTACATATGACAAATAAACAATAACTAAATAGACTTGAGTCTTGACTCTTCTGACGAAAAGCTGCTTGAACTATTTATCTAGTACAGTATGTTGGAAGATGGAATTTCATTGTCAGGATTCAGTGCTGTTTCCTCCATGGATAGTACAAGATAAAACTTAGAGCAATGATAAGGCATGAGCAGAGTTGGTATTTTTACCAGTTAAAATTTACACTGTTAGACCTACTTCCAGTGCAAAATGTTACATTTTCACGTGATATTCTATTGAAAAAGCCGTAAAAAGAGTAGGTTAGAAAGTCAATTGCTCAACAGTTATGAAAGGGATGGCACAGCGGTGTCCTCGTAGAGCTGCTGCCTCGCTGTTACAGTGACGAGTTCAGTGCTGATCTCTGGTAATGTCTGTGCAGTTTGCATGTTCTCTCAGTGATTGTGCAAGTTTCCTTGCAATGCCTTGGTTATCCGCCACATGTCAAATAAGTGTGGATTGGGAGGTTCATTGGTCACTGTTTGTTACCCCTTGTGTGTAGGTACGTAGTAGATTTGGGGGAGTTGCGTAGTGTGGAAAATATTTGAGTAAATGTGTGTTCAGTGTTCAGCGTGGATTTGCTATTTGTTTCAGTCTTCTTTACAAGTCCTCCCCAAGTTATGGCAGGATTCCGTTCCTGTGAACTGTCTTGCAGTATTTCCACACAGCAGAAGATGCCAGTAAATACATCCCACTGGTCTCCCAAGTGTTCATTCATATAAACGTGCTGACGTATGACAGGTATTTCTAAGTTGGGAAGCACCTGCAACTCTAAAGACAGCAACCATTTTACGGGCTGTCCAGAATATTCAAAGTCCAAAATCAATCACAAAATGTGGTCAGCATTTCTGAACATACATACTATAGATATATTACAAAACCCTGCCAATATGCTTGTGATACCTGCACACAGATGCCAGATGCTGTACAGCAGAAAAGTCAGGGAATGTGAAAGGCATGTTTGATGTAGCTCATATAACCTTTGTGCTTGCATATTTGTTGCTGAGATAACATGGGTCTCAAGTAAAGGAGCAGATCTCAACAGAAGACAAGGCTTTCTGAAGTGCAAGTTAGTAACATCTTGTGACTACATAAGTCCTGTGAGGACGACTGTTGAGAAAACCAAATCTCTCTGATGAACGGTTCAATACTGCAGAAAAAAGCAAATGGCTGTGTTAGGAGATCCCACCATAACCTCATATCTGTAATTTCTTAGAACTCTTAAAAAGTCACCATAACTGTGGGTAACCACAGTAAGGCAATGAAAATCTCATCATGATGTCCTTGAAGCGCAAGTCATATGAAAATCCTATTATCTTGGTCCCAGAAGTTAGTGCAAATCTGTTGTGCAGCTTCACTGATGCCTGCTGGAATCTTTAGACTATTGATCTTATGCCCCTATCCCACATAGGAAACCTGAACGGAAACCTCTGGTGACCTTGCCTGCGACACAAGGTTTCCATGATGTCGCTGGAGGTTTTGGTCACTCTCCCTAATGGTCGAAAGTGGTTTCCGCGTGGTCGAGGCTTCTTCTAGGTTGCTTCGATTGTTTCAACATCATCAAAACCAGCCTCGACTAAAAATAGGTTGCCGTTTGGTCGAAGCCAGTGGAGTGGGGTTGCTATTTACTTACAGGCAGTCGAAGGCCATCTCCTTCGCTGACCGGGTATTTTGATTGGCTCATTGGAGTTTCACGACCTAGAAGACCCACCGGAAGGTAAAATGCCCGCTAAACTTTATTAAACTTCTTTAATTAAACATCCCCCAACCGGAATGTAAATTTCAATAGATAGGGTTCAATAATTTTTAGTCGGAAAATAAGGCAGGCCATGCCTACCAGCAGTAATTTATCAGATCTTTAGTAATAGGTCCTGAAATCTTATCTCGCCAGAAAAAAGAAAAAAATTGCAGAAAGAGGCTACATGATTCTTTATTCTTCCCACAGAAGGATTGGAATTCATTGGTTGAATTGCATGAATTTGCTTTGATATCTGTGGGAAGATGAACACATAGAACACAAAACTGATTTGGCTTTTGACTTGCTGAAATGATTGAGCAAAATTTCAGACTATTCTACCATGTTCTCACTTATTTGAACAGAGTCTATTGTAATCCACAGATGGCATTTCTAGAGTTTCACTTTACTCCATTTTTTTTATTTTGCCATCTCCCCCTCTCTAAGACATTTAAGCTTCAATTCTATTTCTACCCCTATGCTTATCCTGCAGTAAGTTAATGTGGCACTTCAACTTTAATTGGGATGCTGGAGTACTCTGGAGAGTGATTGAGATTATCTTCTCATCTCCAATTTTACTTGAAGCTTGCTAAATTTTGTTTCTCATTCTGTGATCACTTGCCAAGTTAAATAACATGCACATATCTACGTTTTTCTTGCCTTTCGACGTTCTATATACTCTGCAGTTTAGCCAGTCCATTCAGACGAAAAGAATGAACAAAATCACTTTGGATTGGTATTTTACAGAGAGTATTGGTTGCCTGGTGTATGCAACCAGAGATGGCAGTGAAGGCCGATACCATAGTGGCATTTAAGAAGCTTTTAGATAGTCAAATGGATATGCAGGGAATGGAAAGAAATGGACCATGTGCAGATAATATTAATTGAACCTGACATCATGTTCAGCATGGAGTCATGTGCGAAAAGGCCTGTTCCTGAATGTTGCATAATATTCTTAATTCTAAGAACCTGGGAATAGGAATGGGCCATATGGTCTCTTGAGATCCTTCTGCCTTTTGAGGCTGATCTGTAACCAGTGTATTTATCTGCTTTCCTCCATGTTCTTCACCAGCTTCAGAGAAAGATCAATCAATTTCAGTCTTGAAAGCTTTATCTGTCCCCAGCTTCCAACACTTCAGGCTACAAAGCCCCCATTTGCGACTACTCTTTATGTAGAAAAAAAAGTCCTTCCCACTTTACTCCCAAATAAAACACTACAATTTTAGGAATAACCTGACTATAATTTTTTTTTCACTTCATCAAATTCCTTCAAAAGTTCTAACACCTTGAATGAATGACCCCTTAATCTCTTGTATTCAAAGGAACTCGAAACAGGATTATATTTGCTGTCTTTCTAATTACATTTCTTAAATCCATTGTCTTTCTGGCAACACACACTGCATCCGATTGAATGCCATTATATACTTCCTATAGATGTTATATATTACAACACAGAAGTCATTAGGTCACAGGGTCCGCACCAACTTGTAACATAATAATTAATATAGTCCTATTCCCCCTCTTCTTATTTCCCTACCACTACATTTTCGCATATGCCATCATCTCTCCTTTGATTCTTTTTGCCATTTACCAAGAAAAGGGGTAGTTCACAGAAGCCAACTAACCTTTCTGTGATTATTTGGGAAATCGTTGGAAACTGGAGCACATGGCAGAAAATCATGCAGTCACAGTGAGAACATGTAAACTCCACACTGACAGCACTTGTTGCAAGGATCAAACTGGGGTCCCTGGAACTGTGAGGGACCACCATTAACTGCAGCATTGCAGTGTTCTAGGTTTTTGCAAAACCCAGTAACATCCAGGAGAAGCTAACTAAAGCTCTGCACAAACTTCATCACAATTCAGACAACCTTTCACAATAAGACTGCTGCGTGCCATTTACTAGCTGTGGGCTGTTCTCAAATTGTTAGATTCAAATTTATCTGAGACTTTTCAGTACTATCACCAAAGCGATTTTGTCTCTGTTTGGAAGATTGGTTTAAATTCAGTTCTCTGACGCAGCAGGATAAGATGTACAACAGTCCCTCGCATAATACCAGCTCAACCACAGTGCTGTAAATTGCAGGACATAAGATTTACTCTTCATGAACCATTTTTTGCTCTGTAGATTTCAAAGGACTCTCAGCTAAATTGGTTTTCTGAGGGGGAAGGCAGATAGCAGATGTGAAGGTAATGAGGATTTCAAGTTAGATTAAAACGGCAAAAAAAGTCTCAGATTGAACTTAATTTGAAAACATTTCACTTAGTTCTTGAAACTGAAATCCAATCGCAAATTAGCTTCAAACACTGAATATCCTGATGATGTGAAAACAGAAATTCTGGAAACACTAATCAACTGATGCAGCTTCTGTGGACAGAAGATTGCCAGTACCTTTACATGAACTGATCTACGGTAGTTTAATGAAAGGTCTTTGAAATGAAATGTTAATTGTGTTTAACTCAATACAGAAAACCTGTTGAATTCCTGGCCCAAGGCTGTTTAATGCAGAGAAGGTGGATCTGGGAATGCTACTGAGAACTTCAAGGTCATACATCAGAGGCATGCAGAGGTTAGTGTAAGAGGCGCGGTATGGTGGTGCAATGGTGGAGTTCCTGCCTAACATCGCTTGCAGTACCAGAGACCCGGGTTCGATCCCGACTACGGGTGCTGTCTGTATGGAGTTTGTACCTTCTCCCCCTAGCCGTGTGGGTTTTCTCCGAGATCTTCGTTTTTCTCCCACACTCCAAAGACATATAGGTAAATTAGCTTGGTAAATGTAAAAATTGTCCCCAGTGTGTAGGACGGTGTTAATGTGTGGGGATCGCTGGTCGACGCAGACTCGGTGGGCGGAAGGGCCTGTTTCCACGCTGTATCTCTAAACTAAACTAAAAAGGTAGAAGAAGCACACCATCTCACAAACTACCCATCCCTGACTCTTCAGCCACCTCATGCCTCATCTGTGGTAGAATTTGTCATTCCTACATTCACCTCATTCACTATCTAAGAACACTACAACAGAGTGTAAATACAACAAATAATCCTCCGAAACTTCCGCCACCTCCAACGGGATCCCACCACTAGCCACATTTTCCCATCTCTACCGCTTTCCCCTTGCCCAGAGACCATTCCCTCCGCAACTCCCTGGTTAACTCAACCCTTTCAAACCAAACCACCCCCTCCCCAGGCACCTTCCCCTGCAACCTCAGAAGAAGCAACACCTGTCCCTATACCTCCTCCCTCGACTCTGTCCAGGGATCCCGACAGTCCTTTCAGGTTAGGCAGAGGTTCACTTGCAATTCCTCCAATCTACTGTATCTGTTGTTCAAGATGTGAACTCTTATCATCGGCGAGACCAAATGCAGACTGGGCGATCGTTTCACGAACACCTTCGCTGAGCTGTCTGAACGTACCTAATCTGCTGGTTGCCGGACACTTTAATTCTCCTTCCCATTCCTATGCAGACCTTTCTATCCTAGGTCTCCTCCATTGGCAGAGTGAGGCTAAACGCAAATTGGCGGAACAGCATCTCATATTCCGCTGGGGCAGCTTATAGCCCAGTTGTAAGATTATTGATTTCTCTCACTTCAGGTAGCCCCGGCATTCCCACTCTCTCTATCCCTCCCTCACCCAAGTCACACTAGCTTCTCGTTTTCATCCTGCAAACAGCTAACAATGGCCTGTTTACTTTATCGTCGTTACTTTTTTGCATATCTTTCATTCATTGTTCTTTATCTCTCCACATCACCATCTATATCTCTCGTTTCCCTTATATCTAACCAGACTGAAGGGTCTCGACCCAAAACGTCACCCATTCCATCTCTCCAGAGAAGCTGAGTTACTCCCGCTTTTTATGTCTATCTTGAATGGAAATACATCATCCGCAAACCCGAGGGAATGCCTGGGAAGACTTACTAAGACTGTGCCGTGCCCTTTATTCCAATTTTATTTAATTACTTTAAATTAATTCAAGCAGTTTATCGAATTACGTGTTTAAATTTGCTAGCAGTGGTGGGATTTAAATTGGTCTCTGGATCAATAGGCCAGTCCTCTGATTGCTAACCCTGAATCCTAACAACTCAGCTCTTTACGGCTTTGGGTGGAACACAAGAGCACTCTCCAATGTCTTCAGCAATTGTATTCAACAAACATCCTTAAAACACATTGATTTTTCATTTAACATTGCTGTCTGGGGAATTTGCACAGTGCAAACTATTGTTTCATTTCAACAATGACTACATTTCCTTGGGTCTTAAAAGCATTGGGGATGTTCCGAAATCACAAAACCCTTTCTCTGGATGTACATTCACAGCATCAAGAGGGTACAACACAGAAGATGAGTATTTAGCTGTTGATTTCAATATATAGCCAATTCAGCCTGTTGGACTTTGCCAACCTCTCATCACAGCCCTGCAATCCTATTTTTCTTTCAAGTACTTATCTACTTCTTCTTTAAATATCATGACCTTAATGATCTCCAACACTATCCCATGCAGTGCACTCCAAATCATAGCCACCCAGAATGAAATTGAAAGTTTGGAAAGAGCATTGTGGTTTAAAACATATTATGACACCCAGATTCATGCTATGAGTTGCACAGTGGTGCAGCTAGTAGAGTTGCTGCCTCTCAATACCCGAAACCTGGGTTCAGACCCGACCTCAGGAACTGATCATATGGAGTGTACACATTCTCCCTATGACTATATGACTTTCACCCTGGCACTGGTTTGCTGCCAAATCCTAAAAATGTTTGGGCTGCTTGATAAATTGTCCATGTTAACTTGGCCCTAATGTGAATATGAGCTGTAGAAGCTGGGAAGAGCTGATAAGAATGTAGGGAGAATAAAATAAATTGGATTATTGGGATTAGAGGTTGGTTGGTATGGATTTGGTGGCAAAAAGGCCTGTTACTATGCTGTACTTCTCTTTGATATTACCAAATGGAACAAATATTCTACAGTTATCAGCAGATATATACAACCCAGCAATAAATCCAATCCAATCCAATAAAGCCATAAAGGACTTCCACTTCATCCTTGATATAACAATGGCTATATCGCAAAGGGAGACCAACCGATCCTCCTGAGTGACGTCAGCACCCAATGGGAAACTATGCAGCTCTCGGGTGAGTTGTGTTTGGTTTGAAAGGGATATGGTACGCCAAACTCCACCACACCTCAGGTGCAGCAGAACAGATGGTCAAGTTTCCAACGGCCAAGATCCAACAGAAAATCCATGGGCCGCTAGAAGAGAACAGATGTTCCAGCAACACGTGACCATGACATACATGGACGGCTCAGTGTCAAGGTTAGTCCAGTCTCGCCATCAACCTAGACCAACAAAAGTTAAAAAGACTATATACCAACTGCGAAACAACAAGACCTTGGAAGCAGATTTTATCCTACTAAGTTCAAAAGCATGGTAAATGTCAGACACACATTCACAACCTCATCTCCAGTTCATGAAGAAGGTCGCCACTGACCTTAGAGGCCATAGTCATAAGAATCTTCAAAAAAGACGACTAATTCACCTATGGTAATTACAGTCGTCTCCTACAAAAATATAGTAATTACAAAGATCTGCTGTGCAGGTCTGCTAGATCACTGATATCAGAGTGACAGATGCTTCACAATAAGTGCTTCCCTATCCTACTGGGTAACAGCTTTAACCCAGATACATCTGGATTTCCTGTGGTTGTCTTCAGTTTGTTGGGACTTAGTTGTCAGCAGTGAAAATGCTGTAGTTAATCCTCAACTGTGGAACAGGTGTAATCTACAGGTTTCTGACCCTGAACATTATCCACTGAGCTTTGCTGTCAAGTGGACATCTGTGGACAAAGAATGGCAGCAAAGTCGCACTGGGACACAATGCATTTCACAAGTCTGTCGGCTGTGTAAAGCATGATCTCCAGGGAAAGGGAGCAGAAGGCTGTAAAAATGTGTAGCACTCAGTCTCACAGACCTAGGCAGGTTCTTAAGCCTTCAGGAAATGAGCGACAAAAGAAATAAGGTCACTATGCCATTGGTTACAAAGAAGTGAGATTGTACTTTCATGATAGTACAATTAGGCTGCCTCTCATTTCAGGCAAAGCATCAATGAATGAGAGAAATACTGTCAACCATATCCCAAGTAACAGATGGGCAGAATACAAACCTGCTTATTTCAAATGACTCTGATGCAAAACCATTCAGGAACTTCAGCATCTAGGTAGCCCAGGACTTGTGGGCCAGGAGAAGCAGAAATATGTCCCCTCATACTCTTGTTTCCTCTAACCATGTACAGTAGGGAGGACAGAGACTCCCATGATCAGGGATCAAACGCTGTGCATCCAGATCAGTCTATCCCTGAAGATCGGGATCAGATCCACAATTTATTTTTTGTTTGTTAATTTGTGGGACTTGTACTTGGAGGGTCAGGTGTGAGCTTTCTTATCTATAGCTTCACAAAGTATTCACTCTGCTGATGAGGCCCAAAGCTTAACAGATGATGGGATTTAGTCAACTTGTCTCGATGAGTGTAGCTTCAACATCACTCCCCACTCATTCAAGGACAAGCAGCTTGTTTAATTGTCACCTTATTAACCACCCTCTAGCATCAGTGCACAGTGGTCTCAGTGTGTCCCCGCTACAAGATGCCCTACTGTAATGCACTTAAGCTTCCTTAGTACATTTTCTAAATCACTGACATGTGTCAATCAGGAAAAGGACCTGCAGCCACATGGAACACCTTCACCT
This sequence comes from Malacoraja senta, assembly GCA_038087875.1. NCBI lineage: Eukaryota > Metazoa > Chordata > Chondrichthyes > Rajiformes > Rajidae > Malacoraja > Malacoraja senta. The sequence continues at coordinate 188,219,909 of CM075977.1, forward strand.
GCAAATTCCCTTGTAAGTCACACACAATCCCAACAAAACAAAAATATTATTCCTTCATTGACACTGGGTCAAAATCTTAAACTCCATGTGCAAACTATCTACAATGATACAATATGAGATATTATCAATTTGAGATGGGCTATAAATATTGGTATAAAAACTGAAAATGCTGGATAGCTCAGCAGTTCGGGCAGAGTCCAGGTCGGGACCATTTATTTGACCTGAAATGTGAATGGTGTATTTTTCCTGTTTATTTTGCCAACCTGAATTATTCCACTATTCTCTGTCTTTATTTCAGATTTTCAATGTCTACAGATTATTTCTTGATTTTCAGCAAACATTAGTGTCGGCAGTGATGCCAACATCCTATCTTTAGGTAAATGAAAAAGCACAATATACTTGTACGTTGTTGACTAATCCTTGGAGGCTAGAGGGCATAAGTATTTTTAGCAATTGTGTTCCAGGATTTTCTTGTGCACTGAATTTTATATGTTCCCAGAAAATCATAGTGACAATTAAACTAATGTCAGCAAGTTTTATTTGATGCATTCATTTCCTTGTTACTAAAACATAAACAGATGAAAATCTAGAAAATCTTAAAACCAGCTATCAATCTTTACAAAGGATACATAAGTTTGTGGCCTGGTCTAACATTACTGTTTTACTGGAAGATCTATATGTAAACGAGTGTTTACCAAAAGATATATTTACATAATCTATTAACATTGCATAATGCGGTCAATGAGAGAGACTTCAATATTATGTCAGACATAGAAATATAGAAAATAGGTGCCGGAGTAAACCATTTGGCCCTTCGGGCCAGCACCGCCATTCAATATGATCATGGCTGATCATCTAAAGTCAGTACCCCGTTCCTGCTTTTCCCCCATAACCCTTGATTCCTTTAGCCCCAAGAGTCAAATCTAACTCTCTCTTGAAAACATCCAGTGAATTGGCCTCCACTGCCTTCTGTGGCAGAGAATTCCACAGATTCACAACCTTCTGGGTGAAAATGTTCTCTTCAGACCTTTCACATACTCCCACGTGTAATGAACCATCTATTATCCAGAAAAGTTCTGATGAGAAATCATGCCTGAAATGTTAGCTTCATTTCACTCCCCATATATTCTGCCCAGCTGGATGAGTATTTCCAAAGTCTTCTATTTTTATTAGAGATTTTCAGCGCTTACAGGTTTTATTTTACTCCTGAACTGGGCAATGCAACTGGGATGGGGTGCGTGCTCCTGCCATTCCCCGGCAGCAGGCCTAGCCTGCCCGCTGTGGAACCAGCAACCCGCCTGGAAAGGAAAGGCAGCCAAGCCTGGCCCCTGCTTGTCCGTGAGGACCGGAGAACCAGAGAGGAGGGTGGAGGGAGTTGGCGACAGCAGCAAACACTAGAATAAAAGGCTGGTAAGAAGAACCAGGGGTATTATCCTTTCGTGGCCACAGGGTCGGCTGCAGGAGTTGTCCCCGGGGCACAAAACGCTGAGCTGGCTGGGTGAACAGAGAGTGATGGATCGCTGGTGATCCGGATTGAGCCGATAGCTGCAATGGAACTTCATGGTCTGCTGCAGCTGGGACTTTGAAAATAGCGCCAAAACACGGCGACTCTTGCAAATGGACGTAGTGGACTGTTTCTATACATTTTGTACTTAATCAGGGATTGTGCTTATTTATGGCAATAACCTTACTGAAATGTATGCAAAAAAGTTTCACAGTACCTTGGTATATGTGATAATATAAGAGCCATTGAATCATTGAACCTCTGAGAATACTGTTGATTCTACTTATTCTCATTTAGGTAGATTGCCAATGCAAGTCATGAACCCTTGCAGTGTGGAAACCAAACCAATGTAGGTACCATTGACTGTTGTGTTAAAGAAGGAACTGCAGATGCTGGAAAATCGAAGGTACACGAAAATGCTGGAGAAACTCAGCGGGTGCAGCAGCATCTATGGAGCGAAGGAAATAGGTAACGTTTCGGGCCGAAACCCTTCTTCAGACCATTGACTGCTCCTTTCAATAGCTCAGCTCACCCATCATCTATCTTGCCTAAACATATTCTCAAGGATCATGAGAGGATTGAATTTATTCAAACATAAGTAAGTGAGTATAGCTCCATAATATCAGAATATCATTTTAATGCATTCATATGATGTCAGTGTGACCAGTGAGACCAGCACGTTTTATCTTTGTTTAATTTCATGGAATTTAGTGGCTAGTTTGGCCTTCTTAAAATGTACACATACAATTCAGATGGGCACAGATCTGGAGTCACATATTGCAGGCAAAGATAGCAGATTTTTTTCCTAAAAGACATTAATGAACCAAATGGTTTTTTTTCTGGCAAACTTGTCATTTCACAGTCACCACTACGAATACAAGACTTTAATCTGGATTTAATTTTTAAACAAATTTAAAATCCGCTGCTGCCACAGTGGGATTTCATCTCAAATCCAGGTTATTAGTCCAGGTCTGTGCTTTGTCTAATGAGGATAACTACTACACAATTGTATTCCAGCCCATTACCAAGAGAGTACAATGTTTTGTTCCATAATTTATCTTATGATTCTAATCAAATCTTTTATTCTTGAAGATGCTGTCAGATTGAGGTTCTAAGAGTGAATGTGCATTTAATTTCCATCACAATAATTAAGCAGTGGGGTGCCTCTCCTGGGATAGTACATATTATAGCAATTACACTCGAGGAGTTTCTCACACACTTTGCATTGTATTCAGGGAGAACAAACCCTGGAGCTTGAAATGAAAGCAGCTATTATATTTCTATGCTGATTGAAGATTCATTATATATAATAGTTTCCATCTAACTTAATCAAAAGTGCCCCTGTTAAAGCAGAGAAACACAAAAATATATATTACTGGCCTGAAAGGTAGTGAGCAAAACATAGGTACAAATTACTTTTTGGTTGCTTGTTCTGCACTTTTTCCAAGATTCAGCTCCATGGTAATAATAATAATATATTTTATTGTCATTGCACGTCAGTGCAACGAGATTTAGTGTGCAGCTCCACCGATGTACAAGAAAAGTAAAATAAATATATAAGCAAGCTGAGTGACGTAATGGACCTATAAGTCCATGGTAATGGACCTATACAGCACCAACTACAATCAGTGGCCATTGCTGTCACACACATTCAGTATTACTTATGCAGACGTAATTTTTTTCTCCATTTTCCCAATTGGGGGAAACAAAGAAAAGGGTGGTGTTTAAAGGAAAGCATACATAAAATTCATTCCCGATTATCCAGAGAAAAGGGGGAAAAATATACCAAGAGTAACCCTCGTACACATAGCCACCTTTTTGTTTGACTGCATCAAGTATAGTGAAGAATCTGACATGCTATGTGTTACTACGTGCTAATTCTCTACCTCTGATATTGCAATGGTTAGTCAAGTCAAGTCAAGTCAAGTTAAGTCACTTTTATTTCTATAGCACATTTAAAAAACAACTCTTGTTGACCAAAGTGCTTTACATTGGTGGATGTACTAACGTTATACAACAGTGGTTCATAGATTAAGTACATACATAAATCTATATTACTAAAATTAAGATCTTGACCACTTCCTGTTTTCCTGTTTCATGATTTTTGAAAGAACGCTGCTACTTACGGCTGTGATGTTTGGCTATCTTACTCAGTGTCCCCCTCCGCTGCGCAAGACAAGAGGATTTTTCCCATCGATGAAAAATAAAAGAGTTATTAATGTTTTAAAAATGTTGAGATTCTCTCTGCTGCCCCCGCTGGTGGGAGGGGGGAGGAACTATAAAACCCAGAAGTGTTGTGCCTCACTCAGTCCCTGCAAGATGGAGGAAGCGAGAGGGTCATGTCTCTCTGAGCTGTGAATAACACTGAACACATGTCTACTCAACTGTGAGTGCCCTTAATGTGGTTTGAAAATGAAAATGTGGTTGCTTTGAAATGCTGCACTGCAAATGGTTGATGGTGGTGGTAACTGCTTTGAAATGCTGCACTGCAAATGCTTGTAGGTAGTGGTAACTGCTTTGAAATGCTGTACTTCAAATGGTTGTTGGTGGTGGTAACTGCTTTGAAATGCTGAACTGCAAATGGTTGTTCGTGGTGGTAACTGCTTTGAAATGCTGCACTGCAAATGGTTGTTGGTGGTGTTAACTGCTTTGAAATGCTGCACTGCAAATGATTTTTGTTGGTGGTAACTGGTTTGAAATGCTGCACTGCAAATGGTTGTTGGTGGTGGTAACTGCTTTGAAATGCTGCACTGCAAATGGTTGTTGGAGGTGGTAACCGCTTTGAAATGCTGCACTGCAAATGGTTTTCATTGGTGGTAACTGCTTTGAAGCTGCACTGCAAATGGTTGTTGGTGGTGGTAACTGCTTTGGAATGCTTCACTGCAAATGGTTGTTGGTGGTGGTAACTTGACAACTTCCTGTTTGCACTGTATATTGATTTTAGATAAAACGCTACCTCTTACGGCTGTGATTTTTGGCCATCTTACTCAGTCCCCCTCCGCTCATCGGGTGCAGAGGATTCTTCCCATCAATGAAAAATAAAAGTGTTATTAGTGTTTAAACAAATGTTGAGAATCTCACTCCTGTCAATCACGTCATGCAGGCCACGCCCCTTCCGGTGGGAGGGGGAGGGATTATAAAACCCAGATGTGTGGGTGTGACTCAGTCTCTGCAAGATGGGGGAGGGAGAGGTCATAACTCTGTCTGACCTACGAATCAACTGAACACACTGAATGTCTACTGAACTGTGAATGTGGTGTTTATGTGGTGTTTTGTGTGGTTTTATGGGGGTTTCACCCTGCTTGAAATGGTATGAAACTGCATTTGAATGTGGTGGCCTTGCACCCTGCATGAAATGGTATGAAACTGCACTTGAGTTTGGTGGCCCTGCACCCTGCTTGAAGTGGTAGGAAACTGCACTTGAGTTTGGTGGCCCTGCACCCTGCTTGAAGTGGTATGAAACTGCACTTGAATTCGGTGTCCTTGCACCCTGCTTGACGTGTTCAGAAACTGCACTTGAATTTGGTGGCCTTGCACCCTGCTTGAAGTGGTAAGAAACTGCACTTGAATTTGGTGGCCTTGCACCCTGCTTGAAATGGTAGGAAACTGCATTTGAAATTGGTGGCCTTGCACCCTGCTTGAAGTGGTAAGAAACTGCACTTGAATTTGGTTGCCTTGCACACTGCTTGAAATGGTAGGAAAATGCATTTGAATTTGGTGGCCTTGCACCCTGCTTGAAATGGAATTTCAAGGAATAGCCATGAGTCAACTGCTCGCCCACCTGCCGTGAGTGAGCTGCCAGCACATCAGGCTTGAGTGACTGAGCTGTCACCCCAAGAATCCATTTCGCCCACAATGTCCATGCTAGCCCTCTGTAAACCAGTCCCTTCAGCCCACAATACCCATACTAGCTGTCCACAAAGATCCCCCCCCCACCCCCCACCCATTGGACACCAATATTGGAATTGGTGGAGAGGTGAAATATTGCGTTGGAGGACCAGCCCTCCCTTCTGAACATGGGACCCAACGGGTCCCGCTTAGTCTAGTACATATATATATAGCCCTCCCTCAGAGGACATCAAGAAAGGCTTGAGAGTAAAGATGAGTTTTAAGTCTTGACTTAAAAGAGTCAATGGAGGGGGCAGTTCTGATGGGAAGAGGGATGCTGTTCCACAGTCTAGGAGCTGCAACCGCAAAGGCGCGGTTGCCCCTGAGCTTATGCCTAGACCGCCGGATGTTCATTAACACCAAGTCGGTCGATCTGAGGGACCTGGAGGTGGTGTGGTGGGTAAGCAGACTTTTGATGTAGGTGGGGGCAAGCCCGTTAAGGGCTTTGTAAACATAAAGAAAGATCTTGAAATGTATTCGGAACCGCACAGGGATCCAGTGGAGAGAGGCCAGAATCGAGGTGATGTGGTCCCTTTTTCGGGTGCCCATCAGGAGTCTCACTGCGGCATTTTGGACCAGTTGCAGGCGGGACAGGGAAGATTGGCTGATGCCAGTGTTAAGGGAGTTGCAGTAATCGAGGCGGGAGGGGATAAATGTGTGGATGATCTTTTCGAGGTCGTTAAACTGGAGGAATTGTTTTATTTTAGCCATCGTCCGAAGCTGGAAGAAGCTAGCTTTTACCACGGCATTGACTTGTTTGTCAAATTTCAGTGCTGAGTCAAATATCACGCCAAGGTTTTTGACGTGAGGTTTGAGTAATGGGGTAAGTCTTCCAAGGCTGCATGCTATCGTTTTGAGTGAGTCCGAGGGGCCGAGAAGGATGACCTCAGACTTACTCTTGTTTAGTTGGAGGAAGTTCTGGGCCATCCAACACTTTATATCCTCGAGGCAGTGGATAAGGTTAAGTAGATTTGATCGGTTGTTGGGCTTCAGGGGTAGATAGAGTTGTGTATCATCTGCATATCAATGGAAGGAAATGCCGTGCCTTTGAATGACTTGGCCTAAGGGGAGCATATACAGGGAGAAGAGAATGGGGCCAAGGATGGAACCTTGTGGAACCCCACAGCAGTGATTAGCTGGGGAGGAGAAAGAGTTTCCTATGTTAGTCGAGAAACTCCTACCTTTGAGGTAGGAGATGAACCAGCTCAGGGCAGTGCCATCAATACCAACCCCGTACCAGAGACGGTCAATTAGGATGGTGTGGTCGACAGTATCAAATGCTGCTCTGAAGTCGAGAAGGAGCAAGATTGCACAGTTGCCGGAGTCAATGGTGAGAAGTAGGTCATTATGTACCTTCAACAAGGCAGACTCTGTGCTGTGGTGAGCCCTGAAACCTGATTGGAAAGTTTCCAAGATAGTATTTTGGTGAAGGTAAGGCATAAGTTGACTTAAAATTACATTTTCAAGGACTTTTGAAAGGAAAGGCAGTTTTGAAATAGGTCTGTAGTTACTTGGCAAGGTGGGGTCGTGGTTAGGTTTTTTCAGGAGGGGTTGGGCCACCGCATGCTTGAAGCAGGTAGGAACAGTTCCAGTGGCTAGAGAACTGTTGAAGATGGCGAGGATGCTGGGACCGGCTATTGTAATGACATCCTTCAGAAGGGCAGAGGGGACAACGTCGAGGGGGCAGTTAGCAGGTTTCATGGTGATGACCAGTTTTACAAGGGAGGGTAGAGTAACGGGTTGGAAACAGTCTAATTTTAGGTTAGGTCTGGCCACATTGCGGCTAAATATTCCATTCACAGGGATAATGTCATGTCCATCCCAGAGAGGTTTGTGCAAAAGAACATTTTGAATCGTACGTCAATCAGGCAGTGGCATGTGCCGGAAGATCTAGAAAGGGATGCAAAGTATTTTGCCAAGATTCATCCCAACCAACTGTGTAACACAAGCCTATGTGCTCTACTGGTTTCTCCCAGGAATTCATACTGAGACAAACACAAATTGCTGCTGGAAGATTGTCAACTCAGTGATAGATGTAATTTGATCAGTTCAAAGCATGCTGATCTTCCAGTGAATGCTCTCTATCGATATTGCCTGACCTGCTGAACAGATACAGCACTCTGGATTTTTATTCCAGATGTCCAACATCTGCAGTTTTGTTTGCTTCAATCAATCAATCAATCAGATTTATTCATCACATACACAATAAAGTGCAGTGAAATGAACTTGCCAGCAGCGGTACAATCAAAAAGAACACACAATAAAAATTTAACACAAACAGCCACCACAGCATTCTTCGCTGTGGTGGAAGGCACAAAGTACAGTCAGTCCTCCTCCATTGTTCCCCCGTAGTCAAGGCCATGAACCTCCGCAGTCGCCGCTGCGGGCGGCCAGATGTACAGGCCCTCTCTTCTGGAAGGTAAGTCCTGAATCGGTGCTTCCCTACCGGAGACCGCGGCTTCAGGATGTTGTAGGCCGCAGGCCGGCGGTAGGAGCTCTTCTCCAGGGATCCCCGGTGAGGGATCCCACTCCGGACGGTAAGTCCACGCCGCGCCCGCGGCCAGAAGCTCCACAGACCGCGGCTTCAAGATGTTGAAGGCCGCGGGACGGCGGGTCGGAGCTCTTCTCCTCCGGGGATCCCCAATGAGGGATGCTTTATGATTGCTCTCAAGAGATGATAAATAGAAGATTCACATGACTCACCTGGTAAATTCGAAAGATCTATCTCTGAAACCACAGACTCTCACTAATGAACTATGGATGGTCTTAATCCACCGAGTCCCACAATAATTTAGAGCAGGGCCACAGGGCCATAGCTGGTGGTCAACCTGAGGGGACTTCATTTTTTTGAACTGAATCATGATCAGCTGCTCTTCCAATTCCTGCTCACTTTCTTCCTGCCTTTACATTGGCATAAAGTCAACATGGGGGGAGGGGGGGGGGGGGGGTTGGCCTTTTGGGTGCAAAGGTTTTAGGAAGAGAATGTGAGAACAAAAGCATTTTATCCAGCATGTGTGGACATCTCTAAACTAGACTGCTTCTCTCTGTGGGACTGAATGCTTGCGTGACTCTGTCCCAGAGGGAGAAGGGTTTCCCTAGATCAATAGGGAATACCATCCCACGCCATACTCTGTTATGTTTACACTTGTAATACAATGAGCATTTTGAAAACAAGTTCTTGCCAAAAAGAACAACAAATGCAGTGTCCGTGATGATCACATTTCAATTGTTTGACTTCACTTAAAAAATGGCAGAATTACCCCCCTTAAAATAGATGAGCTTGTTCGCTTGTCACACTCCTTCCAGTGATCACTGCTAATTATACTGCCTGAAGTGCACGGAATCAGGGGGAGAGTCACCTCAGCTTCATGTATTTGGTAGATGTCAATGCAACGAGGGTAGCTCGAAAGCACGTGAGGGAATTAACAGCAAATCTACTCAACCAAGTTTCGAAGGGAGAACACAGCACCATGTTGGGGAGAAAATATCTACAGGGGTTCACCCTCAATAGGAGATTCACATTGCACTGTACTGGAAGTGCTGGCAGACCACATTTCATACCGAGCCTTTGAAAATTCTCAGGACAAGAACAAGAAAATTCCCAGTTGGGGTATCCACTCCTAGCCAAATCATATCCTCTGTGATGTGGTGATCCTGACTAATTTATGCAAAATCCCCCCCCTACCCTAAGCCAGACAATGCTGTTAGACAACAAGGGAGAATAATTATTGCTTGTTTTTGCAGCTTTGCTTCCACACCTCTCCTCCAGTTGTAGATACTCACAAAAAGCTGGAGTAACTCAGCGGTCCAGGCAGCATCTCTGGAGAGAAGGAATGGGTGACGCTTCGGGTCGAGACCTTTCGTCAGACTGGTTAGGGAAGTGTCCTCCAGTTGTGGCAGGAATGCTATTTGTCACCAAGGTTATGATACTCATCTATCACAGAGCATTTGCTCTATCTAAATGCAGTGGGAGACACCCTGTATTCCCCCAAGTGTTGGCAGAGTTTAAATAAAAGGGAAGACTTCCTCAGAACTCCAGGGGCAAATTCGACAAATTTTGTATTTTATTCAAAGCACGTTCAAAGGGAATAGTGGTTAAAATATTTCAATGTTCTTAGACTATCCGGCAGTTCTTAAAAGCATGGCTGCCCCTTAGGAATCCAGGATAAGTGAATTGACTCTTGTGGTTTTCTATAACATTCATATATAATGGGAACATTTCCTCTGCAAATTATTTCCAATAGAATCACTCTCATTTTTCTTTAAAGCCATTTAATAATAGATTGAAGCAATAGATTGAAGAAATCTACCTATTCCAATTATTCTCTTGCCAACCCATTGAAATGGAATGAAAGGTTCTTCTGAGGAAGGAGGGTTTGTAAATGTTCGAGTGTTGTTAACACCTGGAGATCTGACCATAATCTGACCTAACTATGGAGTGCAAGCATAATCCAGCCAAGTAAAAATATACTGTAACTGTTTATTTGGCTTCTAATTTTATGCACAGTTTCGTGAATCCACTGCTGTGCTGTTGATTTAGAAGCCTGGCATTTTTTGTGCAAGATGTATGTTTTTGTTAGACAGAAGTTGCTTCTTTTATGTTGCTGTATGAATAATTAAAATGATTGCGCTACAAACATATGCAAATTGGCCAATTGCATCCCTTCCTTTGCAAAAATCCTTATCTAAATATAATTAACTGGCATGCAAGTTACCATAAAATGAGAATCTAGCAATATTTTCATGCAGCCCACATTGAGGAGCAGACTGCTTTGAACAGCGAGACTTGTGTGAGAGGCAGATCATTGGACAAGGCTTGGTAACCTTGCAGGGACCAAGAATTCTCTTCACCTTTATATTTTTTACAGCCATCTGAGAGAGGACAGTTGCTATGAAGCTTCACATTGATTGTGAAGATGAGGGAAAGGAAAAAACAAGGTTTAAAAAATAGATGAGACCAGATGAAGAGAGTTGCTGGTCAGTTAGATGTGTAACTCATATTACATTGCAGATTATAATTTTACAATAATATTCAATGGTGGGAAGGTGATGGACTGGGCAGTATTCGCCACTTTTTACAATCTTCATCGTTCTTGGGCATTCGAGATGCCGAAGCAGGCCATGATTCCCCTTTGTTATTCCAGGTCATTCTGCACTAGGTCCCCCTTTGTTATTCCCCCCTCCCCCTCCCTCATGGTGGTCCCCCCACACCAGGCCAACCATTGTCCGTTGCTCTTTCCCTTCCTCACCGCGGTCCCCCCACGCCGGGTCCTCCTTTGTTCCTTCCCCCGGCAGTGGTGTCCTCACTTCCAAGTGTCCGTCCTCATCCGTCAGTCGGCACCATCATCGATCGCCGCACCGACCTCTCCACTAAAGCTGCCGGGTCCTGTCCGGATGCCTCCATGGTGCCGACCCAGGGCCGAGAAGCGGGCTCCGCAAAGCCAGGGGCCGATGGCCATGGGCTTCATCGACCCGCGAGTCATCCACCGCAGTGAGGCTCTAGCCTCGACTTCTCAAAAACACCTCTGGAAGACATCTGCCGTGGCGGCATCTCCCGAAGCTGGAGTATGTGAAAGACACTTCTGTATGCAAAGATTTAGAGGCTGAGCCCAAAGTCACTGGTACCCCCTATTCACAAGAGGATATGAGAGAATGGGCCTTGAACCTGGCATCTGTAAAACAAAAACCTCAACCAATGTTCCTCAGCGACAGCACCCACCAACAATAAAGGTGCATAACAGGACCCAGAAAAGGTAAATCACTTCCCATACCTCAGATTCACAATATATTAAGATGAAGCAAAATAATTTTGTGGATAACTCCCTTAGCAAGCCATCGCTGTTGATGTTCACATTTTGTTCTTGTGCTAAACCATGACATCTAATCAAAGTGTCATGTCTACAGAGTAATCTAGGCTAAAGAGTTCCTTGAACAGGTGAGAGAGGTGTAGCAATGCTGAAGCATTTGTGAGCTTCTCTTTTTCTCTTTACATTCTAGCTTCCACATATGAACGAGCTCTGTTTTTTTATGCAGGCACACCAAACAGGATGATCCATATTTATTGTTTCCAGTGTTATGTCATTGTCTCTAGGGATGTTCTAAGAGAGTCTTTGAATCTCATTTTCTATTCACCGCATGACCACCTATCTTCAGTCAGATCCCTGTAAAGTAGCTGGTTTGGTTTTGTTTAAAGATACAGCATGGAACAGGCCAGTACACGCCGACCATGGATTGCCTGTTCATACTAATTCTACGTTATCCCACTTTCGCATCACTCCCTACACACTAGGGGGCAATTTACAGTGGGAAATTAACCTATAAACCAGCACGTCATTGGGATGTGGGAAGAAACCATGTGGTCACATGGAGAATGTGCAAACTCCATGGAGACAACAGCCAAGAACAAGATCGAACCTGGGTCTCTGGTGCTGTAAGGCAGCAGCTTTACCAGCTGCACTCACAGTGCTACCCATCATCAGACATTCTTCTGGCCTATCCTGTTCACCTTGTCTGTGATTCTTTCACCAATGGGGAGGTGAGTCTGAGACAGAATCTGTGTGCCTGGAATCTTGTCTCTAAGTGCACTTTGAATGACACTCAATACTGAAAAGAAGCAGATCATGGAGAGATGGGCTGAGCATTTTAATTCCGTCCTGAAAAGGCCATCTGCAGTTAGTGAAGAAGCAATAGATTGCACACCACAGCTTCCAACAAACCTAACTCTTGCCAAACCTCCAGACCTGGCGGAAGTTCAGAAGTCAATGTAACAATTAGCATGTGGAAAAGCACCAAAAACAGATGCTATACCAGCAGAGGTTTTCAAAGCCGCAGTTGACACATCTGATGTGCCCCCATTTAATTTGAATAGAGCTGCCAAATTTTACTGAAGAAAGGCAAATTTAGATGTTTTTGTTTACATGATTAATGAGACCAGAACTGTAACAAACACCCAACCCAGGCAACTATTTGCGTGCTAGCCACAGAAGCAGATCTACAATCACTTATTACAATCGCTCCACATTCTTAAATTTCTATTCCTACAGCAACATTTCTTATTCCCTTATCATGTGTACAGTATACACTGTAAATGGCTCGATTGTAACCATGCATTGTCTTTCTGCTGACTGGATAGCACACAAAAGCTTGTCAGTGTACCTCGATACATGTGACAATAAACTAAAGTAAACTAAATTAGACAAAACTATGCCAGCCTGTGATGTCGGGTAAGGGATAAGTATCATTAAGTTTCCTTCCAATTATATGGGCTTAACATTTTTCTTAATTTCATGGCAAGGGCATCATTAATTATGTTTATCATCTTCTCTCAAAGAGCTTTAAATTTCTTGTGTTTTTTTGTCAGCAAAACAGCCAACTGTTTTCTCGCTCTCATATAGTGCAATTGGTTTCCAACTCAGCAGGATCCTGAAATAATCTTACAAGTTAGAAGATAAAATAACAACTGAAAGCATTCTTACATGTGATTCTCACAAGTTGGATGCAAACAGATACGGATTCAAACTCAAATTGCCCAGCTCAGTATTCATAACAGCGTTTCTACACAAAACCTCAAATCTAAATCTGCCTGAGATGGAACAAAATTATTGGCACTCCAGTTCTTGGAGAGCAGCTTCTTCCCACAGAACTGTGAACTTGTGAAAGGATAAATCATTAAGTACAGGTCTTGAAGTGATGCCTGATCATCAAACGTTGATGCATCAGCAGTCGCTGGCTCCTCAACATGAATTCCTCATCCTATCTGAAGCATCCAGTAAATTCAAACCATAACAACTTTGTTACTCAATATATCCTGCAGAACTTTTAAAATTTATTTTGGCAGTTAAAGATTTTTGAAGAAAGCGCTGGAAACAAAATTCCCACAGTTCTACTATGGGAATCATTCAAAGCAGTTATTAGAGGATCTATAATCTCATACCAAGCTTTTTTAAATAAACGGAATAAAAGGAATAAGAAAGAACAATGGCAGTTAGAAGATGAGGGAAAGGAAGCGCTGGAAACAAAATTAAAATCTCAACAGTAAAATGACAGAAGACCCTGCAGCAAGACATTGTTCAAGATATTATTATGTAATATAGATGTTTTACCACATAACAAGTCCAAGGACACATTTGTCTGTGGTCTGGACAACTCAGGAAGGTCCCGTGTAAACTAGACACTCTATCATCAATCTCCAAAGAAGTACAGGTTTGTATGTTAATTGGCTTGGTAGAATTGTAAATTGTCCCTAATATGTGTAGGGTAGTGTTAGCGTGCAGGGATCGCTTGTCGGCGCAGACTCAGTGGCCCGAAGTGCCTGTTTGCGTGCTCTGTCTCTAAACTAAAGTAAAATCATAATTAGTAACAAATCACCCCTCAAGGCTGAGATGAGGAGATACTTTTGTCTTAAAGAGTCAAAAGTCTTTGGATCTCTCTTCTTCCAAAGGGCAATGGAAACAGACTGAATAACTATCAGAGAGCCATATAATCTTATTCAATGGCTAAACAGGCTTGCGGTGCTGAGTGGTTTGTTTTTACTTCTAATTTAGAAACATAGAGTTAAAGACATCCAGCACAGAAACAGACTCTTTGGCCCAACTTGTCCATGTTGACCAAGATGCTCATTTAAGCTAGTGTAGCGGCACCAAATGTGGTGAATAAACAGTTGCTTTATTCAGTGAGATAATAGGTTCGAAATACAGTTTGGTCCTCCAACATAATAATGTCATTGCTGCTGCAGCTGAGCAAGGGTGTTGTCTCGAGCTCAGCAACTTGTCGACTGGGGTGATCTCAAGGTGAGATATGCTTATGTAGCAGGACACTCCCCTTAACCCATGACATCACGTAACAGCCCTCGTAACCACTGACGAGGATTCAACCGTAAGTGGTCTATCAGCTGACACCACAGGAACTCCCCCCCACAAAAACAGAGGGAGGAATAGAACACACTAACCTTCTACAAGAAGGTGTGCAAGCATGGTCGAGGGCAGCTCCTGCTGTGGGCCGGAGGCACCCCGGCCATGGGTTGGGACGGTGGGGCCTGCGGGCGCAGTCGACGCTCCAGCTGTGGGCCATCTCGGCTGTATGCCGAGGGGTGTGAGGAGAACAATGCAAAAGCCGCAGGATGGACGAGACTCAGTCACATCTCCTCGACCAGCAGGGGATCGTGTCCCGAGAAATACGGCACCCAGCAACGGATGGGAGACGTCGGCAACAGTGCAAACAAAGAAAAAAAAAGAATAAACTAATTGCTAAACCCAGCGAGGTGATTACTGTGTAAACAAAGCGAAAAGAAACAAAACAAACTACAGTGAGCAATCAAGTGCAAAGTGGTGGGAAAGTTCAAATTCTCCAGTCCATGGTGCAGGATGGGAAGCTGTGCTGGAAAACTGGCGGTTGCAGTGACAGCATCCGAAGTGAAGTGGCGCCGTTGCCGGCGATCAGGCTGCAGGAAAGGCATCCGGCCGGGAGGTGGCCCTGTGGACGGCGGTTGGACTGCAGTGACGGCATCCGGCCGGATAGTGGTGCTGTTGACGGCAGTCCGAGAAAGCCGAGCGTTGCTTCCGGCCGGCCGCAGCGGCTATTTTTGCAGTCAGGGCGGCGGCGGCGGCCTTGTGGCATTAGGCCACGGCAGCCATTTAGCGGCCAACTGAGCAGCCTTTAAAGGCGATTCAAAATGCATGCGGGGCGGCTGGCATCGACGGGCCTCACCCCACCGCTGGAAGTAGGGGCTCCATCCACCATCGCCGGTGTCGTTGGAGACCGGCTGCGCTACCACGCCCTCGGCTGCCAGGGAATCCGTCGCGGGCCTCCGAATGATGACTGGCCGAGGGACCATCCTGCTGCTGGGCCGGACGGGCAGCCAGCGCCCAAGGAGTTTCGGAGTCCGCACCGGTGAGGACGTCATGGGGCAGCCGCATCAGGTAGACCAGCTCTATCGGGAGCTAGACCTTGAGCAGCGGCAGGCGATGTAATCGGTGGGCCCGCTCTCTCCCGCTCCCAGGGCTGTCGGGCGGACGTCGGTGATGCTGGGGGCATGGGGCTGCTAAACTCGCAGCTGCAGCAGCTAGTGGGGGAGCGGCGGCTGGTGAGGGAGCAGCAGCTGGTGGGGGAGCAACGTCTGGTGGGGGAGCAATGTCTGGTGGGGGAGCAACGTCTGGTGGGGGAACAATGGCTGGTGGGGGAGCGACGGCAGCCATGGCCTCTCAGCTCTGGTGGGCAGCAGCTGGTGGGGGAGCAGCAGCAGCCGCGGCCTCTCAGCCCCGGTTGTCGGCTCCGGGCGGGTCATGAAGGAGAGATTGGCGGCTGTCACACCAGGCCTGGACTGCGCCCATTGACACAGGTGGCCTGCGGCATACCTTATGGAAGGGCCGGGTTGGCGGCAGCGTTGTTCAGCAGGGCTGGGCTGACGGCTGCAGATATCAAGTCTCCCGAGGCTGCGTGCGTCGGGAGAAATCCAAAATCCCAATTTGGATCGTTGGGGTCACCCATGTTGCGGCATCAAACGTGGTGAATAGACAGTTGCATTGAGATAATAGGTTCAAAATACAATTTGGTCCTCTACATATTAATGTCATTGCTGCTGCAGCTGACTGAGGGTGTTGTCTGGAGCTCAGCTACCTGTCGACTGGGGTGATCTCAAGGTGAGATATGCTTAAGGGCTGTCCCACTGTGGCAACTTAATTGCCGAGTTTAGAAGAGTTTAGGAGAGTTTGAAAAAGTGTCATGTTTAAGACTTCCTTCGACTACGTAGAAGACCTCCTTCGACTATGTTGAAGACTAGCTTTGACTAGCTTCGGGAAAATTGGACACCGAATAGTGGAGAGTGAAGATGACCTCCTTCGATCTCCTTCGACCTCCCTTCGACTATGTTGAAGATTATCTACGATTACCTTCGATTACCCTCGATTACCTACGAATAAAATGCCGACCTACTACGACCTACTTCGACTAAACCTACGAGTAAAAAAAATATTGATTTTTTTCCATGGCGACCTTTTTTTACTCGCGGGCAATTTTCAACGTGTTGAAAAAAATGCCGCGATCTAGCGGAGGCCTCGAGTACGCGGGGACTACTCTCAAGCATGAAGGAGAGTTACAAAGACCTCCGAGGACATCATGTCGACCATGCTGCAAGTATGAGTCGAGGGCAAACTCTTCTAAACTCACCAATTAGGTCGCCGCAGTTGGACAGCCCCTTTATGTAGCAGGACACTCCCCTTAACCATATAACCATATAACCATATAACAATTACAGCACGGAAACAGGCCATCTCGACCCTTCTAGTCTGTGCCGAACACGTATTCTCCCCTAGTCCCATATACCTGCGCTCAGACCATAACCCTCCATTCCTTTCCCGTCCATATAACTATCCAATTTATTTTTAAATGATAAAAACAAACCTGCCTCCACCACCTTCACTGGAAGCTCATTCCACACAGCCACCACTCTCTGAGTAAAGAAGTTCCCCCTCATGTTACCCCTAAACTTCTGTCCCTTAATTCTCAAGTCATGTCCCCTTGTTTGAATCTTCCCTACTCTCAGTGGGAAAAGCTTATCCACGTCAACTCTGTCTATCCCTCTCCTCATTTTAAAGACCTCTATCAAGTCCCCCCTTAACCTTCTGTGCTCCAAAGAATAAAGCCCTAACTTGTTCAACCTTTCTCTGTAACTTAGTTGCTGAAACCCAGGCAACATTCTAGTATATCTCCTCTGTACTCTCTCTATTTTGTTGACATCCTTCCTATAATTAGGCGACTAAAATTGTACACCATACTCCAGAATTGGCCTCACCAATGCCTTGTACAATTTTAACATTACATCCCAACTTCTATACTCAATGCTCTGATTTATAAAAGCCAGCACACCAAAAGCTTTCTTTACCACCCTATCTACATGAGATTCCACTTTCAGGGAACTGTGCACAGTTATTCCAAGATCCCTCTGTTCACCTGCATTCTTCAATTCCCTACCATTTACCATGTACGTCCTATTTTGATTTGTCCTGCCAAGCTGTAGCACCTCACACTTATCAGCATTAAACTCCATCTGCCATCTTTCAGCCCACTCTTCCAACCGGCATAAATCTCTCTGTAGATCTACTTCATTATCCACAGCCCCACCTATCTTAGTATCATCTGCATACTTACTAATCCAATTTACCACACCATCATCCAGATCATTGATGTACATGACAAACAACAGTGGACCCAATACAGATCCCTGTGGCACCCCACTAGTCACTGGCCTCCAACCTGACAAACAACCATCCACCATTACTCTCTGGCATCTCCCATTCAGCCACTGTTGAATCCATCTTGCTACTCCACCATTAATACCCAACCATTGAACCTTCTTAACCAACCTTCCGTGAGGAACCTTGTCAAAGGCCTTACTGAAGTCCATATATACAACATCCACGGCTTTACCCTCATCAATTTCCCGAGTAACTTCTTCAAAAAATTCAAGAAGATTAGTCAAACATGACCTTCCAGGCACAAATCCATGTTGACTGTTCCTAATCAGCCCCTGTTTATCCAGATGCTTATATATATTATCTCTAAGTATCCTTTCCATTAATTTGTCCACCACTGACGTCAAACTAACAGGTCTCTAATTGCTCGGTTTACTCTTAGACCCCTTTTTAAACAATGAAACAACATGCGCAGTACGCCAATCCTCCGGCACTATTGCCGTTTCCAATGACATTTGAAATATTTCTGTCATAGCCCCTGCTATTTCTACACTAACTTCCCTCAATGTCCTAGGGAATATCCTGTCTGGACCTGGAGACTTATCCACTTTTATATTTCTCAAAAGTGTCAGTACTTCCTCTTCTTTGAATCTCATAGTTTCCATAGCTACTCTACTTGTTTCCCTTACCTCACATAATTCAATATCCTTCTCCTTGGTGAATACCGAAGAAAAGAAATTGTTCAATATCTCCCCCATCTCTTTTGGCTCTGCAGATACCTGTCCACTCTGACTCTCTAATGGACCAATTGTATCCCTCGTTATCCTTTTGCTATTAATATAGCTGTAGAAACCCTTTGGATTTACTTTCACCTTATTTGCCAAAGCAACCTCATATCTTCTTTTAGCTTTTCTAATTTCTTTCTTAAGACTCTTTTTACATTTTTTATACTCCTCAAGCACCTCATTTACTCCATGCTGCCTATAATTATTGTAGATCTCTCTCTTTTTCCAAACTGTGTCCAATTTCCCTTGAAAACCATGGCTCTTTCCAATTTTTACTATTTCCTTTCAACCGAACAGGGACATAAAGATTCTGTACTCTTAAAATTTCACCTTTAAATGTCCTCCATTTCTCTTCCACATCTTTCCCATAAAACAAACTGTCCCAATTTACTCCTTTTAAATCCTTTCGCATCTCCTCAAAGTTAGCCTTTCTCCAATCAAAAATCTCAACCCTAGGTCCAGTTCTGACCCTCTCCATAATTATATTGAAACTAATGGTATTGTGATCACTGGTCCCAAACTGTTCCCCAACGCATACCTCTGCCACCTGACCCATCTCATTTCCTAACAGGAGGTCCAGCACCGCCCCTTCTCTAGTAGGTACTTCTATGTATTGCTGCAAAAAACTATCCTGCACACATTTTACAAATTAACCCATGACATCACGTGACAGCCCTCGTAAACACTGACGAGGGTTCGACCAAAAGTGGTCTGTCTATCAGCTGATGCCACACTAATCCAAATTTTCCCCGTTTGACCCATTATTATTAATGTTTATTGTTTTATGTGTCATTCCTAACTGTCACTGTATATCATGTTGTCACTTGCGGGCGGAGCACCAAGGCAAATTCCTTGGATGTGAATACTTGGCCAATAAACGTATTCATTCATGTTCCTCACAACCATTCTGATCCATGCACCTGTCCAAATGCCGTTTAACTGTAGTTATTGTACATTCCTCAACCACCTCCTAAGGCAGCTTGGTGTGGAGTCGGGAACCCACCAGGAGCAGGAATCCGCTGAGACTGACTCCTCCTCACCCCCCAGGACGGGGAACTGGAGGAGGGTAGAAGGAGTTGGCAAGGCAGCAGATGCTAGAACAAAGGGCTGGTAAGAAGAATTGGGGGTCTTACTTACCGCACCCTCAAGGTCGGCTGTGGGTCACGCCCCCAGGACACAAAGGCTGAAGGTGACCCGGCGAGGAGAAGGACGATGGATCGCTGGATGTTCCTGATAGCGGTGATGGGTGCAACAGGCCTTTATGACCAAATGCAGCTGGGGCTTTGAAAAATGCTGCCAAAACCTGACGGCTTGCATATGGACTCAGTGAGCTGTTTCTATACATTCTGTATCTAATCGGGGATTGTACTTGTGTGGCAATAATCTTTTTGATCTGCAGGTCAAAAAAATGAATTTCACAGTACCTTGGTACATGTGATAATAAAGAACCATTGAACCATTGAACCTCATGCTCCCTTTTTGCCCTTCTGCATCCCATATACTTCAGTGATTCACTTGATCCCAGCTGTCTGCATCTGAGCAATGCCTCTTTTCTATTCCTACCAGAGCCTTCATATTTCTTGTCATTCCATATTTTCTACTCCTGTTGTCTTTGCCTTAATGAGAATATGTATACATTATCTCTCACTATCTAATTTTCTAATTTCTAAAAGCCCCCACGTTGCTCGACAGCCCTTTGCTGGCAAACAACCTACTCCAATAAACGTCTACAAGATCCTGTCTAATACTGTCAAAATTTGCCTTGCCCCAATCTAGAACACTAACTTGTGGACCAGTTCTGTCCTTTCCCATAACTAATTTAAAACTAATAGAACTGTGTTCAGTGCTCTTAAATAGCTCCCCAACTAACACCTCAGCCACTTGCTCCTCCCAATTTCCAAAAAGAAGATCATGCTTTACCCTTTTTATAGTGGGCTCTGATATAGAGTCATTCAATAAGGCACCAAAAACTCTTGGCTCTTTGGCCAACTTGCTCATGTCAGGATTGCCGATCCAAACTGGTCGCACATGCCTGCATTTGACCCATATCCCACCAAACCTTTCTTATCCATGACCTGACCATGGTTGTTATGTACCTGCCCCAACTACCTCCCCTGGCAGCTCAATGCATTTACCATCACCCACTGTGTGAAAATGTTATCCCTCAGGTTCCTATTAAATCTATCCCCCCCCCCCGCCCCCCACCATAAACCCATGACCTCTGGTTCTTGATTCCAATACTCTAGTTTAAAAAAAACTATCCCCTCATAACTTCATATACCTCTTTAAGATCATCCCTCAGTCTCTTGTGCACCACGGAAAAAAGTCCTAGCCTGTCCATTCTCGCCTTATAGCCGAGGCCCCCTAGTCTTGGCAACATCCTTGTTAATCATCTCCGCACTCATTCCACCTTAAAATCTTTCCTATAAGAGGGTGACCAAAACTGAACACAAAACCTGGCTCACCAATGTCTTGTGCAACTGTAAGATAACATCCCGCGTTGTATACTCACTATACTGACTGATGAAGGCTAATGAAACTAATAGCCTTCTTGACCACCTTATCTAAGTGACTCCACTTTCAAGGAACTATGTACATGCACCACTCTACAACACTCCCCCAGAGCCCTGTCATTCACTGTGCAAGTCCTGCCCCAGTTTGACTTCCCAAAAGGCAACATCTTGCACTTATCTGCATTAAATTTAATTAACCATTCCTCAGCCCATTTGCCCAGCTGATCAAGATCCTGTTATAATTTTTGATAACCATCTTTGCTATCTATGATACCATCCACTCTAGTGCCACTTTGTTTTGCTTGAAGAAATAGGAAACAGAAAACATAGAACAGGAACAGGCCCTTTGGTCCGCCATGTTTGTCCTGAACATGTCAAGTTTTGCTAATCTCCTCTGCCTGCATAACTATGTACCTAACTAAAGCCTGTTAAACACTGCTATTGTAACTGCCTCCAACACACCCCTGGCAGCATGTTCCACTTTCAAGGAACTATGTACATGCACCGACTACTCAGTGTAAAAAAACTTGCTCTGCATATCTTCTTTAAATTTTGCTTCTCTGTCCTGAATACACTTAACACATTTCACCCCGTCTAATACCATGGCATTAATAATTTCACCCCCTATAATCCCAGTCTATGTTAAGAAATGTAAACAACCTTACTGTGACCACCCAACTATTCTAGCAACATTCTTCAAATTCCTTGCATACTTGTCTGTCCAATTCCTGTTGATTATTTGGGGGCCAAGAGAATAATCCTACTGAAGATGATCACCCTCTTCTTATTTCTCAGCTCCACCCATAAAGCCTCACTGCATAATCCCTTGGTGGTTTCATTTCATTGTTATGATGTTCACCTTGATCAAAGCTGCAATTCCCCCTCCTCCCTTTCCTCCACCATTCCCACATGTGAACATTAAACCACCAGTCCTGTCCCTCCCATAGTCATGTTTCTAAAATGACTACAATATCCCAGTCCCATGTACTATCCATTCACTTATTCATCCCCCTTACCTGACAGGCATCCTGCATTGAAATAAATACAATTAAACCCCACAGTATTTTCTCTTTCCCTGCCCACTGCCTGGCTTGTCTATTGAACTTACTGTCATAGGTCTCTGTGTCAACTTTCAGCCTCTCATCTGCCTCACTACTGCTGTGGATCACACTCCCCTGCTAATCTAATTTAAATCTTCCCAATTTGCAGGCTCTGAATCTGCCCGCTAGGATATTGGGCCCTTCAAGTTCAGAGCAACCCGTCGCACTTGTCACTTCTGGCCCAGAAGAGATCCCAATGGTCCAAAATTGGAATACAAAACGATAGAACGTTATTCATCCCCGGAGGGAAATTGGTCTGCCAACGGTCATAACACACAACAAGATGCAAGAAAACTTGAAATTAAACTAAAATTAAGAGTGAATAAAGAAAGAAAAATACAAGCAACTGTTGGCTGGATGCCGTGTGCACAGCGCAGAATCCCTGTCCCCTGCACCAACTCCTGAGCTACAAATTCATTTATGCTATCCTCCTATTCTGACTCTCACCAGAATGTAGCACTGGGAGTAATCCAAAGATTACCACCCTTGAAGTCCTTCTTTTTAACCTATCACCTAACTCTTTATGTTGACTCCACAGGACATCCATTTTTCTACTTATGTCATTTGTTCCAATGTACATGCCACCTTCTGGCTGTTCACCCTCCCATTTAAGAATGTTCTGCAGCTGCTCAGACATAGCGCCAGGAAGGCACACCACCCTGCGTTCCTGTTCGGGGCCATTGAATCTCCTGTCCATCTCCCTACCAATCAAGTCTCTTATCACTATAGACCTAGTGATGTAGAGGTTTGTATTCTGACAGGGTACATCTTAGCTTGGTAACTCAATGGCTCTGCATATGTCCACACAACCTGCAGAGAGTGGTGAAACTAGCCCAGTCCATCATGGGATTATCACTTCCTTCCATCCAGTCTATCTTCATGGTGCGATGCATCAATAAGGCTGAGAGTATTGTTCAGGACACCTACCATGCTGGTCATTCAGTTTTCCCTCTTCCACCAGTTGTGACAGTATACAGAGGCTTGAAAGGCCAGACATCCAGACTTACGAAAACTTGTACCCTACAGCTATCAGACTCTTGAACCAATCACCTCATTCACAACCCCTTTCCTGCTGCCACGTGCACTACTCTTAAGATAAACACAAAATGCTGGAGTAACTCAGCGGGACAGGCAGCATCTCTGGAGAAAAGGAATGGGTTACATTTCAGATCGAGATCCTTCTTCAGACTCGACCTGAAACATCACCCATTCCTTCTCTCCAGAGATGCTGCCTGTCCCGCTGAGATACTCCAGCATTTTGTGTCTATCTTCGATTTAAACCAGCATCTGCAGTTCCTTCCTACACACTATGCACTATTCTTAAGTCAGTTATTCTGCTGTTAAATTTTATTTATTTTTTTGTAATATTTCAGATTGCGCAGCAATCTTTGCACCATTCTGCTGCTTTGCATTCTTCGCTGTATTTATTGTTGAACATTGTGTTTAAAATCCAATTTTAGATTAGTTTATTTATTATCATCTGCACTAGGGTGAAATGAAATTCTTTGCTATATGAAGTTCACAATGTAAACAGTAGTGACAAATACAACAATAAATACAATGTCAGGTGCAAAGTAGCAGAATGATGCACGATTATTCGAATATTGTTTAATTTATCAGCTTCATATGAACTAGGAATTTTATCGCACCCGGGGATATATCACAATAAACTAATCTAATCTCATCTATTTCCTGGCAAATGGTGGTTGGCAATGTCAGCACACAGCAAATCTCGAAATATTCATCTTTCTTTTTTTTAAGATTGCAAAGGCAATTTATGAGGACACTGTTGGGACTCGATGACCTGAGCCATACAGAGTGGCAAGGCAGGCTTGGACTTTATTCCTTGGAGCACAGGATGATCTTATAAGAGGTGTATAAGATCATGAGGGTAATAGATAGGGTGAAAGCACAGAGTCTTTTACCCAGATTGGAGGAATCAGGAACCAGAGGACATAGGTTTAAAGTGAGAAGGGAAAGAATTCATAGGAACCTGAGGTGCATCTTTTTCACACAGAGGCTGGTGGATATATGCAACGAGTTGCCATAGGATATAGTTGTGGCAGGTACTATAATAACATTTAAAAGGCATTTGGGCAGGTATATGGGTAGTAAAAGTTTTGAGGGATACAGGCGGCCATTGGGACTACTGTAGATGTGGCATCTTGGTCAGCATGGACAGGTTTGGCTCAAGGACCTGTTTCCATGCTGTATGGCACTATATTTGGATCTAACATTTGTATCTTTTGGCACAGCAAATTATGTGTGTTTAATGCAACTAATGCAGGTAGGAGTAAAGAACCATGGATTACAAGAGATATTGAGGCTCTGGTCAGGAAAAAGGACAAGGCAAGGGTCAGTTATAGATAATTAGGATCAAGTGTATCCTTGAAGGAGTACAGGAGATAGAGGAACCTACTTAAGAAAGAATTTAGCAGGGCAACAAAGGGGCATGAGATGGCTCCAGCACATAGTATGAAGGAGAATCTGAAGAGATTTATGGACGTATTAAGAGCAAAAAGGGTAACGAATGAATATAGGGCCCCTCAGAAACCAAAGTTATCATCTATGTATGGGGTCTGAGGATACAGCTAAGAACATCAGTGAAATAAATACATAATTTGCTTCATAGTAGGAAACAGACAATGGTAGTGGAAGTTTTTTTTTTGGATTAGATACCTGTTGCTATTGGTGTGCCTCAGGGATCAGGGATCAGTGTTGGACCCATTTTGGTTCATCAACTTTATGAAGATTTGGATGAAAATGCACAACGGATGATCGATAAGTTTGCAAACAACACTAAAATAGGTAGTAATAGAGGGAGTAAAGATGTTATCAAGAATTGCAGCAGGATCTCGATCAACTGGGAAAGTGGGCCGAAGAATGGCTACTGGAATTGAATTCAGATAAGTTTGAGGTGTTACATTTTTGGAAGTCAAACCGGGAAATGTCCTTCACAGCGAATGGTTGGGATCAAGGAGTAGAAGTACATACTTCACTGAAAGCGGTGTCACAGGTAAATAGGGTCATGAAGAAAGCTATTGGCTCATTGGCCTTCATCAGTATGGAATCAATTATAGAAATTAGAATGTTATGTTACAGTTTTAAAAATCATTGGTGAGGCTGCACTTGGAGAATCATATTCAGTTTTGGTCAGCATGCTATAGGAAAGATACAATTCAACTGGAAAGAGTGCAAAGAAGATTTACGAGGATGTTGCCAGGACGCGAGGGCCTGAACTATAAGGTAGATGGGGCAGGCTAGGACTTTATTTCTTTAAGTGCAGGAAGCTGAAGAGCGACATCCTAGAGATGTATAAAATCACGAGGGGGATAGATACATGAATGCACAGTGTCTTTTTTCCAGGGAAAGGGAACCAAGAACTAGAGGTCCTAGGTGTAACGTGAGAGAGGAATGATTTAATAAGAACCTGAGGGTCAACTTTTTTCACTCAGAGAGTGGTGGGTATATAGAACAAGCTGCCTGGGGAAGTAGCTGAAGCAGTTACAATTACAGTGTTTAAAAGGCAATTGGTCAGCTACACAGATAGGAAATGTTTAGAGGGGTATGGGTCAAATGCATATAAATAGGACTAGCATAGATGGGGCATCTTGGTCGGCATGGATGAGTTGGGCCAAAGGGCCCATTTCCGTGCTGTATGACTATGATGCTTTGACTCTCTATTAGCTTTTCAGTACAATTTAACATTTACTCTGCAGATGTTACCATAATCATGACAGGCCAAATGTCCTCTTTCTCTGCTATAATAATTGAAATCCTACACAGCCATATGCACAGCCTCATTAACAAGAAGGTTTTTTATGTGTTATATTCTTCTCCATCCTCCTCCCTACCAACTCTCAACTCTTCCTTGCATTCTTCCTTTCCACCTGGATAGTTTCTTTCCAATGAGACCTGTCCGACGTAATCCTGGTAAAACATACTGCATCACATATCTGTAGAAATTCAACAACCAAAACAGCTATCTGGCAAAACCAGATATGTAAGCCAACTGGCCATTCAACTTGGCAAGACCAATTCCCATAGCCAATTGGAAATAAAACAGCCTTTTTAATACTAATCAGATGCTTCTCAACGAAGCCGAACCAGTCAGTCCCAGTCTGACATCTGTAACAAATCTATGAATACGTTTTTTTTCTACCAAAATAGAAATCCACATTTTTTAAAATTACTCATGATCTTTACCTTGCATTATTATACAGCGGAGACCTTGATTTTAGCCTTTAGTTCTAATTGATTCTGGTCCTGGAGCAATTGGCAACCCCAACATGGAGTACTTTTCCCCTCCAGATGATAGGCATTGTGTCAATAAATGTATTGCCAAGATCGTAATGAGAAGTGATCTTAACAATTAAAATCAAATTCTGACACTGCCTCCATGAGCTTCTTAATATTCATACAGTCACATCAATAATTCAGGGACACATACTCATTATTCTGTTTGGTAATGGATGGTAGATAACACAAGATAATAACCCATGTAATTAACATGTGCAGCTTTAAAAAATTAACTTAATTATTGATAAAGAAAATTAGACTGGCACAGAGGAATGATCAATCAACTGGAATACACATATCAAAGGAAGAAGGTTCCCTGTAATTTGAATATACTCATTATTGACGGATATAAACTTTTATCATTAATATTTCAGCATGGGACTTCACTGTCACAAGAATAAGTGCTTCATCATTCCTTCAACAAACACATTCCACAGACAAACAATAAAACAGACTACAGGAGGAACCCAGCGGGCTAGCAGATGACTTTATGAAAATGTTAGCTCTTTACTGAAACAATAGTTACTGAGTTGGAGAATCGATGAGTTTAGGAGGTTATAATCAGGCACCTTAATTTTGAGTTTAAATAAAACTGCAGGTGAAAAGTGAAATTTAAGATCCTGGAGAAGGATGATGAAGCAGGAATTGACATCATGAATTGTGATTTTAAACACAAGACAGAAGGATCAAAGTGATGTTCTGTGGTGCACCAGAAGCTTAGACATTGTTAAATGATGACTGAAGTCCAATCAGTCTCTTCTACCTTCCAGATTCATTGGTAACAGAGGTGTTGACTAATTGTTAGAAATGGTCTTGGCCAAGACCTTGAAAGAATGCTTGGAGTTTCACAAGAGAAGTCACCTTGGATTCCCAAGCTGTTAATACCTCAATGCAAATTAATGTGAATCTTTTCATCCATTTTAACATATCTTTATGGGCCTGTCCCACTTGGTGATTTTTTAGGCAACTGCCGACATACAGCTGCTGTCATC
This sequence comes from Malacoraja senta, assembly GCA_038087875.1. Taxonomy (NCBI): domain Eukaryota; kingdom Metazoa; phylum Chordata; class Chondrichthyes; order Rajiformes; family Rajidae; genus Malacoraja; species Malacoraja senta. The sequence continues at coordinate 188,247,178 of CM075977.1, forward strand.
CGGAAGTGGCGGCGCTGTTGCACAGCTGCGGCTCGCCTGCAGTCCGTCTGTTTTTACTTTTTTTGTTGTTTTCATTTGTCCTGTTTTAGTTAAATTTTAGTTTATTGGGTTGTGTACGTGTGGGGTGGGGTGCGGTGGGGTGGGGTGTGGTGGCGTGGGGTGGGTTGGGGTGGGGGGGGTGAAACATGATTTTTGTCTCTTCCTTCGGGGGAATGCGACTTTTTCTTGTCGTATCCCCTTCTCTGCCTCCGTCTGCGCTGAGGCCAAAATGGCAGAGCTGCCGGCCTCCAACTCCAACTGCGACCGACCGACCTCGAGGCTCCGGAGGCAGAGCCAGGACTTACCAGCGCGAGGCTGGTCAACTTCGGGGCTGCGGTGGCGTTCCGGTGGTGGCGACCAAGGACGCTGGTGGCGACCTGAGTCCGGAGGCTCGGCCGCGGGCCCGGTGGACGACATCGTCGGGAGCTCGCAGGTCACAAGTGGGTGACCTGTTTTTCTGGGGCTCCCGCAACTACAGCTGCATCCGCTGGACTGGAGGGCGGCAGCTTCGGCCACCCCGGGCCGCGGAGTTTGAACCGGCCCGTCGCGGACAGAGCACAGATTCAGCCGCGGGACTGACTTACCGTCACCCGGCGGGGTCACAACATCAGAAGCCTGGATCGCCTCAGCGCAGAGGGAGAACAAAGAGGGAAGAGACAGAGACTTTAAGACGTTGCCTCCATCACAGTGAGGAGGTGCCTGGTGAACTCACTGTGGTAGATGTTAATTTGTGTTTATTGTGTGTTTTGTTATTTATTATATGTATGACTGCAGGCAACGAAATTTCGTTCAGACCGAAAGGTCTGAATGACAATAAAGGAATCTAAGTCTAATCTAAGTATTAGGTCGCCGAAAAAACGGCGACAACCTAGTTCATCCTGGCGATAACCTATGACTGCACCTACATCAGGGGAAGTCAAGCTACGCTCATTGGCGTCAAACGCACTGTCGGCAAAAATGTTTAAACATGTTGAAAATTTAGCGGCGACCAGAAAGACACTACAACTTTTTGCGTGACTGAGGAGGCTACTCCTGCCACCACCGGCGAACATGTGGCGACAAACTAGTCGCCTGTAGTTGCTTAAATAAATCGCCTAAGTGGGACAGGCCCATTATTCTCAAATGAATATCACAGCCAAGGTGCTAAATATCACTTCAGAGTTTAGTTGCACCAAATGTTTGTGCAGATAATCTTATGGAATCAGATCATCTTATGCATTCTTCAGTAACCTTATCATGCATTTGATACCTCTGGACTCCTCTCAACTATTTTGATGTCTCCTGGCTATCTTTTCATCATGATGAACATGATCTCAGCAAAAGATTTGTTGCTGTTTTCTAACTCACAACTAAGTCCCATTCATCCCCCACACTCGATGGCCTACATTGACTCCCAGTCAACAGATGACATTTCAAAATTCTCACACTAATCTTAAAATCCCTCCAGGGTTTGTCTAACCCAACAATTTAACACCATCAAAAACTTTTCATTCACTCTATAAACTTAAGTAATGTCTGAAGAGACATTTTCAGCACGGACTTGAAGGGCCGAGATGGCCTGTTTCCGTGCTGTAATGGTTAATGGTTATATGGTTATAGACATAAAAAGCTGGAGTAAATCAGCAGGACAAGCAGCATCTCTGAAGAAGTGTTTCGGCCTGAAACATTGCCTATTTCCTTCGCTCCATAGATGCTGCCTCACCCGCTGAGTTTCTCCAGCATTTTTGTCTACCCTCTCTGGAGAGAAGGACTGGTTGATGTTTTGGGTCGAGACCCTTCTTCAGAGCAGTTAGGGATAAGGGAAATTAGAGATATAGATGATGTAGAGAGATAAAGAACAATGAATGAAGGAAACGCAAAAAAGTCTGACTTGCTCCAGTGTTGATCTCCTCCCTATGCTATTCTTTAAATATACTACTTTGTCTCATCCCCCTTGGTAACTGTTTGTTTGATAGTACTTCTGTTATCACCCCTTATAATCAAATTGCACATTAAAACATCATATGAATACAAGTTGCCTCTGATGTTGCTACAAGAAGATTTTCATTATAATGTACCTCACAGTACTTGCGCATTAAACAATAAATGTGGCTAAAGTTGACCAGACTTGACAAGAAGTTGTTCCCTAGAAATTCCCCAGAAATATTTATACCCATCTGGGAGTAAGATTTTTCCAAGAGTAAGAGCTACTGCCTCAATTCCAGACATTCAGGTTTACCCTCTGTTACTGTGTTTGTGGAGTTTGCACATTCCCAGAGTAACTCTCTAGGTTTTCCCTGATGGCTCTGGTTTCCTCTTCGACCCCAAACATTTGCTGATTGGTTAACTAATTGGCATCTGCGTATCACTCCCATTGTATGTGAATGGGGGGGGGGGGGGGGGCTAATTGGAGGGAAGAAGAGTCGATGGAGGAAAAGTGGGTTCAGTGTAGCTGGGAGCTTCCAGTTGCTTGCAGGTTCAGTGGGATGTAGGGAGCATTTCTAGTCTCTATGACAATATGGGTACATAAGTAGGAAACAGAAATAATCCACTTATCGGTTTTTAATGAGCAGGATTACTGGGAACTAAGAGCATGCAGTTAATCCAAGTCTTTCTGGCCTAATCTAGATTTGACCTGTCAAACTGCATCAATGATGTGTTGCTCCCAGAAATGGCTGGGGATGGACCAGTCACAAAGCCTGATAACTGAACAGTGACAAGGATTGCGCAGAGGACAAAAAACTGTTGGAAATGTGTAATTCCCAAAACGAGAGCAAAGGATTCGGATGATAACCTGCAGGAGAACAAAAAACCCAAATGGATTGACTGTCTGCCAACTCACAGCAGCACACCAACACTTCAGAAGATTTGGCAATGGATTTTATTTGTTGTTTCAATAGCTTCCTGTTTTCAGTATTCTGGATTAAGCTTCCTTGGTTTGAATTTTACCCTTGGGAGGTCACACCTGCTATTTCTTTCTGGAATTAATTCTGAAGCATTGGAATTAATTTCCATCGATCGCTTTGTCTTTGATACTCTTATGTTTCAAAATTACATTGGTGCAAGCAGTCAATTGCGATTTCACGAAAATGTTGTTGCGTCACCTAAAGGAGAAAATCTCAGGAAACTAGCTGAGGTTTTGGCAAATACATATCATCATAAGCACACAACCAAACCCCCACACACACACACACACACACACACACACACACACACACACACACACACACACACACTATCTTGGAGGAGGGAGAGAGAGATGGGGAAAGAAAGGCAGAGAGAGAGAGAGGGAGAGCAGAGGGGGGGGGGATGCAGTGAGAAAAGGAAAGATTTGGAGATAGACCAAGAGAGGAAGCAGTAGAGGGAGAGAGAGAAAGAGGAAGAGGGAGAGAGAGATAACAAGAAAAGAGGCGGAGGAAGAGAGAAAGAAGAGGGGGATGGAGGAAGAGGGAGTGGGGGAGAGCTTGGAGAGAGAGAGAAAGAAGTGGGATCAAGGAAGTGTAAGGGAACAGTGATGGAGGAAGGGAAAGAAGGATGGATGGAAAGGAAAAAGGAGAGAGAGGTGGAAAGGGCATCACAATGGTGTAGCTAGTCGATCTATTGCCTCATAGGTCAATCCTGATCTTTGGTGCTGCTTGTGTGGAGTGTGTACGCTTTATGAGTGAATATTTGGGCTATGAAGGATTTCTCTGATTTCCTACTATGTGGAGGCAATACCCTGGTCCCTTCCCTACCCGGCCCACTCCTCGCGTCCGTCATAAGCAATGGCTCCTTCCTCCTTAATTCTCCAATTTTCAGCGCTGAGCTCAGCAGTTTCAGAGCTTCCCCCTGCAGGCAGCGGCCCACCAGGTCCTCCTTCCCGACGCGAGTCGGGCCTGCCGCCAGCGCGTGGCAGAGGGCAGCCTGCTAGGTCTTTCTATGCGGCGGCCTGCCAAGTCCTGTGCAGCAGCCTGCCACTTCCTTCGGCCTCGCAGCACATCGCAGGACACTTCTGCCACTGCAGAGGCTCAACCAGGGAGCTTCTGCTGCCACGACCACGCACCACCCATAATCAAGAGTGTTTTATTGTCCTTTGTCCCAGGTAGAACAATGAAATCCTTACTTGCAGCAGCACAACAGAATCGTAAACATAATAACTGTAAACAATATATAATAAACGAGAAGAAAAAGTTCAGTGTGTGTCTTGTTAAATGGTAGGATTCAAGAATCTGTATGATTATGTACAAACATTAGCACACACACTTAAACAGCACATTTCAGGCACATGTTTAAGAAGGAACTGCAGATGCTGGAAAATCGAAGGTAGACAAAAATGCTGGAGAAACTCAGCGGGTCAGGCAGCATCTATGGAGCGAAGGAAATAGGCAATGTTTCGGGTCCAAACCCTTCTTCAGACTGATGTGAGGATGGGGGGGGGGGGGGGGGGGCGGGAAGAAGAAAGGAAGAGGTGGAGCCAGTGGGCTGAGGGAGAGCTCAGAAGGGGAGGAGAAGGTAGGGACTACCTGAAATTAGAGAAGTCAATGTTCATACCGCTGGGGTGCAAACTGCCCAAGCGAAATATGAGGTGCTGCTCCTCCAATTTATGGTGGTCCTCACTCGGCGAAGTGATAGCCAAGCCTACACTTGGTCTCACCGATGTAGAACAGCTGACATCTAGAGCAGCGGATGCAATAGATGAGGTTGGAGGAGGTGCAGGTGAACCTCTGCCACACCTGGAAAGACTGCTCGGGTCCTTGAATGGAGTCAAGAGGGGAAGTAAAGCGACAAGTGTAGCATTTCCTGCGGTTGCAAGGGAAAGTGCCCAGAGAGGGGGTGGTTCGGGTGGGAAGGGACGAATTGACCAGGGAGTTAAGGATGGAGCGGTCTCTGCAGAAAGCAGACAGGGGAGGTGTGGCAAGTGGTGGAATCACGTTGGAGGAGGCGAAAATGTCGGAGGATAATTTGTTGTCTGTGATGGCTGGTAGGGTGGAAGGTGAGGTCAAGGGGGACTCTGCCCTTGTTACAAATGGGGGAATAGGGAGTGAGGGCAGAGTCATGGGGAGTAGAAGAGACCCTGGTGAGAGCCTCATCTATAGTAGAAGAGGAGAACCCCAGTACCCGGAAGAATGAGGACATCTCTGATGCCCTGGTGTGGAACACCTCATCCTGGGTGCAGATGCGGCGTAGATGGAGGAATTGAGAGTTGGGGATGGAGTCCTTCCAGGAAGCAGGGTGGGAAGAAGTGTAGTCCAGATAGCCATGGGAGTCAGTGGGTTTATAGTAGATGTCGGTCAGTAGTCTATCTCCTGCGATGGAGATAGTGAGGTCAAGAAATGGTAGGGAAATGTCGGAAATGGTCCAGGTGTATTTGAGTGCCGGATGGAAGTTAGTGGTGAAATGGATGAAGTCAGTGAGTTGTATGTGGGTGCAGGAGGTAGCACCAATGCAGTCGTCGGTGTATCGGAGTTCGGGGATAGGGCCATGGTACGCTTCGAACAAGGATTGTTCGACGTACCCTACAAAGAGGCAGGCATAACTAGGGCCCATGCGTGTGCCCATAGCTATGCCTTGTATTTGGAGGAATTGGGAGGAGTCAAACAAAAAGTTATTAAGGGTAAGGACTAGGCGGAGGGGAGTATCAGCAGATGGGGATTGGTTGGTTCTGCGGTTGACGAAGAAACGGAGGGCTTTGAGACCCTCCTGGTGGGGGATGGACATCCATGTGAAGATGAGGGAATGGGGGCCTAGAAAATGGAAATCCTGGAGTAGATGAAGAGCATGTGAGGTGTCTTGAACAGAGGTAGGGAGGGATTTAACAAGGGGGGATAGGACAGAGTCGAGGTATGTGGACATAAGTTCGGTAGGACACGAACAGGCAGAAACAATGGGACTGCCAGGACAGTCAGGTTTGTGGATTTTGGGGAGAAGGTAAAATCCGGCCATGCTGGGCTGGGGAACGATGAGGTTGGAGGCTTGGGAAGGCAGGGAGCCGGAGTTGATGAAGTGAGTGATGGTGCTAGAGATAGTGGCCTGGAGCTCGTCTGTGGGGTCATGGTCCAAGGATATACATGTTCGGCACGGACTAGAAGGGTCGAGATGGCCTGTTTCCGTGCTGTAATTGTTATATGATTATATGGTTATATGATAAGTAGGAGTTGCTTTGGGAACCCAACAGGCACATACGAACTAGTGGAAGAATTTTGCAGCAGATATTTCTGGTAGAGTCGCTAAACCAATGCATTGCCTGGTCTTGGGTGGATACAAAATATCTTGCATCTTCTGTACCAATATCACTTCCTCTGATACTGGAGGATATCCCGTAAATTCAAGTAACTGCTTTATTAAGCAAAAGATCTCAGCAAAAGCTAGCTATTTTTGTTGTGTCCCAGTTGTCAAACAGCAAACTAATTCAGTCCGTTCAGCTATTAACCTGTCAATATATAGATGGAGAGCAGTCCAGCATACTACACTTTTTTTTTATCGCACATAACACCCTGCCTCATAAATTACAGCCCCTGCTGTAGAAGAGGGCAGGACGGTTTACCCCTAGTGGCCTGATTAATGTTTAATCCCAAAGCAACCCAACTAACCAACAAAAATCATCTGGCCACACCATCATAAAATTGATGGTGAGCACTTACTATGCCCAAATTGGCTACTAAATTATTAGGTTATTAAGTTATTGCTGCAAGATTTGAATGTATCCTAAAGGGCAGCAAAACCTATTGTATAAAAACAAGTATTTTTTTATTTTCCAGTATGACTATCTACACTTACAATCTTTTGCACATGTGCAATACTAAATCCCATCTGCATTTATTGTATTTGTTTGTGATCTTTGATTTTCATTTTGCTCATCACGCTTAAAGATTGCACAACTTATTTTAATCATTTGGTAATGTATTGGTTTTGGTTTATTATTGTCATGTGTACCGAGATACAGTGAAAATGGTTGTTTTGCATGCTCTCCTGGCTAATCATACCATTCATGACTAAATCAGATAGTGCAAAAGAAAAAACTAAACAGAATGCTGAATATAGTTACAGCTACAGAGAAAGTGCAGATAAAAAGAACAAAGGCTGCTGGTCAATTGGAAGATCAGGAATTCATCCACATGGATGCTGCAGGTTACGCCAGAACTTACTGTCCTTCCATATTTGTCCCTGCACTGAAAGACAATAAAGAGGCAAACATACTGGAGATCTGTTGCTTCAGTAAAACTCCAATAATCCACATTTCCATCCTTCAGAAATCTCAGTGCTCGGAATCTGGCACAGCTGATCCCATTCAACTCATCTATTTCACCAGAACATTTGTTATACTTCCATATAACATTTAAAAGAAGATGTGTTGGGGTACTAATAGGAGTAAAATCCAATGATTCCCAAAAAGGTACAATCTTGCACCATTAAAGTACTAAGAGTGCCAGCTGAACAAGATGTGGCTGTACTTGTAAAGTCACCAGATTTTTTTCACGGAAGGACATCAGTTAACATTGGGAAATATTGAGTCTTTACTAGAACAGGTGGAAGAAGTGCAGACATTAAATGGTCACAAAGGGTCTGTCTTGACAGAATAAAACATTTCATGTCTCTAGGCTGACTTCAAACCCACAAAGAATCAGAGTCAAATTTCAGGCATCATAGACAGTTATTTCAAGAAACTATTACATTTTCTTGCATTTTCTAATTGAGTACTTTTGCAAGAAATTAGGCTTGCAATTTGCAGACTAAACCTCTGGAATTAGGCTTTCATTTTATGAGACAAATTAATTGATAGCAGTCATCAAAAAGGAAGAGAGTTTTTCGTTAGAATTTGTTCTTAGAGAAATTCTCTACCCCAAAGGGTGGTGAAGGCCAGATCATTAGATATACTTAAAGTGGAGATAGATAAATATTTGTAAAGTTGAGGAATTGAGGGCAAGATGGAGCTGACATAGATGAGGTGCTGGGCCAGCATAGATCGGCCAGGACCATTTGAATGACGGTACAGGCTTTAGGGGCCTGGTGGCTTACTCCTGTTCTTATTTTCTTGTGTTCTCATGTATAACTCCTCACCTTTCCAACTGTTATCAAGCATCATCAGCACTTTCACATATGGCCACTATCCCTCCGCCCCTGGATAACGATGAAGGCTGCGGATCGCATAGCAACTGAGTCCTCCGTTGAATTCTTCCTTGAGGAGATAAGCAAACTGCTGGCAGCTCAGTCTGAATATTCAGAAAAACCTCCCAATGGGGATTTATTCTTCCGACTGTGCATTTATTGCCAATCACTTGGAGGTAGGCTGGATTATGTCATTCAGCAGTTTGTTGTACAGTAAATAAATTAATAGTTTCTACAAAACAGTCCATTTTGAAAGCAGAAGAAACAAAAACTACAGCAGTTTCCCCTAGTAAAAATGCACTGCAGAGGATTGTTACATATAGATTGTTTATTAAATCAAAGTTGTCAGTTACAACAGTGTGGCCACTTGGTTTATAGACCCAATCATCTTCACCCTAGCGTTGTTGTGCTGTGATCAAATGTAGCCTTCTTAGTTTAGCTTAGTTTAGCTTAGTTCAGAGCTACAACGTGAAAACAGGCCCTTCGGCCCATTGAGACCATACCGACCAGCGATCCCTGCACATTACCAATATCCTACACACACTAGGGACAATTTACACTTATACCAAACCAATTTACCTACATACCTGTACATCTCTGGAGTGTGGGAGGAAACTGAAGATCTCGAAGAAAACTCACGCAGTCACGGAGAAAACAGACAAACTCCATACAGGCAGCACCCGTAGTTGGGATCGAACCCGGGTCTCCGGCGCTGCAAGTGCTGTAAGGCAACAACTCTACCGCCGCATCACACCTTCCAAACCTTTGAGCTTCTGCTTGGATGCTGCAAATGGCCTAAAGGAACGTCTGGCCCACGGAGACTAAAACTGCACACATTGATCCAAATAAAGTTCAATGGGTCACTTGCCGTGTCAATATGCTGCACGTGCCCTCCCACCATAATTTCACTTCACCTTATTGAAGACCTTAAGATTTTGAAGCCTAGGGACTATTTTCACTGGTAAGATATCTCTCTCCTGCTCTGAAATATCAAATGTTTCCCCATTATACACGTAATCCATTGCTGCCCCGACCCTGGCTCCATATTCTAATCTTGAGTTTACACGTATTAAATCAAATCCACTATGTCTCTACATCCATTATAAACTGTGCAAGATTGTTTCTTTCACATATATGGATATTCATCATTTACCAGTTTTGACACTCTACACACAAATAACTTGGACAAGAGTTACTTGATTTACATGGCTTTTGTAAAATGAATATACATAGTGGTAAATCACTAATCCAGATTCCACTGCTTCTTTAAATGTTGCCAGATTGGGCACCTCTCAACACAATGTCAAGCAACATTATTCCCATTGATAAAATTGTGGGCACCATTTTGTTCAGACATTACAGATGATTTCCAAGGTAGCCATTAATCCTATTCGGAACTTAACGTGGGGCAATAGAAGGAAAAAAGGAACAAATTGCATTTACATTGTATTTTTCATTACCCTAGGATGTCCTCAGGCATTTCACAGCTAATTGCTAGGCAGCAGGATCCCATGGAAGGAAATGTGATAATGAGCAAGAAAATCATTTTACATTTGATGTTGATTATGGGATAAATATTAGTCAAGTCTTTCAACCCTTGAAGCAAGTGGTTTATTAGCTCACTTGAGAGAGCAGCTGAATATGCCATCATAGACAGACAGTAAAGAAATCAGATTGCCTTCCAAGGAGGCAACCCAATAATTGCAGTCACCATAACAGTGAAAAACTTTTTTTATCCAGACATACATTTTTTTTAATTAATTGAATATAAACTGACCCACTATTAACTGAACTTAAATTCCCCTACTCTATTTATGAGTACAGATTCTTGAATTAGGAGGTCTTTTAACATTAAATCCAAGCTACCCCACTCCCGATAGCTGATTTCTTCCAATCTCCTAATTTCTTCTTGTATTAGCCAAAATGCCCTGTAATGTAAATAGTTTCCCAGCTACAGATGTTGTCAATATGATTTCAGTAACTTGAATTAAAAAGTCGTCATTACTGAAATCACAAACATTAAATGTCAAATGAAAGTGGCCTTCTTGAATCAATGCACATCAATGAGGATTTATTGTAACAATCCAGGACTTCATTGTGTTACCCCACTGTGGGTGAGTTCAACGAAATGTCATACCTGTAAAAATAGCAGATGTTGACAGAGTTTTATGTTTCTTTTGCCAGGTCTGACCTTTCCTATTTTTGATGACCACGAGGCAAGTGTTCCTCATCTAGCTGCATTTTATCCACTTTTATGTAACATTTCCTATTAACTTGCATGTAAAATCAGGGTAAAACTATTTTGAAATGATATTCTAATCAGTATAACCCACCAGCCATCCTAATTAAACCAACAGGTTACACTGTTGGGTGTCGTTGAGCAGCTCAATGAGTTTGTCTTGAAATGGAAAGGCACTTTGAAAAGTTCATTATTTACGACACGTTTCACTGATCATTCTGACATTACCACAGTAATGTCTCAATACCACAGTCATTGAAAATATATTTATCCACTGAGTCATACATTGCGTGTCAGAAGACAGGAACGTGCATCAGAATTTATTATCAAGGTTGGAGGAAGGGTAGTAAAGGTGATTTGACAATTTCTTTCACCCTGCTCAAGGTAGGGTTTTATTTCAATCCTGTTCTGAAAGTACAGATTATCTTGTGGGAATCCACTCTGAAGATAGACACAAAATGCTGGAGTAACTCAGTGGGACAGGCAGCATCGCTGGAGAGAAGGAATGGGTAACGTTTCGGGTAAAGACCCTCCTTCAGACTGTAAAAGGGTCTCGACCCGAAACGTTACCCATTCCTTCTCTCCAGCGATGCTGCCTGTCCCGCTGAGTTTGTGACTATATTCAGTTTAAACCAGCATCTGCAGTTCCTTCCTCTAATCTGAAGATCACCATGTATGGCTCAAGTGGTGTGCATAAGCAGAACAGGTGGGGAAGAACTAGGGTTGTAATCGGAGGATCAAGGCGAGGACAACCAAAGTTAAACAAACTATAGGGAAATATAATTAGGAAAATCCACCATGCAGTGATAATTTTCTCAACATTAGAAACAGGCTCTTCAAGATTATAATCAGGAAGCCTGTTGCTACACATACTGTGGCATAAAGGAAAAGCACAATTCATTCCCCGTCATGGCCAAGGCATCAGTTAGGGTTTGCAATGCTTGAGATTGATAAATTTATTGGGCATAGCCATCAAAGATTAGGCTGATTTATGTTCTAATTAGAACAGAACTCATTGCAAGATGATATAGAATGCATGGAGGAGGGAGGAGGTGGGAGTAGAATGGTAAATTTCATGATCTATTGCAGAGCTATAATGACCACCATTAGGCCAGAATCTATATGGTCCAACTCAGCAAACTACCAAATGAAAACCAAATTCCAAGGAGATTCATCAGTTGTTCTTTGAGTTGGGAAGCCCAAACTGGTTCTTTATTAGAGTCCGCAATTTTTGAAGTGCTGTACAAAGTAAAAATAAGGATGTGTTGGGGCATACTGAAACGTTAACTATGTTTTTCTCAGGCCATATTGCCTGCTGATTATTTACTGCACCTTCAGTTTTTATTTCAAACTTCCAGCTGTATTTTGAGTCAAGAGTGTTTTATTGTCATATGTTGCAAAATGGAACAATGAAATTTTTACTTGCAGCAGCATGATGCATTTGTATACACAGTACACAATAGATAATGTAATATTAAAAAAAAAAACATTTCAGTGAATAAAAGAACCCAAGATTGTGGACCTCCTGGTCCATCCAAGGCTTCTGGTTGGGGAATACTCGGATGTTTTTTGTGGGAACAAGGTTTGTCAAGGTTCCGCATGGTAAGCTGCTTTGGAAGGTTAGATAGCATGGGATCCAAGGAGAGGTAGCTGAATGGATAGCAAATTGGCTCCAAGGAAAGAAGCAGATTGTGATGGTGGAATGTTGCTTCTCAAACTGGAGGCCTGTGACTGGTGGTGTGCCTCAGGGTTCAGTGTTGATCCCATTACTGTTTGTCATCTACATCAACGATTTGGATGAGAACATACAGGGCAAGATTAGCAAGTTAGCCGATTAAACAAAAGTGAGTGGATTTGCAGATAGTGAAGATGGTTGTGAAAGATTGCAGCAGGATCTGGATCGATTGGCCAGGTGGGCGGAGGAATGGTTGATGGAATTTAATACAGAGAAGTGTGAGGTGTTGCATTTTGTGACGTCGTACAAGGCAGTAAATGGTAGGCCTCTGGGTAATGTTGTAGAGCAGAGGGATCCAGGAGTACAGGTGCATGGTTCCTTGAAGGTAGAGTTGCAGGTAGATAAGGTGGTCAAAAAGGCTTTTGGCACTTTGGCCTTCATTAGTCAGAGTATTGAGTATAGACGTTTTGAGGTCATGTTGCAGTTGTATAAGACATTGGTGAGACCGCATCTAGAATATTGTGTTCAGTTCTGTGCACCAGGAAAGATATTGTCAAGCTTGAAAGGGTTCAGAAAAGATTTACGAGGATGTTGCCAGGACTAGAGGGTGTGAGCTACAGGGAGAGGTTGAGTAAGCTGGGTCTCTATTCCATGGAGTGCTGGAGGATGAGGGAAAATCTTATAGAAGTGTACAAAATCATGAGAGGAATAGATTGGGTAGATGCACAGAGTCTCTTGCCCAGAGTAGGGTAATCGAGGACCAGAGGACATAGTTCAAGGTGAAGGGGAAAAGATTTAATAGGAATCCGAGAGGTATCTTTTTCACACAAAGGGTGGTGAGTGTATGGAACAAGCTGCCAGAGGAGGTATTTGAGGCAGTGACTATCCCATCATTTAAGAAACAGTTAGACAGGTACATGGATGGGACAGGTTTGGAGGGATATGAACCAAACGCAGGCAAGTGGGACTAGTGTAGCTGGGACATTGATGGCCGGTGGGCAAGTTGGGCCGAAGGGTCTGTTTCCACACTGTATCACTCTATGACTGTGACTTTTTGCATTTCCTTATGACGTTGGCAATAACCACTCATTCAGGTCTGTTCCCAGGTCATTGAGCATCGCCCATTCTACTGACTTCTAGCAATCCCAGAGTCATTCCTCTGTCTCCCCTGACCAGCTCTGTGTAGTCCTTAGCACTGGGGCTGCACTCTTCAGTCGTTGCCTATATGCAGGAAGATGGAGCACAACCAGGTGGTCAGATTTCCCCAAAGTGAGAGCGAGGGTGTGGAGTCATGGGCATCTTTGATGGTGGAATATCAGTTGTTGAGGGTGTTTGATGCTCTGGTGCTGCGGGACATGTTTTTGTTCCATGTAATATTGTCAGGTTAATATAACAGAGATAACATTCCCTATCCTTGATTAACAGCAGTTGATCAATCCCATGTCAAAAAGATACAAATAGCAAGATTGGGCAACATTTCCTTCATACAGCTAATGCTACTGAGCAAAAACATCAGGAAATTGACCTTACAGAGCACAGGGAAGAATGTAAAATTGTCAACATCGAATCAGAGAAAAGGCAATTTATTTTATCAAGTAAGTTCTAACATTTCAGAAAGTACCTTCCTTAAATGACACAGAAGTATTCAATGATAAGTTTCAGAAGGGAAATTGTATGATTATTTGACGAAAGAAGATTTGAACAGTTCCACAAAAGTGACATGATATTGTCTTTCTGCTCTGTACTATATTATGAGCCCATGTGTAATATAGACTGCTGGGTAGTGTCACACATTTACAAGTACCAAAGCTCTCTTTACAAGAGATTAGGCTCTCACTCATTATATTGTTCAGTTATTTGTGTCAAATTTAATAATAATGAAACTAACTAGTCTTCAGATTCCTTCTTTTGTCCACTGTGAAATGTAATAACTAGTTGCCAGAGACAAAAAGCAAATGTTGAGTGGAAATTTACCACTTTGATTCCATTCCTTTCATTATCTTTGCAAGCATATTCAGAATGCAGCACAAATTCTACATCAAGCACAGTAAAGGTTGAGAGTTTATGTTCGCGCAGTGACTTGGATGAATAATGAATCATTATTGCAAAAAGCACTTCTATGTAATTTTCTATGTAATTTTCAGTCAGTATTGTTTAAAATGTCACCTGTCGTTTGGGTTCTCTACATGAGAGTTCTGTCAACAGCGTTTTAGTTCAGGCGCATTATTAAGATCTGATTTGGCAACAATCCCTGTATTTCTCCTGACTACTGTTTTGTTATTGTCCAAATCACATATCACCAGCAATATCGGCGAGTGCAACAGTCTTGGTAAGCCACGAAAGAAATCTCTGCTGTTCAATGTGCATATAATCACTCCCCACAATAGTTTTTCCCATTGGGTTAATTCTACAACTGGGCTATTGCAGGTAATTTAGGTTACATGGTCATGAGAATCCACGAGGACAAATTCAATCCAGATTCTTAACATTAACCCTTCAGCAAGATTGTTCTGCTATCTGTAAATAAATAGGCTTATTTGCAATTTATTTTTTGGAGACAGCACAAATAGATAAAGAACAAATTTCCAAGGGATTTGAAATGGGAATGAAATGGCAATGTTGCAGTTTCTGAAATAAAATGTTGATTTGTATTTCAGCAACAATTGTATGTTGCAGCATTGTAAATGTTTCGCTTTGATCTTCCGCTGATGAATGTGGTTCATTTTAAGCCTGTGATCAGAATCAGTCTAGCTAATTCCCATTCCAAATGTAAATTTAAATTGGAAATCATTTTACCTGTGTTTGGATATTTGGACCATTCCCAGAAAGCCAACTTTGAAATAGCAATTACAACATCATCACTGATCATTGAAAAGGGAGCAGGGAGATTTAAAAATCTATATCCATGAAGCATGTGTATGCCTCATCACAAAGCAGTAAACTCTCGTGGTAAGACCTCTCAATATAGATACTACGTCTCTTTGTTTCCAACTGCAAAAAATAAACCCTATTTTCTTGAAGATAGACACGAAATGATGGAGTAACTGGCAGCGTCTCTGGATAGAAGGAATGCATGATGTTTTTGGTTGAGACCCTTCTTAAGACTGACTTTTGGGTTGAGACCCTTCTTCAGATGATCCAGAGATGCTGCCTGTCCCACTGAGTCACTCCAGCATTTTGTGTGTATCTTCAGTGTAAACAAGCATCTGCAGTTCCTTCCTACCCTATGTTCACAAACTTGGAAGCATGCTTTACATCAGTAAATTATGTATATATGTTTTTAATTTAATTCAGCATTAATTTACATCCTTTATTGCCCTCCAGTCGGTGCCCCTTTGAGTTACCACACCACATCTGTTTCACATAAAACATACTTGGTCAAGTGAGTGGTTGCAAGGCCACTTCAGAGAAAAACTAAGAGTCAATCACTCTACTATATGGCACATATAAACCAGATCATGTGGAAGTGGAATTCCGCTCCTGAAGAACAAAAATGAACGGTGAGTTTTTGTACTACAATCCAATAATGTCACAGTTAATTGTTTCAAGCCTAATTTTAAAACAGATTTTTATTTATTTACTCACATTTAATTTCCCCAGCTGCCATGGTGGAATTTGGGTTTTCTAGATTATTATCCCATGTCGGTGAACTAATTGGCAAGTTAACCATGGTGTCATCACCATGTTCTCAGAGTTACGTAGGGATGCAGAGAAATACATATTTGGCTCAATGATGATGAAATTACTCTAACAGAGAATCAGCCTCTTTCCTCTTGTATTGATTAGACATTAAATTTAACAATGATAACTACTTTAATTTCTACTTTTTAATTAAACAAACTTCAAATTTCCTTTCTTTACCACTGATCTTTTACAGAACGTAATACTGGCTGAGTTACAGAGATAACAAGTATATGAAGCAAGTGTAATGGAGAGAAAGGAAATAAACTGTATATATAAAGTTAACATTTCCCAGTTTGTTTCATTTCTCTCCATTGCACTTGCAAACATATTCAGAATGCAGCAGGAGTTCCACATGAGACACAGTAGAAAGGTCAATAGTTTATGTTCCTGTAGATTCTCAGCAGAACAATGAATCATTATCACAAAAAAGCTCAAATGCGTGCTCAAGGAGGCATGAATTGTTTCATTTGCTGAGGAGTTGCTGGTGGAATTGAACATTGTGCAATAATCAGCCAACATGACCACTTCTGACCTTTTGATGGAAGGAAAGTGATTGATGAAGCATGATTGAGCCAAGAATGCTAGCCTGAGGAAATCCCTCAGCACGGTCCCGGGGCAGGGATGGTTTACCACTAAACATCACAACTATCTTCCTTTGTGTGAAATATAACTCCAATCACTGAAGTGCTTTTCCTTTGATTTCCCCCATTGATGTTCATGTACCAGGGCTCCACGATGCCACACTTGGTCTAAACTGCCATTATGTTGAGGGCAGCCAATCTCAACTCACTTATGGAATTCAGCTTATTGATCAATGTTGGACCAATGCCCTAATGTGGTCAGAAGAAGCACTATCTTGGTGGAATCACTTTGTGTTTTCGTGAATAAGTGCCTTTTGAGTGTAATGACACCACTTTCTATTACTTTGATGATTAATAATTGATTATAGGGACAATACATGGCTAGATTGGATTAGTTCTGCATTTTTTTTGTACTTAAACATTTATTCAATGTTATTGAATTGTGTGGTGGCTTTTCTAGAACAACTTGGCTTGAACATTTCATCATCTTGGCTGCTGATATTCACCGTCCTTCACATTCCCATACCCCCTCTCCGATTCTTCCCTTCCTTAATTTCTCAACTATGTTTACTGGGATAAGATAGCTACAAGTATCTTTGTCCAATATCTGCCAAAGCAACCCTGGCCACTTCTCCCATCTAGTTTCCAGTTATAACTGCACCCCATACTCTAGTTATTCCATCTCGATCATGTCTCCATTCAATACAGCCCTTGAACTTTCATTTACCTGACATTTTAATTGCCCCTTCTGCTCCTACTCAGATCACAATGTCTTCGCAGTCCTCACACTATCCCAACCAAGCTCAATGTTAACTTTTAGAAACATCCTTCTTCCAACAAGATATATTTCACATTCTGGAATTTACAGCAGGTTCAACGATTTGAAATGATCAGCACTGTTCCATTGTGTTTGGAATTTTGATTCCCAACATAAAATTCCCATTAAGCTTTTAATCTCACCTGAACTATTACTACCTTCCCTTTTCTTCTCCCCTCTTCCCAATTCTGATAAAAAGGTAACTGACCTGAAATACTAACTTCACGTAGATGCTGCCTGGCCAAAGAGTATTTCTTGCATATCTGTTTTCTTTTGGCCAACTCTGGAATATTTTCAGCCTGATATTAGAGTAATTGAATCAAACAAATATAGAGGATTGAAACAGGCTGTTTAGCTCACATTGTCCATGCTGATTTTACATTAATTCCTTTTCTTATTTTCTTCACATTCTCATTAACTCCCACTAGATTGTACCACTAACCTACAAACAGGAGGCGACTTACAGTGGCTAATAAACCTATCAATGTGCATGCCTTTGCCAATTCTTGATGTGTTCAAGAGAGAGTTTGATAGAGGTCTTAGGGTTAACGGAATCAAGGGAAATGGGGGAAAAGCAGGAACGGGGTACCGATTTTGGATGATCAGCCATGATCATATTAAATGGCGGTGTTGGCTCGAAGGGCCGAATGGCCTACTCCTGCACCTATTTTCTATATTTCTATGTTTCTAAATGAGAGGATACCCACACGGACAGAGGGAGAATGTGCAAACTTCATACACACAGCACCCGAGGTCAGGATTGAACCTGGATCTCTGACACTGTGGTTTTACCAGCTACCAGTTGTGGGTCTACCAGCTGCACATCTATGCTGTCCCACAGGTGCTACGTAGTTTCTGCTGTTTCCTGTGCACTCAACTGTTTCTTGATATTGTTTGGATTGAATAGAATTGACTAAAGAAAAGCTTTTGTGATGAAAGAGAAGGAATTTGCCACTCATTTGTCCACTTCTGGTAGAAAGAGCTGGAGAAAATGTTCTTGTCTTTTTGTGCCGTGTTCCACCCTTGTTCAGAATGGGCATCACCAGGCATTCTCATTTATTCTTATTTGTTAAATTAACGATTGCAATTCAGAACTGGAGATGATGCACAATTGTGAGATTCTTCTACTACAGTCCCTCTTCATGCCACCTTCTATTTCTCATTCTCTTTTCTGGCATGTTATTTTCAGGATGCCTTCTGCTGTGCTCGGAGTGCTCCTACACCTCATCGAAACAGTGTTAACCCCCTGGCTCAAGCTGGGTCAAGATCATTGGGTTTTGTGGATTATAGTTCTTAAATGGCTTTTAAGTGTACAGTTCCAACTTGCCGCCTATTTTGAACTCATCCAATTGGACATGGTGGTCGTCCCATATAAAATACTGGAAGATGCCCTTGACATTCCACAGGGTGGCGCCGTCTGCGATGGCAGCCTCGCCAATGGTCTGTCTGTCTGCCTTTTTGTCTTTTTTAGTTATTTTTAGTACATTTTATAAAGTATGTGTTAATGTTCTCTAGTTTGTTTTATGTGGTGTGGGGGGTGGGGGGGGGGGGAGGGGGAGAGGAGAAACTTTTTTCAATCTCTTACCTTGCCAGAGATGCGATTGCTTTAAGGATCGTATCTCCGGTCGCTGTGCGGCCTAAAATCATGGAGCTGGAGGCCTTGCTCAAAACTGACTTTGAGCCACACTGCGAGGCAGTGGACTTACCATCCGAGCCTGCGATCCTTTGCCTGGGATCGACGCTCCAACTGCGGCCTGCGGATTTCACCATCGAGGAGATCGCAGTCTCCGGCAGAGACTGGTCGGGAAGCTCCAAAGTCACTGGAGGTTCGAGCTGAGAGCCCCCGATGCGGGAGCTTGATCGCCCCGATGCAGAGGCCTCGACCGCCGGCTACAGAAGCCAAGATCGCCCCGTCAACGGAAAGGTAGTTAACATTACCGGTCGGTTTTCCTTGGTTCTGAAAATTCGTGCTAATGTTTTTTTTCCCCAAGGAAAATGCCCGGTCAGCAAAGGAGATTAACTGAAACTACCTACGGCTTCCTCGACTACCTACAACTACATGGCGACCCCACTACCACTGCACCTACGACTACAGGATTATCGATTTTCTCCAAGGCGACCAGTTGTAAAATTTGCTGCGACCATACTGAGGCCACGACTAGTTTCCAGAATGCGGGAACTCCTCGCGACCATGAAGGAAAGCCACCAGAGACCACCAGCGAACATGTGGCGACCATGTGGCGATCATGAGGCGAGCGCAGAGTCTCCTGCATGCGCTTAAAAAGTCACTTAAGTGGGACAGGCCCTATACTATTTCTAATCCCTTTTAAAAAGAAACCGATGGTGATGCAGCAAGCATCAGCATTTCCACACAGTTGATCCAAGATTTTCGAACGGCATGTTTGATTCCATTAGATGTGAACACGGTTTTTCCTCAGGGTACCAACATATGCTTTATACCATTTTCTTCTCATACTCCAGGCAAGTAAATTGAACATTAGGTGGTAAAATGTATTTAAATGTTCTTATTCAGAAAAAAAAAAGCCTTTTACCACTTGGCAGTGAATTCTCATCAGGGGAAATAAAGCAAAATATAATAGAACAAAACACAAATAATATATAAAGAATAACACTGAGACGAGAAATACCTCTGAACATAACCTTTCTATAACCTCCAACTTTCTAACTCCAGGAGTAAACTAGTGGCAGTCCAAATGCATGGACGTAATAATTCAAAGAGCAAGAATTTAAACCCCATCACCCCTACTTTTAATTTGAAATCCCACACAAAATACAAGCTGCATTATGAGACAAATTTATTTTCTCATAAATCCATAGAAATCTCTCATGACACTTCTGGGACAGAAACCCAAGATCCTTAGCAAATCCAATATAAAAATGACTTCTAGCAGATTGTTAAACAGCATAACAATCCATTTATTTTAACAACCATGTATAAAGTATAAAGTATAAAGTATAAAATTAGAGCACATTGATATTGGGGGTAGGATGTTGACATGGATAGAAAATTGGTTGGCAGACCGGAAGCAAAGAGTAGGAGTTAACGGGTCCTTTTCAGAATGGCAGGCAATGGCGAGTGGAGTGCCGCAAGGCTCGGTGTTGGGGCTGCAACTGTTTACCATATATATTAATGATTTGGAAGAGGGAATTAGGAGCAACACTAGCAAGATTGCGGATGACACAAAGCTGGGTGGCAGTGTGAACTGTGAAGAGGATGTTAGGAGGTTGCAGGGTGACCTGGACAGGTTGAGTGAGTGGGCAGTTGCGTGGCAGATGCAGTATAATTTAGATAAATGTGAGGTTATCCACTTTGACGGCAAAAATAGGGGGGCAGATTATTATCTCAATGGGGTTAGGTTAGGTAAGGGGGAGGTGCAGCGAGACCTGGGCATCCTTGTACACCGGTCACTGAAAGTTGGCTTACAGGTACAGCAGGCAGTGAAGAAAGCTAATGGAATGTTGGTCTTCATAACAAGAGGATTTCAGTATAGGAGTAAAGAGGTTCTTCTGCAGTTGTATAGGGCTCTGGTGAGACCACATCTGGAGTTTGTGTACAGTTTTGGTCTCCTAATTTGAGGAAGGACATCCTTGTGATTGAGGAAGTGCAGCGTAGGTTTACGAGATTGATCCCTGGGATGGCGGGGCTGTCATATGAGGAAAGATTGAAAAGACTAGACTTGTATTCACTGGAGTTTAGAAGGATGAGGGGGAATCTTATAGAAACATATAAAATTATAAAAGGACTGGAGAAGCTAGATGCAGGAAAAATGTTCCCAATGTTGGGCGAGTCCAGAACCAGGGGCCACAGTCTTAGAATAAAGGAGAGGTCATTTAAGACTGAGGTGAGAAAAAACATATTCACCCAGAGAGTTGTGAATTTATGGAATTCCCTGCCACAGAGGGCAGTGGAGGCCAAGTCACTGGATGGATTTAGGAGAGAGTTAGATAGAGCTCTAGAGGCTAGTGGAGTCAAGGGATATGGGGAAAAGGCAGGCACAGGTTATTGATAGGGGACGATCAGCCATGATCACAATGAATGGTGGTGCTGGCTCAAAGGGCCGAATAGCCTCCTCCTGCACCTATTTTCTATGTTTCTATAACAAGAACAAAATTGAATGCAATATAACTCATGATCACCTCTCCAGAGTAATTACAGATGCCAAAGACAAAACTGAAAAACAAATGATAAAGAATATTATCAGGCATTACCTGCCTGTATCATATCCTCCGTCCTTTTACACGTTGGTTAAACCACCATTGCCTTACAACACAGCGGCAGTCACAACTTCACAGATGTTCTGTGATGCAAAGTTACATCAGACTTCAGTTTCTTTCACCCTATACTAACCAATTCTATCACTTTTTTCACTTTAAATATTTTTATAACTTAATGTTTGAATGGAAAAACAAGAATAATACAAGGAGATGTGTTCGGAAGAACGATGTATATGATTTTAAATTCATCTATTTGAGGTTCAGGAGCAGGGTCAGGTTTTATGTGTTGCACCTTCTGCTCGGTTATAGACCACCTTAGAAACAATATGCAAGATGTTAATATGACAAGAGGGGGTCAGGGAATAACATTTTGTAGTTGGAATGTCAAGGGAATCAATGAACCAATTAAGAGAGGTAAAGTCTTGGCACATCTAAATTTAATCAAAACAGATATTATATTCCTTCAAGATACACACCTTAAAAAGGAATCTCAACACAGACTTAAAGCTAAGTGGATCGCTGAATCATATCATTCCTCCTTTTCCCATAAGTCCAGAGGAGTTGCAATATTAATTCGTAAAGGAATACCTTTTACGAATTCATCAACAATAGCGGATATTGATGGTAGATATATTATATTAGTTGGAGAGCTAAATGGAGAAAAAGTGATTCTTCTGAATGTATATGGGCCTAATTTTGATAACCCTATGTTCTTTAATAAAACATTTAATAAAATTCCTGAATTTACACAATATAAATTAATAATTGGAGGAGACTTCAACTGTACATTAGATTCATACTTAGATAGATCATCAAGGCAAAAAAAAGTAAAATCTCAATCAAGTGTATTTCTAAATTCATTTATTAATTCCACTAATATTAAGGATGTCTGGAGAATAGAAAATCCAACTGGACGGGAATATTCATTTTACTCTCCAGTACACAAAACATACTCAAGAATAGATTATTTTTTAGTTGACTCCACGTTTATCCCATTTACTTATAACTCAAAATACCATAATATTATAATCTCAGACCACGCACCTGTAACATTTATGATTAAATTAAATGGAATGTCCGAGAAACAAACATGTTGGAGATTTAACCCACAAATTTTGAACGAAAGATCATGCCAGGAATATATTATTAAACAGATTCAAATATTTTTCGAGGTAAATGATAACCCTGACACACCTACTTCCCTTATGTGGGAAACGTTTAAAGCGTTTGTTCGAGGTGCATTAATTTCTGCTCAAGTATTTTATAATAAAGAGAACAGGATTAAACAACAAACATTGGAAAGGGAAATCAAGCAACTAGATATAGACAATGCGAGAATGCCATCTATTTCAAAACATAATAAAATTGCTGTATTGAAATATAAATTAAATAAAATGTATTCAGAACAAGTAATAAAACTTTATCAAAAAACCAAACAATTACATTTTGAATTTGGAGACAAACCACAAAAACTATTAGCACGTCAGTTACGAAAAATGGAAGGGGAAAAAATAATTCATAAAATTAGAACAGAGACAGGAGAATTATTAAAAATGCCCAAGGACATAAATGAAAGATTTCTCCAATACTATCATAACCTTTATTCAACTAAAACTGTAACACAAACGGAAGGAATAGCAGATTTTTTACTAAAATGTAATTTAAACGGTTTAGATTCAAATGATAGAGAATTATTAGAAAGGGAGATTACGATAAAGGATATTGAGGAGTCTATTGGCTCTTTAAAAAATGGTAAAGCAGTAGGACCAGATGGTTTAGGCTCTGAATTTTATTAAAAAATTTATGACTTGCTCTGCCCACGTTTACAAAGGCTGTATGAGCATATCTATACTCAACAGAAACTCCCAGATACTTTAAATGAATCTATAATAACACTTATTCCTAAAGCTGATAAAGATCCGGAAGATCCGGGATCATATAGAGCAATTGCACTTTTAAATACAGATCAGAAAATATTAACTAAAATACTAGCGCATAGATTAAGTACAGTGATGAATAAAATAATACACCCTGACCAAACAGGCTTTATTCAGAAACGGTACTCATATTATAATCTAAGAAGATTATTTAATATTATTTATTCTAAGAGAATTATTAATGAAGATCTAGCAATAATCTCACTCGATGCTGAAAAAGCATTTGATCAGGTTGAATGGTCTTATTTATTTTCGGTGATGGAAAATATGCAACTAGGGGAGAAATTCTGTACATGGATAAAACTGTTATATACAAATCCTACAGCTAGAATATTAACAAATCAAAGGTTGTCATCAAAATTCAGCCTATCTAGAGGTTGTAGACAAGGATGCCCGTTATCTCCATTATTATTTGCGCTTGCTATTGAGCCACTTGCAGAAAGAGTTAGGGGTCATCCGGAAATATATGGGTATATCACAAAGGACACAGTGAATAAAATTTCTGTATACGCAGATGATGTACTAATTTACATTACAAAACCAGAAATTAGTATTCCAAACTTATTAGAGCTAATAACCCAATTTGGTTCACTCTCAGGATACAGAATAAATTGGAATAAAAGTGAAATTATGCCAATAAGGGAACATAACAAACACATAATACAACAATTTCCATTTAAAATAGTAAACGAAAAATTTAAATACCTAGGTATCTATGTAACTAAGATATATACATAATTATTTAAAGCAAATTTTCCCCCATTACTGAATAAACTACATAAGAATATTCAATACTGGAAAACACTTCCTATCTCAATGATTGGCAAAATTAATGCCATAAAAATGATTTTTTTACCGCAAATATTATACTTTTTCAGACAATTCCGATATATTTGTCAAAAAACTTTTTTTTTAAATTGGACTCTATTGTTAATGATTTTATCTGGGATTATAAGAATCATAGGATAAACAAAAGACATTTGTGTAAATCAAAAATAAATGGAGGTTTGGTTTTACCCAACTTTCTGTTTTATTTTTGGGCAGTTAATATTAAAAATATGAATTTCTGGTTGGAAGAAATAGATCAACAACCAGATTGGTTAAAAATGGAAAAGGAAGATTGTTTCCCTTTTGATATCGGTTCGATATTATTTGCTACATCTAAATTAAACAAAAAAAATTATAGGGAAAACCCTATAATATTTAGTGCCATACGAATTTGGAAACAATTAAAAAAGACATTAAAATTAGATAATTTATCACTTTTTCTCCCAATTGTGAATAACCCTTTGTTTAAACCCTCATGGTTGGACAGGGGTTTTACACAATGGAAGAATTATGGAATTAAAAATATGGGACAACTTTATAAGGAAGGCACTTTTCTGACATTTCAGGAGTTGCAACAGACTTATGGACTTCGAGGAAATGATTATTTCAGATATCTTCAACTCAGCGATTATGTAAAATCGAATACTCAAAACTTTCGAATTAGAAATTCAGAAATTCTTGACGAATGTTGGAATAAACATCCTAATACAGAAAAATTAATATCTTATATATATAATATCTTATTAGACAGTGACATTCCATCGACGGACTTACACAGACAAACATGGGAAAAAGAATTAAATCAAATAATAACGAAAGATACTTGGGAAGAAAGTTTACAACATATACATCAATGTTCATTAAATGCCAGACATTCTTTAATACAATTTAAAGTAATACATAGGTCACATTATTCAAAAACAAAATTACATAAAATCTTTCAACATATCTCACCTATATGTGATAAATGTCAACATTTAGAAGCTACCTTATCTCATATGTTTGCAAACTGTATAAAAATTAAAAAATTCTGGGTAAATATTTTTAGTATAATATCTAAAGTGACCAGCACACAAGTGGACCCGGATCCAAAATTTATAATACTCGGAACATCAGAATTAAATCAAACATTTACAACAACACAAAGAAACTTTATTGATTATAGTATAATAACAGGAAAAAAATTAATTCTAAAATTTTGGAAAGGCCCTACGGCCCCCACAATCAAAATGTGGATTATAGAAATGACGGAGACCTTAAACGTGGAAAGAATCAGATTTTCCCTGTTGGACAAACAGGAATTATTCGTTGGAACATGGTCTCCCTTTATTGATTATTTAAAGGGTCAGAATGGTTCAGCACGGGAACCTGACTAATGCTCGGGCTAAAGAATGGATGAAATGCTATATTCTGAAATGTACGAATATATCTCGAATGTAGTTTTTTATTTTAATAAATTTTTCCATTCTTCTTTAACTATCTTTCTCTTTTTTTTTTTTTTTTTTTTTCTCTTTTTTTTTTCTCTTTTTCTTCTCTCTCTTTTCTTTCTTTACTTCATCTATCTTTTTAGTTCTATCTAGTTTAAAATAAAAAAAAGGCAAAAGGTATTGGAGACAATGTAATAATAATTGATAATATTATCAATTTAAAAACGTAAGACTGTAATGATGTTAATAGGTTATGTACTTATCTCCAATAAAAAATATTTTCCAAAAAAAAAAAAAAAAAAAAAAAAAAAAAAACAACAATTAGTTCTCCCAAAGTTCCCCCCTTCACACCCGGCTCTCCATCCCCCACCAACGCCACTCCCTTGTGTCAATATCCCAATCCTAATCAGTCAGCATTTATGGAAAATATTTTCTTGGTGTTCTAACCTTATTGAATGAGCTCATTCCTCAAAGTCCACGGTGATCACAACTGCAAGAACAATCCCCAAAGTACTCAAACTAATATAGTTTAAATTAAGCAAAATAGAAGCTGAAAATCATTGGTGCAAATGAAGCAATTAAGAAGAATATATTTAAAAAACATTTATCCTGCTCCTCACCTTTCTTTTCATTTGTGGGATACAACCTTGTATTTTGGACCTGTGAATTTGGCACCTCGACTGTTATATAATATTTTATGACTCACTGAAGAAAGAAAAGGCAGTCTCTTGAAACAAAAAAAATCAATTTCCATCGAGCATGTTGTTACCATAAGGTTTCTATGCATTTGAATTTAATTCATTGTATTTCCCTTGGTCATTCTTCAAGGCACAATTGCGCATTAATTTGAGGGTAAGAAATCATTAGCTGGACCTGGTGGTGGATGTCAGGAGTTACATGGCAAGCAGTCAACATTTGTCCAATTTAAATATGGAGTTTGGAATTTGATGTGTGCATGCTCACATGGAAATTCCAAACTTACTCGTAGATTCAAAATCCTTGGCAATCTCCGAGCAATCTGGCATAGGACCAGCAAACTCACTTAACTCAACGGGGTGTGCTAGTAATGTCAATTTGGATAACAGAATTGTGCAAAAAAAAAAAATCTGAGAGCACTAGCCTTTGGAGGGAAGGAGAGAAAGGGAAAGTTAAAAAAATAATGTTTTAATAAAGCATTATGCTAGCCTTACAATTCGAATTTAAACCAAGTTGCTGGAGCTTTGCCCAGGTACTGATGACCTTGCATTAAGCTTCCTCTGCAATAATCTTCCTTAATATTCCAACACTTTCCAAAAGGAGTCTAAGATAATTATTTAAAGTTTAGAATAATTGGAATTGTAAAACTATTGCAGCATTCTGTTAAACTACAGCTGTCGGGTAGCTTGGGCTGGCTATTTGGGAGAATCCTGTCCAGTCACTTGTTGTGGACAAGGTTGATCCCAGATACCCCATGTGACTGTTCACATACCCATTGGTGCCTTGCTCAGCTAGATGCCCAACCAATTGCATCCAATGTGCCTCTTCAAATGGGTGCAAGTCATTGACTGTGGTGGATTCACGTAGCAGCTACAGCACATAAGATTCAGACCACTAAGTCACATATTTGGAAGAAGAATTTCTATCCATATCTACTCCCATTACTCTCAATCTCATAAGAAGCAATTTGAACTAAAGCAATTTCTTAATACCTTCAAGTAGCATCCGACACTGAGGTAAGTAAACATTCTGATTGGAACCGTTCCTTAAAATCCTTTTTATTTCTAAATTATAGATGCACACAATCCAAATTTAACATCTATTAACATTTATATTATGGACGTTTCACAAAGAAATCCAAGTCGGTTTTATCTCAGACTTAATTCTCTGGATTTCTTCTCAAATTTTAAACCCATACATTTTGAACTTTGCTATACTTCTGTGAAAATTCTTTCTTCATCAACACCAATCAAATGTGGTCTCAGCAATGGTAAGGACAAGTTGCTAACAGTACACTTTGACTATTGCTTAGAATTTCTCCAAATGCATCAGGAAATATAAGAGGCTGCATTGATAAATGCTTATTGCTCTCTGCAAGTTTAATGTTATGGATTCAGATATTCGAAACATTTCTTTTCTTTCCACACTAAAATCCACATCCCACTTCTAAGCCCATCGACTGGTGCTTTGCAATGGATACAGATACCTGTGCAGATTGAATAATTCAACCTATTGATGCATCAACTGAGGGAGACACAGTGGTTAAATTAGCAGACTGGTAATCCAGAGGTATGGACTAAATATCCAGAAATCCAAGTTCAAATTCCAGTATTGCAGTTGTGGAGTTTAAATTAATAAGCTTGCAGTCCAAGAAAAATTAGAATGATTCATATGCAAACCCATCTGATTTATTTAACTCCCTTAAGTAAGAAAATCAATGTTGATTGATCTGGCCTATATATGGCTCCATTAGCAGCAATGTGCATAATTCATGAAAGGACTTAACAACCCAATGAGTTCAAGAGCAGTTATGGATGTCCAAGAATTGCTGCTGGCCTTGGCTAAAGCACCCCACATATAAGGACATGAGAAACCGCTGATGCTGGAATCTTGAAGAAAACACAAAGTGAAGGGGGAAAGCAATGGGTCATGGCAGCATCAGTGTTAGGAATAAAAGAGCAATGTTTTGGGTTGGAACCCTGAATCTAACCAAAAAAATAAAATTCACAACCACTCAGACAGGTCACGAATAATGGCAAACATTCACTTCTAAAAATTGCAATCATTCGCTCGTACGTCAGAGGAAGTTCTGCCATCCAGTGCCACATCTGTGCCTCTGCGGAGATCGTCCGCAGTGCATGCCTCTCCGCCACAAGTCAGTAGGTGGGCCATTGTCTGTACCTCTCCACAGTTGCACTTGTCAGAGTCCGAGAAGCCCCACTTCTTCAGGTTGAGTCCGCAACGTCCCACTCCAGTGCGGAGGTGGTTTAAGGCTTTCCAGGTAGTAGAAGGCAGGTGGTGTCCTGGTGCCATCTGTTGTTTGGTTTTGGTGCCTGGCACGGTTGGCTCTAGTTCCATGAAGCGGTTCCAACTCTTCAAGTGTTTCTTGGCATGTTGATGATTGTGTAAGGGGTGGCGTGGGTCTGTGTCTGCATTGAAGCATTCTACTGCAGCTGCCCGATCATGTCTTCGAGATGGTTCGTCGATGCCAGCCAGCTCTTACAGATGTTCAACCTTTGTCGGCTTCAGGCATCCTGTGCTTTTCCTGCAGGCAGTGTTCAATGCAGAGTCCACCTTGCGTGCATGTTTAGAGCGGCTCCACACGGGGCTTGCATGTTTTGCCACTGAGAAACAGTGCAGATTGTTGTTGGGTCACTTCCAAATGAGCTGTTTGCCAATTGTTCGATGACATTGTTCCGGTATTGACCTTTGCCTTGATTTTCTCAACATGTTGGCGATATGATAACGTGCGATCGAGGGCCAACCTAGGTACTTTGGGGCTTTGCAGTGATCCAACCGGACATCTTTCCATCGCACCTGCAGTTGACGTTTCGCAACATGGTTCTGGCGGTGGAAAGCTGCACTTTGTGTTTTTGTTGGGTTTGGGCGCAGGGAATTCTATTGGTAGTATGTTGTCATATTCTGCAAAACAGTCTCTAGTATGGTCTCAATCTGGCTGAAGTCTGAGGATTGCGTTGCGATGCATAAGTCATCGGTATACAGAAACGACCTAGTTTTTAGTGTGATGGGTTGGTCATTGGTGTATATTCAGATTCAGATTCAACTTTATTGTCATTGTGCAGTGTACAGTACAGAGACAACAAAATGCAGTTAGCATCTCCCTAGAAGAGCGACATAAATATGAGCAGTAAATAAATAGATCTAATAAATCCTGGTGGGAGGAGTGTCTGGGGGGGGGGGGGGGGGGTGTGATTGGCAGTCACCGAGGTACAGTGTTGAGTAGTGTAACCGCCGCAGGGAAGAAGCTGTTCCTGGACCTGCTGGTCCGGCAACGGAGAGACCTGTAGCGCCTCCCGGATGGTAGGAGGGTAAACAGTCTGTGGTTGGGGTGAGAGCAGTCCTTGGCGATGCTGAGCGCCCTTCGCAGACAACGCTTGCTTTGGACAGACTCAATGGTGGGGAGTGAGGAACCGGTGATGCGTTGGGCAATTTTCACCACCCTCTGCAGTGCTTTCCGGTCGGAGACAGAGCAGTTGCCATACCATACTGTGATGCAGTTGGTAAGGATGCTCTCGATGGTGCAGCGGTAGAAGTTCACCAGAATCCGAGGAGACAGATGGACCTTCTTTAGTCTCCTCAGGAAGAAGAGACGCTGGTGAGCCTTCTTGACCAGAGTTGAGGTATTGTTGGTCCAAGAGAGGTCATCGGAGATGTTGACCCCCAGGAACCTGAAGCTGGAAACACGTTCCACCTCCCTCCCGTTAATGTGGATGGGGGTGTGCATGCCGCCCCTAGACTTCCTGAAGTCTACAATGAGCTCCTTGGTCTTCTTGGAGTTAAGGGCCAGGTTGTTGTCAGCGCACCATGCTGCTAGGAGCTGGACCTCCTCCCTATAGGCCGACTCATCGTTGTTGCTGATGAGGCCAATCACCGTTGTATCATCTGCATACTTGATGATGGTGTTAGTACCATGTACAGGTGTGCAGTCGTAGGTGAAGAGGGAGTAGAGGAGGGGGCTCAGCACACAGCCCTGTGGAACGCCGGTGTTCAGGGTGAGGGTTGAAGAGGTGTGCTTGTCTAACCTAACAGACTGGGGTCTGTTGGTTAGAAAGTCCAGTATCCAGTTGCAGAGGGAGGGGTCGATGCCCAGGTCACCGAGTTTGGTGATCAGTTTAGAGGGTATGATGGTGTTGAATGCTGAGCTGTAATCGATGAACAGCATTCTTACGTAAGTGTCTCTGTTGTCGAGGTGGGAGAGGGCGGAGTGAAGTGCCGTTGAGATGGCATCCTCCGTACTCCTGTTCTTGCGGTAGGCAAACTGATAGGGATCCAACGTGGGGGGTAGGCAGCCTTTGAGGTGTGCCAGGACCAGCCTCTCGAAGCACTTGGCGATGATGGGAGTAAGTGCAACTGGGCGGAAGTCGTTGAGGCTTGCCGCAGTGGAGTGTTTTGGCACCGGCACGATGGAGGTGGATTTAAGGCACGTGGGCACAACTGCTTGGGCAAGTGACAGGTTGAAGATGTCAGTCCAGACGTCTGTCAGCTGCGCAGCACAGGCCCTGAGGACGCGCCCGGGGATGCCGTCGGGGCCAGCAGCCTTACGTGCATTAGTCCTACTCAGTGCCACGTACACGTCGAAGGGGGTGAGTGAGAGGGGCTGGTGATCGGCAGGGAGCACCGCCTTGATGGCCAACTGCCGATTGTCCCTATCGAAACGGCCATAGAAGTGGTTGAGCTCCTCAAGGAAGGAGGCGTTACTGGATGTGGGGGTGGTGTTGGTGGGTCTAAAGTCCGTGATGGCCTGGATGCCTTGCCACATGCGTCGGGGGTCGGAGTTGTTGTTGAAGTGCTCCTCAATCCTGAGTTTATGGCAGTGCTTGGCCTTCTTTATGCCCTTCTTCAGGTTAGCCCTGGATGAACTATAGGCTCGGGCATCGCCTGACCTGAAAGCGGTGTCCCGTGCTTTCAGCAGTAGCCTGACCTCGCTGTTCATCCATGGCTTCTGATTCGGGAATATGGTCACCTGTTTGAGGGAGGTGACACTGTTGATGGTGGAGTTTATAAAGTCCAGAACAGATGATGTATAGGAGTCAATGTCCGTGTGGGAGTCAAGGGTGGCCTGGGCTGCAAACGCCTTCCAGTCAGTGTTTCCAAAACACTGCTGAAGTGTGGAGTCCGCATCCTCTGACCAGACTTTAACTGTCCTCACAGTGGGTTTAACCCGTCTGATGAGTGGGGAGTACTTTGGGAGCAGGAACAATGAGAGGTGATCAGACTGTCCAAGGTGGGGGAGGGGGACGGCTTTGTAAGCTTCAGCCATGTTGGTGTAGACTTTGTCCAGTGTCTTGCCTTCTCTAGTGGCGAAGGAGACATGTTGGTGGAATTTGGGGAGTACAGTCTTCAGGTTGGAGTGATTGAAGTCACCCGCAACAATGAAGGCTGCCTCGGGGTTGTGAGTCTGTTGTTTGCTAATGGCAGAATGCAGATCTTTCATTGCAAGCTTGGCATTAGCATCAGGAGGAATATAGGCTGCAGTCACAACAGTGGAGGTAAACTCTCTGGGCAGATAGAACGGTCTGCATCTAACCAAGAGGAACTCTAGGTTAGCTGAGCAGTGACTCTCGATGATGGTGGTGTCCGTGCACCATGCTTTGTTTACATAAATGTTCACCATGCTTTGTTTACATAAATTGAACAACGTTGGGGCAAAGACACTGCCATGTGGTAGACCATTCTTTTGGCATCTCCAACGGCTGTTCTGACCATTCAGGCATACAAAGAAGTGGTGGTTTTCCATCATTGTCATGATGAACTGGACAAGGCGAGAGTTCTGTAGTGTTTGTTAGTTTGGCTTTCATTGTACGGTGGTTTACAGCATCATATGCTGCGGACAAGTCTACAAATACTGCACCTGTGATCAGCTTCCACTTGAAGCCATCTTCAATGTGCTGAGTGAGGTTCAGCAGTTGTCCTGTTGTTGACCTTCCGTGGCGGAACCCAGCCTGTTCAGGACATTGTCTACATCCAGCGTGATGCAGTTCAGTATGCATCTTTCCATCAGTTTGTATGGGTGGCACAGCAAGGATATAGGCCGGTAGCTGCTGGGAAGATTGGCATCTTTGCCTGGTTTTGGTAAAGCAGCAACCTTCGATTTCCGCCAGACTCGTGGAATAGAGTTGGTTGCTATGCAGATGTTAAACATGTCCAGCAGCCATTCTCATGCTCTGGGTCCCAGATGTTGCAGCATCTCATTTCTGATGTTGTCTAAGCCAGCTGCCATGTTGCAATAGAAACTAGTAATCACTGGTTTAGAAACTTAAAATGTTTATACCACTTGGGCATTCTGACAATCTTTCTGTAGGTTGGCATTGCATTCAAATATCATTCAGCTCGTAAACAAAATGCATGACTTTAATACTTTGTTAAATATGGTACGCTGTTACAGGAGCAACTTTCAGAATAGACATTGAAAGTAAGTTGGAACAAAAGGATTCTAGGGTACTTGTTAAAGAGGAGCAAAGAATATCCAGTTTTTATATTAATCAATTAGCACTGAGAATTGTTCCAGTTATATTTTGGGGCGGGGCTGGAATGCATTGGTGGTGGTGGACACAGATACAATAGTGGTGTTTAAGAGGCATTTAGACAGGTACGTGGAAGTGCAGGGAATAGAGGGATATGGATCATGTGCAGGCAGATGAGATCAGTTCAGTTAAGCATCGTGTTCAGCAGTCCAGCTGGATGTAATATATCTAGATTTTGGAATAGCACTCAAGGGAGCAATCACAGAAAATACATTCTCACACAAAACACATCATATTAGTTGTAATACATTGACATGGATTTGTAGTAAACAGGTTATTTTGGAGTTGGCTGTAACCAATGGAATGCCTGCAAGGATTGCACCTTGTCTTCAATATGGATCAAATGTATTAGATAAGGTCACTTGATGTTTCTAAGTCAACTTGTGAGAAATTAAGTCATGGGAAAGGCATAAATCATCTGCAAATTGAACTATTGATAGACCAGTTAATTAGGAAGAATGTTGCAGTAAAATAAAGTTATTATTTTGGTAAAATGAAAACAGAATATTTCAAAAGTCACCAGACTGAAAGATGTTGAAATATAGAGAGACCAGGTTGACTCTGGTATGTAAATCACTCATTTAATTTGCACGTTCAGCAGATAATCAGAAAAGCAAATGTTAAGTTGGTGTTCACTATAGAGATCAGAGTATAAAATAAGAGAGATCTTACTAGATGAATACAGGCCTAATAGTGACAATTCTAGAGTTCTGGGTCTCTTAAACTCAAGAAAAGAAAACATTTACTTAGGAGGGAATCAAAGGTATAAATGTTCACCAGATTGATTTCTAAAATGAAAGGATTCTCTGAGTGGAAAGATGGAGTAGACTAGACCTACCTTTCCTTGTCCAGTCCCATAATGAGTACACAGATGAATGAGGAGGATCCTCATTGACATATACTCGTTTCTGTAGGTCTTGACAGGATAAATGCTGGGACAATGCTTCCCCCAGCAGAGGGATATAGAACTAAGTTTATAGTGTGAGAATGAGGCATCTGCAATCAATATCTGAGATATGGAGTTAAGAATCATTGAAATGCTTGACATAAAATGATTACGGATTGTCAGGCATTGAGCATATTCACTGGAGAAAACGATAGACACTTGAAAACCAAGGCATCTGGGAACAGTATGAGAAGATGGAGTTGAGATAAACAATCACCTTAAATCTTACGTGACAAGAGTATGCATAAAGCACAGTGAATGAATTGTTCCTATGTTTTCAGTTCTCATGAATGACATGACCAACTATCCAGATTTAGTTGGAAATCTACAACATTCTTGAATGGGAGACAACCCAATTAACTGCTGAGTGACTACTTTTAAGTACATAGCCCAAAACCATTTTGTTGTTATTCAATGTTAAGTCACCTTCAAAGTTTCTTAATTCTTTAAAAAACCTGACATTCATTAATTATTCACAAGTGCAGGCTGGAGATAACAATCAATTAGCAACTTTGTTTTCTGGGTAGCTATCCAGATACGGATGCACACCATGTTTGCTACCTATAAAAAGACGGATCAAGTGATTCTGCAAATCCAGTTAATGTATTCATCATGGTGTTCAGATAAGGAAATCAAACTCCCTCAGGATAGCACAAAAATATCAAAATCCATTCTTGGATTTACTGCTTTCGGTGATAAGAGCTGCGCCTATCGCATGTCACTTTCTGTTTAATCTGCCCAGTCTTAACTATACAGGTTTCTACTTCCCACAGCAGGATTTGAAAAGTTAGCAGTTTCACTCAGAATTAAAATGCATGTTGAAGATTTTTTTCCCCCCAAGGATCAGATAGAAAATTTGAGAGAGTTCAGATTTCCTTAATAAATGGAATATTGTTTGAGATATTCCAATCAACCTGCATTCATCCAAAACAATAAACTATTTGGGAGCTTGAAATAGTGTCAATGAAAGAATGAAAGGGTGTAAAAAGATTAAATAACATAGTATCAGGAACATAATGAATAATGTAATGCATGGAACTAATCTGCAATGCCTGATAAGATTCCTTGTGTGATGTATGCTATTTTCAAAATAGATGCCCCCACCTAGATCTTTGGCTTCCCTTCCATCAATTTTTTTTGAACCAAACTGTTGCCAGAATTTTTGCCTGAATTGCCATTTTGATTGAATTTATATCACACACAAATCTAAGTAAGCACGACATCAGGTTAACTGCATCCACCAACTGCGACTGGGTCAGTGGGGGCGCTGCGAGTCGGCTGCCCTGCCAGCAGTGTGTTCGCTATTTCTACTTTTTTGGGGGTTTTATAGTGCGTACAAATGTGTGTTTTAATATCTCTTGGTGTGTCTTGTGTGGGGGGTGTGAGGGGGGGTAAGGGGGAACCGCTTTTGGTCGCCTCCTCCACGGACAGGCGACTTTTTCCATGTCGCCTCACTCGCGGCCTATCACCATGGATGGTGCGGCCTTTCCCGGAGTCGAACCCGGAGTTTCAGCAGCGGTCGCAGCGTGGACTTTTTCGCGGAGCGGGAGAGCCCTTGCCGGGGTCACCAGAAGGTGGTGCTCTGATCGCTGGCCCGTGGACTGTTACAGCCTGAAGCCACGGTCTGCGGAGCTTCTAGCCGCGGGTGCGGCGTCCGGAGCCTGGGACCACTCGCTAGGGATCGCCGGAGAAGAGCTGCGACCGCCGGCCCGCGGCCGATAACATCCTGAAGTCGTGGTCTGCGGAGCTTCTAGCCGCGGGCACAGCGTGAACTTAACATCCGGAGTGGGATCCCTTGCCGTGGATCCCCGGAGAAGAGCACCGACTGCCGGCTTGCGGCCTACAACATCCTGAAGCCGCGGTCTGCGGAGCGTCTAGCTGCGGGAGCGGCGTGGACTTACCATCTGGAGCCTGGGTTCCCTCGCCAGGGACAGCCAGAAAAGGGCTCCGACTGCTAGCCTGCGGCCTACAACATTATAAAGCTGCGGTCTCCGGTAGGGAAGCACCGATTCGGGACTTATCGTCCCGATGAGAGGGCCTATACATCTGGCCGCCCACATCGGCGACTGCGGAGGTTTATGGCCCCGACCATGGAACAATGGAGGAGGACTGACTGTACTTTGTGCCTTCCACCACAGTGAAGAATGCTGTGGTGGATGTTTGTGTTAAATTTTATTGTGTATTGTGTGTTCTTTTTTGATTGTAAATTCATTTCACTGCACTTTATTGTGTATGTGATGAATAAAACTGATTGATTGATTGATTGATTGATTGATTGATTAAATAGGACAATTCTAGAAGAATTGTCGGTGAATTATAGGGGATGGATGCAGGCCTTTGGCCCACCAAGTAAGTGCTGACCATCAAGCATGCTAGAGTCATAGAGTCATATAGTGATAATGTGGAAACAGGCCCTTCGTCCAACTTGCCCACACTGGTCAACGTTCCAGCTACACTACTGCCACCTGCCTGCACGTGTTTCATATCCCTC
The DNA here is from genome assembly GCA_038087875.1 of Malacoraja senta. NCBI lineage: Eukaryota > Metazoa > Chordata > Chondrichthyes > Rajiformes > Rajidae > Malacoraja > Malacoraja senta. Next base: position 188,283,383 of record CM075977.1, read on the forward strand.
CAAATCTGTTCTATCCATGTACCTGTCCAACTGTTTCTTAAACGTTGGGTTCATCACAGCCTCAACTGCCTCCTCTGGCAGCTTGTTCCATACACACAGCACCCTTGAGCTGTTAAACAAATCCCATTCTTTATATTCCCCACACAGCCACCAGTTCCCCTCAGATTCTACCAGTTATCCACATCAGGAACAATTTATAGAGCTACTCAATCTACCAACCTGCAGGTGTCCATGAAGTGGGAAGAAACCACAGCATCTGGAGATGCCCCTGCAGTTACAAGAAGCAAATTGCACACAGACAACATCAGAGGATGGCTCTAAGTTCAGGTAGCTATAGTAGTGAGGTAACACAGTTACTGAACTAGCATTGTCATTGTACCATCAGGGAGACAGTGCCTTTAGTTTATTAAGTACATTCACAATTTTAAAACTTCTCAGATCATCTCATAGCCAAATAATTTTTTTCCTGAAAATACAGAAGCGAGTTTTCAGCACCTAGGACACCACCCCCCTTAGCATTTGATGGAGTTTAATTATATCCCAGCAATGTGCAGAATCATTGCAGCTGCTTATCCCAGTGTGTCACCGAGCAACAATTTTGTCAGTATACCCACCACCGCCCCCCCCCCCCCCAGTTCCTCCCCCAACTCCAAATCTATCCCTATTATTTTACTATTATTTTCAAATGTCTTTTGAATACCCCTTTTGAAGGAAGTGATTTATTCAGTTTCCATTTCCACTACAGGTCATAATTATCTTCTGCACAAACGTTTTCCCTCATGTACTCTCTGTAATTTTTTGCCCCAAATATTTGTGCCCATGGGTCCTTGAATCATGCATGAAATGCAATAGTTTCTCTGCCTGCTAAGATCTAATGCACTTTTATCTCCTCTCAACTCCCTTGGTTCCAGGAGACCAATATTATCTTCTCCAGCCCAACCCTGTAGCTGAAATCCCTCGTTCTTGTAACAAATCCATTAAATATTTGTTCACCCTCTTAAGGTTCTTCACATCCATCCTGAAGGTTTTCAGATGTGCACACAAGAGCCAGTTGTTTCATGAAGGTTCGACATAACTTCTCATGTGCTTTACTAACACTTTCAACGATTTCTGCAGTTTTACACCAGAGAAGAACCATACCATTCAATCCACAGTATATTATTCATGGAGAGAGAGAGATTGCTTGCTGAGTGGTACCATGACAAGATCTTGCTCAACATCAACAGACAAAGGAGTTAAACATTGACTTTTGAAAAGGGATGTGGAGAGGCCACAAGTTAATTTTCTTTGGCGGGGGGGGGAGGGTCAGATTTGGAGAAGCTACCAGCTTCAAATTCCTGGGTATTGACATCTCAGATGACCTGTCCTGGGCCCAGCGTAAATATATATAAATGATGAAGGTGTGCCAGTGCCTTCACTCTCTTAAAAGTTTAAATGGATTCAAATACTCAAACAAATTTCTGCAGGTGTATTGTAGAAAGTATCCAGACTGGTTGCACCATGGTCTAGTATGGTGATTCACGAATTCAAGGAATGCACAGTAATTCAAGAGGCTGCAGAGAATGGGAGACTCTGCCTGGTTCATCACAGGCACAGCCCCACAGCCCATCCCACCTACAAAAGCACCTCCATGAGGCGCTGCCTCAAACAGGTGGCATTTATCATAAAGGATTCCCATCATCTGGGCTAGGACCAGTTCTCACTTCTACCAATGGGCAGGAGGTACAGAAGCCTGAAGCACAACAACTCTTCCTTCAGGAACAGCTACTTACCTACAACCATCATGTTCTTGTGCTGACCTGCACAACTTCACAGCTACCTCAACAACAAAACACTATGTACCACCTCTTGCACTTTCACGGACTTGATTATATTTTTGCTCTAATGTCTTGTTTATTGGACAGTCCTTCTTTTCAGAGAATGAAATTAATTCTTGGAGAATTCATTGTAATATATGTATAATGTATATATTTTTTTGTGTTTTGTCTGAGACTGTGCCTGTGATGCTGCTGAGAGCATGATTTTCTTGTACGTGTACTTCATTGTACTTGGGCATATGACAATAATCTTGACGACATGACTTGCTTTGTTCTTTCCACATATTCCTGCATCCATACCACCACAATTCATGTAGTTGACTAATTATCTTTCAAATTATTGATAAGTACCCATCCCAATCTCAGAACATATACCACAAATCTTAACCATCACTACTCGACAGTTTTGACTCATGTGGCCTTTGTCTCAGGGTTAGATAGAAAATTGCATAGAAAAACGGTGCCTTCTAGTCATACATTTTTCAGCCCTTGGTAAAATGTACCTGTCATCATTTTATCTAACCCTTTCATGATTCTAAACATCTCTAAGAAATCTGTCTGGAATAAGAACAGATAAGAACAGAAAAAATAATGGGGAGGATCTGAGACAAGGTAAAAAGGCAGGAGAGATTGAAAAATAAAAATAAATGATGGGTATGGTGAAACATGTTGGCAACAGGACATGACAAAAATAAAAGGTGTATTCATGGGAATTGTAAACAGCAGCAGCAGGTTTAATACCGACTGTAACCGTACAAAAATAATCGGTCAGGATCCACAATTTCCAACTTCTGTGGCTGTACAGCGTCCAGTCAAGAGGTGAGATGTTGTTCTACAATTTTCCATTGGGCTTAATTAAAACCACACAACAAGGGATAGAGAGCTCAGTGTGAGAGTAGCAAAGAATTATGATCATAGACGGCAAGGAGTAGAGGTCAAGCTTATAAATTGACCCGAGGCCCTGCACTAACGAATCGCATAACCCATTCCTGGTCTCCTCAGAACAAAAGGAGACGACACCTTCACCAGCAAAGACAGCAATCTAAATTGGGTGAAATCTTTGTGATTCTGAATGGCATGCAGGAAATAAAAAGCCAGGTGTTGTACCTTTGATCATGACACATACAGGTCAATTGGGAAGGGAATGTTGATGGTGATGGAGAAGAGAACTGACACGTCCCTTGTACAGGTTGTAATTGTTGTTAAAGATTTGGGTTTTTTTTTCCTTTCTCCTCACCTCCTCGTCCAATTTCACCTTTTATTCTAATTTTTGGACCAACAAATCTGATTTACACTTCACTTTGAACTCTTGCAATGTTAAATTCAGTCCTAATTTGTAATTGGTTAAGACATGATTGTCCATTGTTTTGAGGTCTGGGTTCTGTACTGCATTCACATTGGAGCAGAGAACCGCAATCTGAAACTGTTCTGCCATTTCCATCCATGTGGCACAAAGGTTGGTGGACATGCATAATGGCATAAGATTATGTGCATTAGAGGTTCAAGTGCAGCACACCCCTTTAATATTGTGTAGGAAGGAACTGCACATGCTGGTTTAAACCAAAGTAGATACAAAAAGCTTGAATAACTCAGCGGGTCAGGCAGCATCTCTCGAGAAAAGGAATGGGTGAAGAATGTGAAGAAGATTCTTGACTCAAAATGTCATCCATTCCTTTTCTCCAGAGAAGCTGCCTGACACCTGAAATTCGAGGATTCTAGGATTTGCTTCATGGTAAGTGGTAGTGCCTGAGCTAGCCCCACTGATAACGAGTGTGAAATACATGATATTTTTCAAGTTTTCTCTCAGAAATCTTTTCCCGCATAACTCTTCCTCGCTTGTTATTGAAGTAATTAGATACTATTCACTGCAGTCATGTGTCTTTGCCATGCCTTCCCCCTCATTAAACCATAAAGAACTGAGATGCAGCTTATTGTGCCTGTTGAACAATCGATTAGATCAAGACTAGCCTATTGTTTCAATGTCACTCTCCAGCACTCTCTCCCCTACATCCCCAATACCCAAACAGCTATCAACACAAATCAAATATACTCAGTCATTGCACCATTACAGCTCTCTTGCATAGATAATTCCAAATATTCACCACCCTTAGAGTAAAGAGATTTCCTCTTAGTGCAGGCGGCAGTAGCAGACTGAGGAGAGAACGTTGTTGGTGAGCGGGCTGGAGGATTACAACTGGTGTCCTCGGAGGCACTCTGGTTGTTCCGAGGTTGGCTGTGGGAAGTGCCCTAGGACACAAACGGTGAGCAGTTGCCATGCGAGGCAAAGGATGGTAATTCATGGGTGGGCATGTCTAGATCGAGGTGTCGGAGGAGTGGACCTAGTAGTATGTCTAGACCTAGAGTAGGTTCTGCAGCAGCCTGGGGCTCACATGGATCATGTGCTACTGCAAGAGGCCGAGCACATGGATCAGATCTAGCCTGTAGCAGCATGGAGCAGCAGAGCAGCAGTGGATGACATCGACAACAACATCTGTAATCCAACCAAGTACCACCACCAGGACAATGGACATTTGTGGCTAAGTTAAGACTCTAAATTTTTAATAACTCCGAACTTCAAGGATACAAAATAGCACCAGAAATGTGGCGCTGCTGCCTCAGTGTAATCTACTATTCTTACACTCTTTTACTGAAGTATAATTGTGCCTCTGTAGTGTATGATTTTTACTGAACTGCATGCAAAAGAGGAACTTCACTGTACCTAGATACATATGACAGTGAAGTACCAGTGAACCATGGAACTGCTCAATGGCATGATATGTTATTTTGCAACTGTGATCCCAGCTCTTGACCTCATCCATGGGAAACATATTCTCTGCATGTAACTTGTAAAGGCCCTTAAGAATTCTGTATATTTTGATAAGATCATCTCTCAACCTTTAAATGTGAGTGTAGAATGCTGTCTGGTTAATCTCTCTGCATTGGACAATCCCACCCTTATTCCAGGAATCAATCTGGTGATCTCTATATTTTTCCTCACTAACGCCACTTTTAATTTTCCTTCTCATTTCCTCTCTGACCTATCTGCCTGTGGCCTCCTGCATGGTTTCAATGAAGCTGAGGGTTGAATTCTCCAACTTTAGATAGTTTTCTATCTTTCTATCAGAAATGGACATTTCTACTGCAAGTCATCCATCTGTGGTATTAGCTCAGGTTTTCTGTCCATTAATGCAGTGGTTTACTCATTCGTGAGTGAAAAAGACATTGCTGAATTTTGCTCCTCGTTTTCGTCTGGAAACATTTTGTGGAACGTGAGAAAATGGAGGTGAAAGTTAGATGAATTTTAGATGACCAGTGGATTGAGTAAATTTGATGGAATAAACAGTAATTTTCTTTCAATCTGATATTTTTTTATTTTTTAATCTATTTTATTTTTCATGTTAATGTTGTAAAGTTTGGTCCCAAAATATACACCAGGAAATGGAATGAAATTCAGACACTGAAGCAAATAGCTGATTGCTGATATTGTGGCTTGTATTATTACTGGTATATCCCATCTGCTATCCGGCAGTAACATTCCAGGCCTGTAGGAAATGTGAACAAATCTGGGCTGCACTTTTGGAATTTAACTTGCATTTTGGTTCAAGTTAAATCAAATTTCACCTGCCGTAAACAGGGCTTGCATATATAGGGATACAATGTATCTGGATATTTTCTGCAAAATAATGTATTTTTTGTTCAGTTTGCACTCATTTATTCTGCCCTACTTTGACAAAAGGAAGCAACTGACAGAAAGGAGTTTCCTTGTAAATGAGGAAAACGTGTTTTTCTTTCAGCTCTCTGTGATGGAATTTCTTACTTCTCTGGTATAAATATTTTCAAATTGTACTCAGAGAAGGTCTTATGTTGTTCACTATTGTGTAGAGCATATCTCAAATACCCTAAAACAAGCAATAACTCAATTTTGACAAAATTGTCGGTTGCTTCCTTTTGTCAAAGTAGGGCAGTTTTACCCCTCCATATTCAACCTTCATAGACCAATGGTGAACCACCTTCTTGAACTGTTGCTCTCCATGGGTTGAAGTTGCTCCCATTATTCAGTAGGTTGGGGACCTTCAGGAGTTAAATCTAGCAACAAAACATTTTCCAGTCAGGGTGGTATGTGATCTAAAATCTGAACGTGCTGTTGAAGCTGAGGCAAGTTGTGGAACTGCACTTTGTAAATGAGATGTACTGCAGGCACAGTGATGGGACAAAGTAACACATTGAGCAATGGACAGGGCTATCATTCAAGTGGGCTGCATTGCCCTGTGTAATGTTAGGCTTTCTGGGTGCT
>CM075977.1:188289693-188330084 GCA_038087875.1 Malacoraja senta
AGACAACAATCCAAGTGTATCCAACCTCTCCCTGTAGCTGAAACCATCATTCCAGGCAGCATTCTGGTAAACCTATTTAGCACTTCATCAACATTTTCTGTTTCGAACCCTTTCTAAGTTTCCATTTTCATCATGCCTGTGCTTTAGTGAAATGTGTAGGAGAGGGATTATATTATGGTGAAAGAATAATGTTTTCACAATATGAGTCAAAGCAAATTTACAATTTAGCAGATGGCAATCTTTCCTGAGTGAGGACCAGTTAAAACAATTGAGATAGATGGTGTAGTGGAAATTTAATGAAATAAGCCATTGAATTGAAAGGTATGAATCTCAGCTAGAGTAGTTGTTGAGGAAAAGCAAAGTTGAAAGTTCCTTTCTCCCAGCCAAGCATGGAAATGCGTGGGAAATAAGGAAAAACAGGTAGTTAAGTTGATGTAACTGTTTAATCATTTTTGTATTATAAATGAGTTTGTGTTCTGAGTGACATTCTATTTCAGGGACCTGTAAAATGTTAGGCTTGTTGATTACAAGACAATATGAGAAGCATAATTTGATGAGCTTCAGCTTCCTCTGGCAACTTGTTCCATTACCCACCATCATCTGTGTGAAAAGGTTTTCCCTCAGGTCCCTTTTAAATCTTTCCCCTCTTACCTTAAATCTATGGTCTCTAGTTTTAAAAGCTCTTACCTTTTGAAAGAGACTGTGATCTTATTTATACCCCTCATGACTTTATGTACCTCAAAAACATCACCCCTCAACCTTTTAAGCTCCAGTCAATCTTTCCTCTCCTTAGAACTCAAGCCTTTCATTGCCAGTAACATCCTTGTGAATCTTTTCTGCATCCTTTCCAGCTCAAGTCAACTTTATTTGTCACATACACATACAAGATGTACAGTGAAATGAAAGTGGCAATGCCTGCGGGATTGTGCAAACAACAGAACAACAGAACAGAACCAGTATTTACATTTAAAAAAAAGACACAACAGTAATTACTCCCTGGTGAGATCAGAGTGGTCCTGCAGGGGGGTGAGTGTAGTTCCCATGGTGCGTTCGGCCGAACGCACTACTCTCTGCAGAGCCTTCCTGTCCTGGGTAGAGCTGTTACCAAACCAGATCGAGATGTTTCCGGTCAGGATACTTTCTACTGCACCAGAGTAAAAGGATTGAAGGATCCTCAGAGAGACTCTGAATTTCCTCAGCTGCCTTTCTCACCAGTGCGGCAGTGTGTGTTGTCCATGTCAGTTCCTCTGTGATGTGGACTCCCAAGTGACATCACTCCTATAGAGGGGCGACCAGAACTGTATACTTACTCCAATTACAGTCTCATCAGCGACTCACCTACAACTAATATGAGATATGAGAACAAGTCCCGACTGAGACTTAAATATAAATTATAAAAATTCTTGTTTACTGCGTTTTACTGTACGGACAGCGATACACCAGCAACAATGCTGGTGGGATCTACACTTTTGCTTGTACCTCATGCATATATATATTGTTGATCACAGACTGTGCCGCACTGTCAAAATTTGGCTCCATTGAATTCAATGGAACTGAATTAAAAAAGTGGGGTGGAATGTGCATCCATATTCCCAAGACTGAGCCTGACTATCTACCTTTGACAGACGTCTCTCCGAAGAGCCATTTACACAGAATACCTTCAAGAGAGGACAATACTACAAGATTCTAAGGGGAGTAGGAGGCAACCGTGGCTGACAAGAGAAGTTAGGGATAGAATAAAACTAAAAGAAAAAATGTATAACACAGCAAAGAGTAGCCGGAAGCCAGAGGATTGGGAAACTTTCATAGGACAACAGAAGGAAACAAAACGGGCAATACGGGCTGAAAAGATGAAGTACGAGGGGAAGCTGGCCAGGAATATAAGAAGGACAGTAAAAGCTTCTATAGATATGTTAAAGGAAAAAGAGTAGCAAAGTCAAATGTGGGTCCCTTGAAGCCAGACACGGGTGAAATTATTATGGGCAACAAGGAAATGGCAGAAGAGTTAAATAGGTACTTCGGATCTGTCTTCACTAAGGAAGACACAAACAATCTCCCAGATGTACTGGAGGACAGAGGATCTAAGGGGGTAGAGGAACTGAAAGAGATTTTCATTAGGTGGGAAATAGTATTGGGTAGGCTAATGGGACTGAAGGATGATAAATCCCCTGGGCCTGATGGTCTGCATCATAGGGTCCTCAGGGAGGTGGCTCTAGAAATAGTGGACGCATTGGTGATCATTTTCCAATGTTCAATAGATTCAGGATCAGTTCCTGTGGATTGGAGGATAGCTAATGTTATCCCACTTTTCAAGAAAGGAGCGAGAGAGAAAACAGGGAATTACAGACCAGTTAGCCTGACTTCAGTGGTGGGAAAGATGCTGGAGTTGATTATTAAAGAGGTAATAATGGGGCATTTGGATAGCAGTAAAATGATTAGTCCAAGTCAACATGGATTTATGAAAGGGAAATCATGCTTGACTAATCTTCTGGAATTTTTTGAGGATGAGACAAGTAAAATGGATGAAGTGTATCTCGACTTTCAGAAAGCCTTTGATAAGGTCCCGCACGGGAGACTGGTGACTAAAATTAGAGCACATGGTATTGGGGGTAGGGTGTTGACATGGATAGAAAATTGGTTGGCAGACCGGAAGCAAAGAGTAGGAGTGAACGAGTCCTTTTCAGTATGGCAGGCAGTGGCGAGTGCAGTGCCGCAAGGCTCGGTGTTGGGGCCGCAACTGTTTACCATGTATATTAATGATTTGGAAGAGGGAATTAGGAGCAACACTAGCAAGTTTGCAGATGACACAAAGCTGAGTGGCAGTGTGAACTGTGAAGAGGATGTTAGGAGGTTGCAGGGTGACCTGGACAGGTTGAGTGAGTGGGCAGATGCGTGGCAGATGCAGTATAATATAGATAAATGTGAGGTTATCCACTTTGGCCGCAAAAACAAGGGGGCAGATTATTATCTCAATGGGGTTAGGTTAGGTAAGGGGGAGGTGCAGCGAGACCTGGGTGTCCTTGTACACCGGTCACTGAAAGTTGGCATGCAGGTACAGCAGGCAGTGAAGAAAGCTAATGGAATGTTGGCCTTCATATCAACAGGATTTCAGTACAGGAGTAAAGAGGTTCTTCTGCAGTTGTATAGGGCTCTGGTGAGGCAGTGCAGCGTAGGTTCACGAGATTAATTCCTGGGATGGCGGGACTGTCATACGAGGAAAGATTGAAAAGACTGGGCTTGTATTCACTGGAGTTTAGAAGGATGAGGGGGGATCTTATAGAGACATATAACATTATAAAAGGACTGGACAAGCTAGATGCAGGAAAAATGTTCCCAATGTTGGGCGAGTCCAGAACCAGGGGCCACAGTCTTAGAATTAAGGGGAGGTCATTTAAGACTGAGGTGAGAAACTACTTTTTCACCCAGAGAGTTGTGAATTTATGGAATTCCCTGCCACAGAGGGCAGTGGAGGCCAAGTCACTGGATGGATTGAAGAGAGAGTTAGATAGAGCTCTAGGGGCTAGTGGAGTCAAGGGATATGGGGAGAAGGCAGGCACGGGTTATTGATAGGGGACGATCAGCCATGATCACAATGAATGGCGGTGCTGGCTCGGGGCCAAATGGCCTCGTCCTGCACCTATTTTCTATGTTTCTATGTTTAAAACTGCTCTTTTTGTAAAAATGAATCCTTGCTGGCATTTATCCACTAGCTTTTATTTTCAAAACCAATAATATGGTCATTACCTGCCTACAGTTTATTGGTACACAAAAATGCTGGAGAAACTCAGCGGGTGCAGCAGCATCTATGGAGCGAAGGAAATAGGTAACGTTTCGGGCCGAAACCCTTCTTCAGACTGATAGGGGGTGGGGAGAAGAAAGGAAAAAAGGAAAAGGAGGAGGAGGAGCCCGAGGGCTGGGGGAGGGGAGGAGACAACCAGATGGCTGATGAAGGGGAGGGGACAGCCAGGGCTAGCAGAATTGGGAGAATTCAACGTTCAGGCCACCAGGATGTAGACTGCCCAAGCGGAATATGAGGTGCATTTCCTCCAATTTACGGTGTTGCTCGCTGTGGCCATGGAGGAGACCCAGGACAGAGAGGTCAGATACGGAATGGGAGGGGGAGTTGAAGTGCTGAGCCACCGGGAGTTCAGGTTGGTTATTGCGGACCGACCGGAGGTGTTCGGCGAAACGATCGCCAAGCCTCCGCTTGGTCTCACCGATGTAGATCAGCTGGCATCTAGAGCAGCGAATGCAATAGATGAGGTTGGAGGAGATGCAGGTGAACCTCTGTCGCACCTGGAACGACCTGCTTGGGTCCTGGAATGGAGTGGAGGGGGGAAGTGAAGGGACAAGTGTTGCATCTCTTGCGGTTGCAAGGGAAAGTACCAGGGGAGGGGGTGGTATGGGAGGGAAGGGAAGAATTGACAAGGGAGTTACGGAGGGAGCGGTCTTTGCGGAAGGCAGACATAGGGGGAGATGGGAAGATGTGGCGAGTGGTGGGGTCACGTTGGAGGTGGCGAAACTGACGGAGGATCACTTGTTGTATGTGACGGCTGGTGGGGTGAAAGGTGAGGACTAGGGGGACTCTGCCTTTGTTGTGAGTGGGGGGATGGGGAGAGAGAGCAGTGTTGCGGGGTATGGCAGAGACCCTGGTGCGAGCCTCATCTATGGTGGAGGAGGGGAACCCCCGTTCCCTGAAGAATGAGGACATTTCAGATGCCCTGGTGTGGAACGCCTCATCCTGGGAGCAGATGCGGCGTAGACGGAGGAATTGGGAGTGGGGGATGGAGTCCTTACAGGAAGCAGGGTGGGAAGAAGTGTAGTCCAGATAGCCATGGGAGTCGGTAGGTTTGTAGTGGATGTCGGTAAGGAGTCTATCACCTGCGATGGAGATAGTGAGGTCAAGGAATGGTAGGGAAGTGTCGGAAATGGTCCAGGTGTATTTGAGTGCCGGATGGAAGTTGGTGGTGAAGCGGATGAAGTCAGTCAGTTGTGTGTGGGTGCAGGATGTGGCACCAAAACAATCATCGATGTAGCGGAGGTAGAGGTCGGGGATGGGGCCCTGGTACGCATTGAACAGGGATTGTTCTACGTACCCGACAAAGAGGCAGGCGTAGCTGGGGCCCATGCGTGTGCCCATAGCTACGCCTTGTATTTGGAGGAAATGGGAGGAGTCAAATGAAAAAGTTATTAAGTGTAAGTACCAGCTCCGCTAGGCGGAGGAGGGTGTCAGTGGCCGGGTATAGATTAGTACCTTCTTTAACATTTTTACAGTTTATTGGTAGTGGACTAATTGTCTTATACAATTCTCAGCATTATGTTCGTGACCACTTCAGAAATATTCCAATGGGACATTTTATGATCATGTTGGTGCTCTGTAGATGCACCCTTTTAGACAATAGACAATAGACAATAGACAATAGACTATAGGTGCAGAAGTAGGCCATTTGGCCCTTCGAGCCAGCACCGCCATTCAATGTGATCATGGCTGATCATCCCCAATCAGTACCCCTTTCCTGCCATCTCCCCATATCCCCTGACCGCTATTTTTAAGAGCCCTATCTAGCTCTCTCTTGAAAGCATCCAGAGAACCTGCCTCCACCACCCTCTGAGGCAGAGAATTCCACAGACTCACCACTCTCTGTGAGAAAACGTGTTTCCTCGTCTCCGTTCTAAATGGCTTACTCCTTCTTCTTAAACTGTGGCCTTGGTTCTGGACTCCCCCAACATCGGGAACATGTTTCCTGCATCTAGCGTGTCCAAACCCTTAACAATCTTATATGTTTCAATGAGATCCCCTCTCATCCTTCTAAACTCCAGAGTGTACCAGCCCAGCTGCTCCATTCTCTCAGCATATGACAGTCCCGCCATCCCAGGAATTAACCGTGTAAACCTACGCTGCACTCCCTGAATAGGAAGAATGTCCTTCCTCAAATTAGGGGATCAAAACTGCACACAATACTTCAGGTCTGGTCTCACTAGGGCTCTGTATAACTCCAGAAAGGACCTCTTTGCTCCTATATTCGATTCCTCATGTTATAAAGGCCAACATGCCATTCGCTTTCTTCACTGCCTGCTGTACCTGCATGCTTACTTTCATAGACTGATGTACAAGGACCCCCAGATCCCGTTGTACTTCCCCTTTTCCCAACTTGACGCCATTTAGATAGTAATCTGCCTTCCTGTTTTTGCTACCAAAGTGGATAACCTCACATTTATCCGCATTAAACTTCATATGCCATGCATCTGCCCACTCCCCTCTTTCTTTATAATATTGCAAAGGCAAGGAACTAAAGGCAAGGAACTCCTTCTATGATGCAGCTCAAGACTATTGATTTCTTAGCAGAATATAGCAAGCTAGTGATCGACACAAAATGCTGGAGTAACTCAGCAGGTCAAGACGTTTTGGATTCGGACCTGGAACATTACCTATTAATTTTCTCCAGAGATGCGACCTAACCTGCCGAGTTACTTCAGTAATTTGTGTCTATCTTTGGTATAAACCAGCATCTGTAGTTCTTTTTTATTTCATGTAGCAATCTACAGTCCTACTTACACTACCCACTAGTCTTGGAGCCTGTGCATCCGTGGATAACAAGGGAAATCAGGGATAGTATCAAAGCAAAAGATGTTGCGTACAAATTAGCCAGAAAAAGCAGCATACCAGAGGACTGGGAGAAATTCAGAGACCTGCAGAGGAGGACAAAGGGCTTAATTAGGAAAGGGAAAATAGATTATGAAAGGAAACTGGCAGGGAACATAAAAACTGACTGCAAAATTTTTATAGATATGTGAAGAGAAAGAGATTAGTTAAAACAAATGTAGGTCCCTTGCAGTCAGAAACAGGTGAATTGATCATGGGGAACAAGGATATGGCGGACCAATTCAATAACTACTTTGGTTCTGTCTTCACTAAGGGAAGACATAAATAATCTGCCAGAAATAGCAGGGGGTCAAAGGAGATGGAGGAACTGAGTGTAATCCAGGTTAGTCGGGAAGTGGTGTTGGGTAAATTGAATGGATTAAAGGCCGATAAATCACCAGGGCCATATAGGCTGCATCCCAGAGTACTTAAGGAAGTAGCTCCAGAAATAGTGGATGCATTAGTGATAATGCATAATAAATAGTGGATGCATTAGTGATAATTTTTCAAAATTCTTTAGATTCTGGAGTAGTTCCTGAGGATTGGAGGGTAGCAAACGTAACCCCACTTTTAAAGAAGGGAGGGAGAGAGAAAACGGGGAATTACAGACCAGTTAGTCTAACATCGGTAGTGGGGAAACTGCTAGAGTCAGTTATTAAAGATGGGATAGCAGCACATTTGGAAAGTGGTGAAATCATTGGACAAAGTCAGCATGGATTTACGAAAGGTAAATCGTGTCTGACGAATCTTATAGAATTTTTCGAGGATGTAACTAGTAGAGTGGATAGGGGAGAACCAGTGGATGTGTTGTATCTGGACTTTCAGAAGGCTTTCGACAAGGTACCACATAAGAGATTAGGATACAAGCTTAAATCACACGGTAGTGGGGGTTCAGTATTGATGTGGATAGAGAACTGGCTGGCAAACAGGAAGCAAAGTGTAGGAGTAAACGGGTCCTTTTCACAATGGCAGGCAGTGACTAGTGGGGTACCGCAAGGCTCAGTGCTGGGACCCCAGCTATTTACAATTTATATTAATGATCTGGACGAGGGAATTGAAAGCAACATCTCCAAGTTTGCGGATGATACTAAGCTGGGGGGCAGTGTTAGCTGTGAGGAGGATGCTAGGAGACTGCAAGGTGACTTGGATAGGCTGGGGGAGTGGGCAAATGTTTGGCAGATGCAGTATAATGTGGATAAATGTGAGGTTATCCACTTTGGTGGCAAAAACGGGAAGGCAGACTATTATCTAAATGGTGGCCGATTAGGAAATGGGGAGGTGCAGCGAGACCTGGGTGTCATGGTACACCAGTCATTGAAAGTAGGCATGCAGGTGCAGCAGGCAGTGAAGAAAGCGAATGGTATGTTGGCCTTCATAGCAAGAGGATTTGATTATAGGAGCAGGGAGGTTCTACTGCAGTTGTACAGGGTCTTGGTGAGACCACACCTGGAGTATTGCGTATAGTTTTGTTCTCCAAATCTGAGGAAGGACATTATAGCCATAGAGGGAGTGCAGAGAAGGTTCACCAGACTGATTCCTGGGATGTCAGGACTTTCATATGAAGAAAGACTGGATAGACTTGGCTTATACTCGCTAGAATTTAGGAGATTGAGAGGGGATCTTATAGAAACGTACAAAATTCTTATGGGGTTGGACAGGCTAGATGCAGGAAGATTGTTCCCGATGTTGGGGAAGTCCAGGACAAGGGGTCACAGCTTAAGGATAAGGGGGAAATCCTTTAAGACCGAGATGAGGAAAAACTTTTTCACACAGAGAGTGGTGAATCTCTGGAACTCTCTGCCACAGAGGGTAGTTGACGCCAGTTCATTGGCTATATTTAAGAGGGAGTTAGATGTGGCCCTTGTGGCTAAAGGGATCAGGGGGTATGGAGAGAAGGCAGGTACGGGATACTGAGTTGGATGATCAGCCATGATCATATTGAATGGCGGTGCAGGCTCGAGGGGCCGAATGGCCTACTCCTGCACCTATTTTCTATGTATCTATGTATCTATGTAAACTTTATTTCAAAGGACATGCACCAAGAGGGATTAAGAAACACAACTTGAATCTTACTTATTTCTGCCTCAGATGAACGATAATATTCTTTCTCTCTCTTTCTCATTCTTTTAACTTGTCCCATTAGAAAATCCTACCCGCTCTTTCTTTCTCTCTCTTGTGTTTTCCTTTCCAAGGACTTTATTCAGCAATTCCATATTACAGTGTACCAAACGTTCATAAACGTTCAAAGGTTACAATACATCAAGCAGTCATTATAATACAATGGTGCAGTCAATACTAACAATGCCCTTGACCCCCCCGGGGTGACCAGCGTTCACGGAAGGCATCCTGAGTCCCAATGGACACCGCGTGTTCCCTCTCTAGGGACACGCATGCACGGACATAGGCCTGGAAGAGGAGCAGGCAGCCGACCCTGTTGTGACCATCGACTGCCCGCTGCCTGGACCCATGAATCTATCTCTATCTCTATCTCTATCTCTCTCTCTCTCTCTTCTCT
The DNA here is from genome assembly GCA_038087875.1 of Malacoraja senta. Taxonomy (NCBI): domain Eukaryota; kingdom Metazoa; phylum Chordata; class Chondrichthyes; order Rajiformes; family Rajidae; genus Malacoraja; species Malacoraja senta. Next base: position 188,298,852 of record CM075977.1, read on the forward strand.
CTCTCTCTCTCTCTCTCTCTCTCTCTCTCTCTCCCTCCCCTCCCCCTCCCCCTCCCCCACCCCCCCTCCCCCTCCCTCTCTCTCTCTCTCTCTCTCTCTCTCTCTCTCTCTCTCTCTCTCTCTCTCTCTCTCTCTCTCTCTCTCTCTCTCTCTCTCTCTCTCTCTCTCTCTCTCTCTCTCTCTCTCTCTCTCTCTCTCTCTCTCTCTCTCTCTCTTCCCCCCCCCCTCCCAATTAGTTGCCCTTAAAACCTTGAAACTTTCAACATATCAATTAACCGTTTAAATTATAGAGAAGACAACTGCAGTCACCCTGCTGGTAAATGAATAGCTACCATAATTACAACTCCCTGCCTCCTGACTTCTTTTTTGCATCTCCAAACAAATTCCATGCAGATATTAATTTGTTGCCTCCAATTCATTGTTTCTTTATTTTTGAAAATAAAATTGTACGTGGAACTAATTGTGCCATGGAACCAGTTTATATCCATAAGGGGTATGAACTTACCATAACACCATTGGATAACTTAAAAGAGAGAATATTCAATGCTAAATCATGTAAATGGGCAAATATTAGCAGATCCTGATGGTAGGGAGAGATTCAAAGAAGTGTAATAAATGTGACAAAGCAGGTAAAAGGACCTAAATAAATGATGTAGACATGCTAAAATGAACACAACATGTTTATAATTGAACCAATGGAGTTTGGACAGTATTCTAATATGTCTTTAATATATTTTGATGATGGATCAATGACCTGAAATATTACCCCTGTCTCCATGGATGATGCATGACTTTCTATTTCCATCATATTTATTTTTATTTCTGTTAAGTTTGTTTTGCTAATCCTCCTTAACTCATGACACAATAACACAGATACGCTTAAACCAAGACATTATAGACAACACAAAGTGCTGGAAGAATTCAGAAATTCATGCAGTATCTGGGGAGGGAATGGATAGGTGACGTTTGGTGTTGGGATCATTCTTCATATTGAAGAAGGGTCCTGACAAAAATTGTCACCGATGCATTTCCTCCCCAGAGGCTTCCTGACCCATTGAGTTCACCCAGCACTTTGTGTTTTGCTCAAGGTTCCAGCATCTGCAGTCTCTTAGGTGTAAAGGATATTACATATACGTACCTTAGTATGTTTCGTTATATTCCACTACTCTAGACATAACATACCAACACCTCATTACATTTTTTTATTACTTTTTGGATCTGTTGATATTATTTTAATGATCTATATACGAGGATCTAAGTCTTTTTGGGTCTCCACATCTTCTGAATTCAATCCATTCTGTGCCCTCACCGACATGTCCAAAGCAGATGGTCTTACATGTCAGAGTCACACAGATGAAAACAGGCCCTCTGGCCCACCAAGTACACCTGAAGCATCATTTGTCTATTAAGGGTTTGGACACGCTAGAGGCTGGAAACATGTTCCCGATGTTGGGGGAGTCCAGAACCAGGGGCCACAGTTTAAGAATAAGAGGTAAGCCATTTAGAACGGAGATGGGGAAACACTTTTTCACCAGAGAGTTGTGAGTCTGTGGAATTCTCTGCCGCAGAGGGCGGTGGAGGCTGGTTCTCTGGATACTTTCAAGATAGAGCTAGATAGGGCTCTTAAAGATATCCGAGTCAGGGGATATGGGGAGAAGGCAGGAATGGGGTACCGATTGGGGAATGATCTGCCATGATCACATTGGCTCGAAGGGCCGAATGGCCCACTCATGCACCTATTGTCTATTGTCTATTGTGTATTTACACCAATCCTACACTAATCCATTTCTTTCCACATTCCCATCAACTCCCCCACATTCCCATCAACTCCCCACATTCTATTACTCACCTACCCACAAGGGGACAATTCACAGCAGCCAATTTGCCTGAAGACTATGCACGTCTTCAGGTCAAGGGGAAAATTCACGTGATCAGAATAAAAACAATTGAACTGCACACAGACAGCGAAAGGGGACACAATTGAAGTCAGGCTGCTGGAACAGTGAGGCAGCAGCTCAACTGCATGTAGCACTGTGTCACCTCAGACGAAACATGTGTTTGGATTGAAATCCACTTCAACATTTCCGACCATTTACTTAATCTTGTAATATCTCTTTGTGATTTTGTAGCTCTATTGATGTTGTTTATAAGTCTGGTAATATTAATGTTATTACAAAACCTGGATACAATCTATTCCATCATCCAAATCACATGAAAATTGAGAATACTTGAGGCTCCAAAAAATATTCCTGCAAATGTTTATGGAATTTCACAAACATATTTAATATTAGAAATCAATAATTAGGGCAACAAGAGTGTTCCCGGCTCTTTCCTTCAAAAGGGAGTGATGAGGTGGTCAGGAGTGATGAGATGGAGTGATGAGGTGGTCAGGATTTCAATGCCATTATTTCCTTTACTACTGTAATAGCCCTGTCCCACGGTACGAGTTCATTCCAAGACCTCTCCTGAGTTTAAAAAAATCAAACTCGTGGGAAGCACGGAGAATGAACGTAGCGGGTACGTCGGAGCTCGGGGACGTCTCTTAGCGCTAACGGCAGGTACTCGGGAAGACTCGCTAATGGCAGGTAAGCATGGGAAGACTCGTGAAGATTTTTCAACATTATGAAAAATGTCCACGAGAGCCCCGAGTACCGACGAGTGGCCATTACCGTAAATCTCCGAGTTCGAATCAGGGCAAACTCGGGAGAACTCTTGGAATGAACTCGTACCGTGGGACAGGGCTTTGGTTACTCACTGGAGATTCTCTGCCCCTAATTCAATACCAACTTCCTCAGGCAGCATGGGACACCCCCCTTATTAGTAACTTGGGATATAATGAATGAATGAATACTTTATTGTCACATGTGACAAGGTATGTAATAGTCGCCCAAAAAGGGTGACGGCACAGTTACAAAGTACTCCGTGCCAGGTTCAACTTTGTTCTTCCTCCCCTCCCCTCCCTCCCAGTGGTCCCCTCATGCAAGGTTCTCCGTTTTTACTCCCCACGGCAACAGCATTCTCACTCCCACATGGTCCATCCTCATCCATCGTTCAACACATCATCAACCACCGCACCGACATCTCCACTATCGCCGCTGAGTCCGCTCCTGACACCTCTGTGGCACCGACCCAGGTCCAGCATCGACCCAGACTCTGTCAAATCGTGGGACTTTGATTCTGACCCGCGATGCTCCGGCCCCAGATTCGAACCGCAGGGCTCCACCGACCCGCGAGCCCCCCGGCGCTGGCCTACAAGGCTCCACCGACCCGTGAGGCCCAGGCTCCGACCCATGAGGCCCCAGCCCCAGCATCTCCACGGCCTTCTGGGAGGCATCTGCTCTTCCAGAAGGAATCTGCAAAATGATCATTCAGGATCTCTGCCATTCCCTAATTTTCATTCTTAATAATTTCCATTTTAAGGGTCCCATGTTGTTTCTGACTGCTTTCAATTTCCTAATATAATTGCAAACTTGATTTATGCTCATTTGCTATCCTTTTCCACACATTCTTTATTTAGCTCTGACCATATTTTATCTCCAGGTATCAGAATCTGTTCTAGATTTTTTTGTCCTTTTACATTTTGTTTTTGGTTTTATGTATCTTATCTCTTCAGCCATCCACTGATGATCTTCTTTTGGCAAACTCTCGCTCCTTTGAAATATACTCTGGTTCTGTATAACATTTGGCTCTCTTTGAACAGCGTTAAGGGGCTGTCCCACTTGGGTGACCTAATTGGCGAGTTTAGAAGAGTTCAAAAAAATGACATGTTGAAGACCTCCTTCGATCTCCTTCGACTATGTTGAAGACCAGCTTCGACTAGCTACGACTAGCTATGACTAACCTCGGGAAATTGGACACCGAATAGTGGAGAGTGAAGACGACCTCCTTCGATCTCCTTCGACCTCCCTTTGACTATGATGAAGACTATCTATGACTACCTTCAACTACCTTTGACTACCCTTATTACCTACGACTAACATGCAGACCTACTACGACCTACTACGACTAAACCTATGAGTAAAACAAGTATCAATTTCTTCCATGGCGACTTTTTTTACTCGCAGGCTTTTTTTTAACATATTGAAAAAAATGCCGCGACCTAGCTGAGGCCTCGAGTACGCAGAGACCACTCTCGAGCATGAAGGAGAGTTATGAAGACCTCCTACGACCTCGTGTCGACCATGCTGCGAGTATGAGTCGAGGGCAAACTCGCCAGAACTCACAGATTAGGTCGCCTAAGTGGGACAGGCCCTTTAAGGATATTTACAAAAACAGGAAAACAAGGAATAGGTTTCCTTTCATTTGTTCATTTTTTCAGGAGAAGGTTGTCGCAGGCAATGGATAGCATTTACGACACACCCCTAATTGTCTTTAGACATTAGATTTTAGAGATACAGTGCGGGAACAGGCCCTTCATCCAACAGAGTCTGCGCTGACCAGCGATCCCTGCACACTATCCTACACTATAGGGACAATTTACAATTTTACCAAATCCGGTAAACCTACAAACCTGTATGTCTTTGGAGTGTGGGAGGAAACCTGAGGACCTGGAGAAAACCCACATGGTCACAGGGAGAACGTCAGGCTATCTGGTGAACGTACTCCTCTGGTGTAATTGAGGAGGGTTCCAGTATTTAGATCCAACAATGATGAACAAATGGTGGAATATTTTCAAATCAAAGTGGCATTTTCACTTTAGGTGCAACTGCAAATAGCAGTGGTCTCAGGTGCCCCTCTTGGTGGTGGAGATCACAGATTTGTGCGGAGCTGAAAAAGTAACTGAGATGAGTAACTGAAGTGTATTTTGTATATTGAGATAAAAAGCTGGAGTAACTCAGCGGGACAGGCAGCATCTCTGAACAAAGGAATGGGTGACGTTTTGGGTCGAGACCCATCTTCCCATTCCTTCTCTCCAGAGATGCTGCCTGTCCTGCTGAGTTACTCCAGCTTTTTGTCTCTATCTTCGGTTTAAACCAGCATCTGCAGTTCCTTCCTACACACTATGTACTTTGTAGATAAGATGCATTGCACTCAATGCGAACCACTGGTGAAGGGAATGACTGTTGATGGGGGTGGAAGGGATAGCAATAAGTATCCCTTGTCTTGGATGTGCTTGAAAGTGGATAGCAGTCCATCTTTCTTCCAATCTCTGCCTTGTAGAGGGTGGAAGGGCTTTGGAATGCCAGGTGGTGTGTCACTTACCACAGAATGCCCAGCTTCCAAACAGATCCCTGAACCACCAAAGATGCAGTTGGTCAACTAATATTCCACCAGGATGTTGATGGTGGGGGACTTGGCACTTGTGGTGTCTATGAATATTGTCTTTACTTTCTCTCTAAGGAGGCAATCACTTTTGTTGCGTGAATGTTACTTGCCACTTACCAGCCAATGCCTGAATGTTGTTGAGGTTTTGCTGCATTGCAGGCATGGGCTGTTGCATTTACAAGGGTTGCCAATGAAATTGAACATTGTACCATCTTCAGTGAATATCCCAGGGTGGAAGATTGCAACCTTCACGTGGTCCGCCCTGTTTCGACGAATGCAATCAACCCGGTGTGCACAATCAAATAAGATCAAATAGAACAAGTTGTCCTACAACTTTAGGCTGTGCACGCCATACGCAAAAAGAAGAAGAAGTGAATATCCCTACATTTGATATTAGGATGGAGAAAAGGTATTTGGGTTAAAACACCAACATCCTTCAAAGATATCCTGGGATGGGGATGATTAATCTCCAACAACCTCAGTCATCTTCCTTTATGAGATACATGACTGGCCACTGGAGTGTTTTCCCTTTGAAGGCCATTGACTTTTGCAACTCACACGTACCAGAGATACAGGCGACGGTATCCACAAGATACTGCAAGTCACAAGGGGGACTGGAGAGGGAAAAAGTGAGCCCGGTGCTTCAGGGGTTGAGACACTGAAATTTAATAAACGGGATCCACGCAGGTGAGATTGCTTGTGCCAAGAGTCCCGGTGGTTATCAAATGTAAGAACCAGATATGCTTGGAAGTGGCACCAGAGCTGACATCCAAGGGGGAGTCATCCAGTAACATGGAGTAATGTAGGAAGAAATATCAGGTCCTCACCCAATACATGAAGGTAAGAGTGCTACACTCTGCAGTTAGTATATAGGTGGGTTGTCTTTGGATGCATCAGTCAAATTACTCAAGCACCAAGATGGTGGTGGGTATATGGAATGAGCTGCCAAAGGAGGTAGTTGAGACAAGTACTACATCAACATTAAAAAAACATTTGGACAGGTACACGACTAGGAAAGATTTAGAGTGATATGGGCCAAATGTAGGCAGGTGGGACAAGCTAGATGGGGCATCTTGGTCGGCATGGACAGGTTAGGCCAAAGGCTTGAAAAAGACTCCCCTTCTACAGGCCAGTCTGAGCCGAAGATACCTATCTTGTGGGAAGGACAAGCACTTGCATCTGGCATTCTTGGTCGGCAAGAAAAACAGTGAAACAGCCTTGTAACATATTTGGCTTACTTGATGAATGCATTTGTCTCACATTGTTTCTCAGTGAATGGGGTAGAGAGAGCTTGTGGTAATGTATCTGTCTAGCTGTCAATTAATGTGGGGAAATAGGACTTAGAGTCATAGGTTTATAGAGTCATACAGCAGGCCAGCAAGCTTATTCATCTCTGGCAGTCCACGTTCCAGGATGACTTGCTTCTAATCCAATTTTGTGGATTCTGAGATGTCTAATAAGGCCAATGACTGGGCCGTAATAAGTGACTGGGAGCTGGCAAAAGTTTGGGTTCAGTCAGCAGTGTTTCAAATAGGTTTAGTTGCACAGATAGCACAATCTCTGAGGCCAATAAGTAGAGAGATGTGATACTGAGGAATTTTACAATGTGCTGAATTAAGTATATAAAGGGACACTCAATGACCAATTCAACACCCAATCATTTATAATCATAGGCGAGAGCACATTCTGATCAGTCTGAAGAAGGGTTTTGGCCCGAAACGTTGCCTATTTCCTTCGCTCCATGGATGCTGATGCACCCACTGAGTTTCTCCAGCATTTTGTCTACCTTCTGATTTTACTGCTATCTTTCTATCTTATCAGGGAATAGGTCTCTTGTCACATAATCCAGCGACAGTCATAAACCCTGCACTTATTTAATAGAGGACCATTTCCTAATAATTTCCACATTTAATATCTATGTGCTCAGCAAATGTCTAATCATTAAACACTTTTCTACTCATTTCTGTAGGTATGCTGAAATTCCCTAATTAGAATTACTGAATAGAAATGCTTACCAATGATAATCCAGTAAAAATATCTGATTCATTTATCCAACCCTCTGCTGAAGCTCTCACAGATGGCATGAAAGGGGAAAGAACAAACTGATTAAAAAGCACCTTCAAACATTTCCCAGCAACAGATTGTGCTCAGTTGCTATAATTCTTGACTCACTGTGGAATTAAGACTCCCCTCAAAGAACAGAACAGCACGGTGGCGCAGCGGTAGAGTTGCTGCCTTACAGCACCAGAGCCCCAGGTCCCGGGTTTGTACGTTCACCCCATGACCTGCATGGGTTGTCTCCGAGATCTTTGGTTTTCTCCCACACTGCACAGACGTACAGGTTTGTAGGTTAATTGGCTTGATATAAACGTAAATTGTCCTTAATGTGTGTAGGGTAGTATTATTGTGCGGGGATCGATGGTCGGTGCAGACTCAGTGGGCCAAAGGGCCTGTTTCAGCGCTCCATCTCTAAACTAAACTAATCTAAAACAGCTGAAAATCTAGGCTGGAGGCACAAAGAACTGCAGATACTGGAATGTTGAGCAAAACACAAAGTGCTGCCATAACTCAATGCGTTAGGCAGCATCTGTGGAGAGAAAATCTTGGCTGATGGTCCTGGGTGTAGTTTGCTACCTTCTAGGAGATGTGCATTTTGGACAACAGTTTAACCTGGGCCCTTGTTTGGTTTCCTCAGCGTATGCAAAAATAATCCCAAAACACAATTTTGAAAAGGACCAAGGTAGCTACCATCAATGTCCTGGCTAATTTTTATTTCTCAATCCATGGCAATAAAACTAATTTGCTGGGTCATTCTCACATTTCTTCTTGTGGGTCTTTCTTGGCTGTAGATGGGCTACCATGCATCTATATTATAACAGTGAACATACATGTAACAATGCTTTGAGCATTGTAAAATAAATGGTAGATAGATGAGTAAACCAAAGGTTAAAGGTAGACAAAAATGCTGGAGAAACTCATCGGGTGAGGCAGTATCTCTGGAGAAAATGGGTGACGTTTCAGGCCGGGTCTGAAGAAGGGTCTCAACACGAAATGTAAGCCATTCCTTCACTCCAGAGATGCTGCCTGACCCGCTGAGTTACTTTGTGTCTATCTCATTTGCACATGTTTTATCTCTAATTACTCTCTTTTTTTGGCATCTCCATCTTCATCTCAGAGTATAGATTTGCCATCAACATTCATTATAAGCCTCAACCACCCTCCCTCCCCCGCCCACCCCCCCCCCCCACAGTTATCTTGAGTTCACCTTTTGCTACTGCCTCATGTAAGGACTCTTTTTTATTCCCTGAGCTTGTCCAGCAATGTCATATCAATACTGATGATGGTGATGATTTCTTCTTCATCCATATTCTTAAGAAGTCTTTCTTTATCAGCACTCAAAGCATGTACCCTCAGATTTGATAATGATGAGGAAATCTTTGTAATAAATGTTTTTAAGCGGAACAAACTTTTAATGCCTGTTTTATCTGGTCCTTGTTGCTTCTGATCTTCAGGTCATTGTATAATATTGTGAAAGGGATGTTGCTACTAGGTATTCCGAGTGAATGAAGTGGATGTGCAGTGTCAGTGTTGAGCTCGGGCTGATTACTGGATTCAGCACTTTCAAGCTGACCAGGCAGTTCATTCAACTTAAACTCCTATTTGTGCTTTGGGGCCAAGGAGATAAAACAAATTATGCTAAATTAACTGCTTTGCTGATTTTCAATGCAACAGCAGAGAAATTTCGTCAAGTGCCAGACTCCCAAGTAAAATTAAGGCTGGAGTGATGAGATACTGTGCAACCAAAGTTGTAGAGGAGAGATGAGCACATCGTTCTGAACCAACCAAGGGGTAGCAAAGGAAATTAAATTAAACAATAATTTTAGGTCGCTTCTGTTACTCCCAGCACTTGATTCAGTATAATTTTGTTAAGTTGCTCGCCCATCCATTTCGAAGTGAAACATAGAGTAGTGCTGGGCAAGGTTTGTAAATAATTTATAGTAAGGGACATGTAATAAAGCTGTGATTCTGTGGAAGTAATCTTCATCAATATGAATGTGAATGTAATTGTAAGTCACAACCAAGATATAGATGATAGAGTAGAATGAGGAATGATGCAGGAAATGATCTCACCCAAATGTTTGCCTCTTAGTCTGGCAGCTGATATTTTGGCTTGAATATGGCAATGTAATAATGGGCATTCATCTGTCAACCATTTCCTTTTTACCATGCTTCACCACCACCTCCTTCATTTTTCAGTTGAATGAGAAAAAAAACAACAGAAAGGCACAGAGATGTGAGTTTCTTATAGAAACATAGAAAATAGGTGCAGGAGGAGGCCATTCGGCCCTTCGAGCCAGCACCGCCATTCATTGAGATCATGGCTGATCGTCCCCAATCAATAACCCGTGCCTGCCTTCTCCCCATATCCCTTGATTCCACTAGCCCCTAGAGCTCTATCTAACTCTCTCTTAAATCCATCCAGTGATTTGGCCTCCACTGCCCTCTGTGGCAGGGAATTCCATGAATTCCAAAGACAGACAGAATCCTGTAATGGTGCACTTTCAGTGGAGTTTCATGTACCCCTCATGTTATACCTTTACTCTTTATAATGATGAAGTAACATTTTTCAGAAATCTTTCATCTTTAATCTTATTTTACATTATTTAGATAAACGAATGCAAAGGGATGCATTATAGTCCCAAGTAGAATTTGTCCATGAAAATGTAGAACCATAATGAGCTTTCACATTTTTATTAAGTGTTTCACATGGATTAATGAGCAATGGTCAGGCTGGTTTATGTTAACTAACCCACTCATAAAAAACACATTCTCAAAAAATGGCATAACTGGCCTTGCATAGGACTTCCCCTCAAACTCCTCTCATCCCACCCACCAATCTCTCTTTTCCTGCTTTTGAACAAAGATCGCCACTGCCCACCCATCCTTGCTGCTAAGTGGGTGAGGCAGTTTTCAGATACAACTTGACACAGTTTAACAAAAAATTAGCCTGGTAGTATTGGTGCTTGGCCCTGAAGGTATACCTGGCTAAGTTCTCAAAACCTGTATGGACCAACTGGCTGGAGTTTTCATGAACTCTCACTACAACTGTGTTAAGTTCCCCACCTGCTTTCAAAGGATATCCATAATACCAGTGCCCAAGACCATACCTCAATGACCACCAAACCGGTGGCACTCATGTCCATTGTGATGAAGTGCTTCAAGAGGGTGGTTATGATGCAAATCGTCCTCTGTCTCAATATGACTGGACTCGATTCAATGCACCTACTGCCACAACAGATGGACAGTGGATGCAATCTCACTGGCTCTTCACTTTATACCGGGCTAGTTAGATAAAAGGAAAACATACTGCTAACTAGATCTAGGTATTCAACACCATCATCCCCTCCAGACTCATTATCAAACTCAGGGAAATGTGACCCTGCTCCTCCCTAAGCATCTGAATCCTCGACTTCCTCATTTGGCAGACCTCAATCAACATGGACTGACAACAACACCTGCTCCCCACTGACCATCAGTGCGGGGGCATCTCAGGACTGTGTGCTCAGTTCCCTCGATACTCAGTTTTACTCCCTCGATACCCATGACTGTGTTGCCAGACACATTCCAACACCATCTTTAAATTTGGTGATGATACGATCATCATGAGATGACCATCAGAGTACAGGAGGGAGATCAATAATCTGGTTGAATGATGCTAGAAAAATGATTTTGCTATCAATGTTAGAACAACCAAGGAGCTGATTGTTGACATCAGAAAGTGAAAGCTGAGGCACAGTGCACCCGTAAACACTGATGTGACCGCAATGGAGAGAATCAACTCCTTCAAGCTTGTGAGCATGTGTATTGTATCTCTGATGATCTGTTGTGGGCCCAGCAAATAGATGCAATCACAAAGAAAATTCACTAACGCCTTTACTTCCTCAGGAGTTTCATGAGATTTGGCATGTTGCCGAATATTCTACATGTGTACCGTGTAGACCATTCTGACTGGTTGCATCACAACCTGATTTGGAAATTTGAATGTCAAAACAAAGGAGGCGGTAGAAAATTGTGGACATTGCCTGATCCTCACTATTGACGGGATCAAATAAATGCTGCCCCGAGAAGGTAGCGAATATCAGCAATAAACCACATACAAGAGCCATGCCCTCTTCACACTGCTACTATTGAGAATAAGGTACAGGAGCCTGAGAACTGTTACCTCCAACTTCCAGAATAGCTTCCACCAAACAACTATGAAGTTCTTGAACCAAACGTATCCACAACCACACCTCAGCACCGAAACACTAGGGACTTTGCACTACAATGGTTGCATTGTGTCATTTGTTTTTTACACTGTCATGGTCTGGTTTACTTTGAATAACATAATTTATAATCGATATTTATTTTTGTTGTTATTGCATTTTATGTGCCTACAAAGCTGCAGCATATAAGAATTCAATTGTCCTGGTACATATCTAGTGCATAATAAAAAATAATTAAAAGTATCTATTTTGATGAATACTCTGCGAAAATTAACAAACAGAACCTCAAGCCACTGCGATGTACTTAGTCTGAAGCTTCCACCAATCAGTATCTGGATGTATAGAGGTTTCCAGCAGAAGCTGAACTGTTGTCAGAGAAGTTCACGAGGGAAGTTGGGAGGTCATTCCTAACATTGTAGAGAGGGGTCAGTAATGGAGAAATGTGTTCAAAAGATATCTCTCTCTCTCTCCCTCCCTCCCTCCCTCCCTCCCTCCCTCCCTCCCTCCCTCTCTCTCTCCCTCCCTCCCTCCCTCCCTCCCTCCCTCCCTCCCTCCCTCCCTCCCTCCCTCTCTCTCTCTCTCTCTCTCTCTCTCTCTCTCTCTCTATCTCTCTCTCTCTCTCTCTCTCTCTCTCTCTCTCTCTCTCTCTCACTCTCTCACTCTCTCTCTCTCTCCCCTCTCCCCCCTCCCCCTCTCCCCCCTCCCCCTCCCCCCCTCCCCTCTCCCCCCTCTCCTCTCCCCCCTCCCCCTCCCCCCCCCTCCCCTCTCCCCCCTCCCCTCTCCCCCCTCCCCCCCTCCAAATATATGTTATTATCACTTTGTTGTTCAAAGAAACGTGCTGCACGAAAATTGACTTTTGGACTCACTCCATTCAAGAAGCATTTAAATGGATGTAAAGTGTTTTGGGATATAAGTACTCATTAGGCTGAGTTCGAGTCTCATGCAATCATTCAATGGAAATTGCAATAATTAAAAGTTCTTAAATCTCTAAAATTTTACAGTTGAGATGAAATATTATAGAGCTGAAGCATCAACTCCATTTCCCCTCAGCATTTGTTTACTTTTGTCTCGTATATTTTCTGCTTTCTGAATGGAAATTTGTTACTTTGATACTGGAGGTGCCTTTTTTTCCCATTGAGGCCTCTGCCTTTTCTTTAGCAGCTGCACTAGCTCCTGGATTTGGTTCTGGTTTGTTTGGATCAGCTTCTGAGGTGACAGGAACCTGCATATGAAGTAAAAACTCAACTAAGTTTCCCAAGAAGGATCTGCAGTGACAATGGTGTAGTGTTGAGAGATCAGCTCAAGTAGGAAAGCCTTGTGAATAGGACCCAGCTGTAAAACCTACTCTCACCATTCTCATTATCACCTATTTTGTATTCTATAAGCAACTACCTCATTTTCGCACTATGTCCTGATTTGCATCTCTCCATTAGTTAGCCTTCAGCTAAAGAATTCTGGAACATGTGAACCATTTTTTATGTCTCGGTGAAGACAAACATCAATGGTTAAATTTACCACTGCCTTCAGTGTGCCACCACACTTTTTAGTTGATTGAGGAAAAAGTGACTTGTAGTACAAGACCTCTGAATTGGCACATGACTCATGGTCTGAAACCTAGAGTACCATCAGCAGGCATCTCAATGCATTTGGAGATATACCACCATCACTGTCTATGAAAAATCCTTCAAATTCAGTGAAAAGAGAAGCAACCCAATGTCAGTATCCTCTCCCAGGCCCAACACACCAAGTCCTATACCCTATGTGCTTTAATTGGCTATGTTGAGCAGGCCATGTCATTCACCTACCCAAACTCAAACTCCTGAAATAGATACTAATTTTCAAGTTCTGCCATTGCAAGAGATTATCAGGCAGAGAGGGAAAAAGATTCATGGATGTGATCAAAGACTCTTTAAAGAAATGTAACATCTCCAATGATTTATGGGAATTTCTGTCCCAACATCTCAGGGTGGAGAAGGAACAATAAGGATGATGCAGAAGACCTACAATCTGTGCATTCTAGCATGATCGAAAAAGTAGTGCATCGTCTCATAAATTTCCCATGCAACCTGTCAACCTCCTCCTGCCCTATCTGTGGAGGAGTCTAGAATTCCCTTATTGGCTCTATGAGTCACCTTAGAACCAGAGTGGAGGGGAGTCATCCTTAATCCTAAGGGACTGGATTAGAAGTAGGTCCCAAAACCTCTGGAATTCCAGCCTTAGATCTCTCCACCTCTTTATAACAGTGCTTATTTCCTTTGAGCAACCTTTTCATTATCTCAAGTTAATACCTTCAACTTCTCTCAGCTGGAAATATTGTGGAGGAGGTTGGGTATGTGTCATTTTATTTTGAAATGTCCTCTCGCCACAAATTATTGCTGAGGTAAGAACAAGTTGTGCATGCCTGGTATATTCTCCTGAATGTAGATGATTGAGGAGTTAACTGTTCATTACCTCGTATGATACAGGAAGTTATTTGCCACACGTGATTCCCAGCAGAGTAATCTCATCAATCCCAGTCCCTTCTTCTCTTTTCCATACAATGTGTTCTCATTCATGCATCCTTTTATTTTGTTTTGCTTTTTGTCCTCTTACCAACACTGGGGTCATTTACTGACCAATTTAACTGTCAGCATACCTCAGGGATGGAAGCACATCAGCCAATAAAAACGAACATGATCATGCTCCACCTAGATAACCATCCGAGGTCAGGACTGAACTGACTACTTGGACAGCAACATTAAGTGCTGAACCATCTTGATGATAAAATTAGGATGTTAATAGTATTCAAAAGTGAAGATGTGGTGCACCTGTTTCCTCCAGAGGGACATAACCTTAAAATTAGAGCCAAGTCACTCAGGAGGAAATCTGGATTTTTCCACCCACAAAACTTGCAGATGTTGGGATGTTTGAGGCTGCTGAGGCCGAGAGATTTTTTGCTGAGTAAGGTTAATAAATGATCATGGAAGCACAGGCCTGCCATCATCAGATTGAATAGTGAAGCAGGCTCCAGAGGCATTATTTTTCTCACCCTCAATCTGCCCACCTGAATAGTGTGCATTTGTACCATGTTTTGCACTGACGTGAATTGGTCTGAAGAAGGGTCTAGACCCAAAATGTCACCTATTCCTCTCTCCAGAGATGTTGTTTGGCCCACTGAGTTACTCCAGCTTTTCATGTCCATCTTCGGGAATGGGGGAGAGGAGGAAAGATGAGACAAGAACTTTTCATGGGAGTTCTGCAAATTTAATTAGACTGGCAAGATACACGCTGCTAATTTCTAATGCATTACATTTACAAATCCCGAGTGAATGCGTAACCACAGTCCGGAACCATGTAAAAGCTGTGGGAATGTGATCTTGTTAAACCAGCAATATAATCAATAGTGTCAACCTGGACTTTGTTTATCGTGGAGATTTCAACAGTTTTTTGTCAAGCTTTCTTCCAAGCTTCTCGAAGTTCCTCTAGCCCAATTCTTATTCTGCATGATTTGTACTAGTGAACATCCATCATAATCCAGCTGGGTTTCCTGACATTGAATTGCTTCCAAACAATAAGTTGACATGTCTTTAAACAGCAGGGAGGTGTCAGGCTGTTGGAGGCAAAATTAATTTCACAATATAAGCAAGAAATTTAGCTGAATTATTATGATGGATTAATGAAGTATTGCTGCTTTTGCAGTATTATCATCGTGGAGAAATTACATGTATCCACATTATTCATTATCTAAGATGGTACTGCAATGTAGTTTTGAGGGGCTGCAGTGAGGTTTCAAATATGCTATAATTTAGTTGTGATATTAATGCAAGGCTGTCTCTGAAATCTCAGAGAAGCTTAAAAAATACCAAGGCACTACCTCAAAGTTTTCCTCTATATCCTGTCCAACATTTAACCATCAAGTCTAAGAAGCACAACAGATTATCTGGTCATATCCTCAGCTGCCTGTCCAGGCGCCAACCCATCACAAATCCACACCTCAGTATAGGTTACCAGCAACACTTCATCCCAAATCCTGTTCTGTACTTTTCTTCATGTTAACCTTCCATGGCTTCATCAGATAATACATTTATTCAAAGAAAATAAACCATGTGTGATATGAAGCAGTTAACAGGGGCTTGGTATTATTGCAGTTGCCTCATAATATTTTAGGCTTTGTCAATGTCCGAAGTTAAAATAAAGTAGCTTATGACCAAGATAAGGTTTTAATTTCCTTTCATGGTTTGTATCTTTGCTTAATTACCATGCACAATGAGACTATTCAGCCCATAGCTTATTTGAGTCATTGAGGTACATAGCATGGAGAATGGACCTTTAGCCAAAGTTGTCCATGCTGACAAAGTTTGCATTCCTGGCTAGTCTCATATACCTGCATTTAGCCCAGATCTCCTTGAAACCTTCCTATCCATATATCTACACAAATGTAATTTGAAAATCATAATTTGATTTGATTTTGATTTTGATTCAATTTATTATTGTCATTGCACTTTCAGTGCAACGAAATGGTTTAGCCTGCAGTCATAACATAGACTAAATAACAAAAACACACACTCAACACAGTTTAACATCCACCACAGTGAGTCCACCAGGCACCCCCTCACTGTGATTGAAGGCAAAAAGTCCCAAAGTCCATGTCTCTTCCCTCCTTGCTCTCCCTCTGCGCTGAGGCGATCCAGGCCTCCGATGTTGTGACCCCGCCGGGTGATGGTAAGTAAGTCCCGCGGCTGAATCCGAACGGGCCGGTTCAAACTCCAAACATAATCATATCCACTTCTAAATATTTCCCAGCAGTTTGTTCCAGATTTGGACTACAGAGAGATATAACCTTAAAATTAGAGCCAAGTCACTCAGGAAGAAATCTGGATTTTTCCAACTACAAAACTTGCTGATTTGGGGATGTTTGAGGCTGCTGAGGCCAAGAGATTTTTTGCTATGTTTAAAAAGTTACCTTTGAGGTCCCTCTTGAGTCCTTCTCACCTTAAGACTATCCACTCTAAGTTTAGAATGCTCTATCCTGGGGAAATGGCGCTTTATTGTCACATGTGCAAAACATAGTGAAATACTTTTTCGAGTTGTCAGATTACGCACCATTTCCAAAGACAATGAGCATTCACTTTTTCCACATCCCTCATGATTTTGTATACTTCAATAAAGTCATCCCTCAGCCTCCTTCCTACATGATGAGGATAAAAGTTCCAGCCTATCCAGCTTCTCCCTATAACTCAAGCCTACAAGAACTGGGGCGGCACGATGGCACAGTGGTAGAGTTGCTGCCTTACAACGCCAGAGGCCTGGGTTCCATCTTGACTATGGGTGCTGTCTATACCGAGTTTGTATGTTCTCCCTGTGACCTATGTGGGTTTTCTCCGGGTACTCTGGTTTCCTCCCACACTCCAAAGACGTTCAGATTTGTAGGTTAATTGGCTTGATGTAATTGTAAATTGTCCCTAGTGTGTAGGTTCGTGTTAGTGTGTCGTGATCACTGGTAGGCGCCAACTCGGTGGGCAGAAGGGCCTGTTTCCGCGCTGTATCTCTAAACTAACTTGTAACATTGTGGTGAATCTCTTCTACACTCTTTCCAATTTAATGACATAATTCCTGCAGCTAGGTGATCAGAATGGCACACAATATTCCAACTGTGGTCTCACCAATGACTAGTTCCTCCGTATTGTGATGTCTTGACTTTTACCCTTCCCAGATAAACCAAGCATGCCAATCGCTATCTTCACCAGTGGCGGACTGGCCAGGGTGTCAGCTTGCCTGATGGCAAGTGGGCCCCTGATGAAGTGGGCCCCCTATATCAAGTGGGCCCCTGATGAAGTGGGCCCCCTTTGTCTCCTGGCAACCAGCATTTTTAGACCCAGTCCGGCACTGATCTTCACAACCATGTCTACCTGAAATGCCACTTTCAGAGAACCATGCACCTGTACTCCTCGATCACTCTGTCCTACAACAATCTCCTGGACTATACTGTGTAAGTCCTGTATGACATATCAAACCTATCAAATCTCATACTTATCAAAGTTAAATCCATTTCCCACTCCTTGGCTCATATTCCCAACTGATTTAGACCCTATGGAAAACTTAGATATCATGAATGAGTTACCAAAATATTTCCACTCCACCACTCTTTTCCATGTTAATCATATTTTTATAGAATATTAAGTAACCATTTCAAGTAACCATCATTACCAGCTGTTTCTGATAAAATGTCTCCATAACCAAAAAACACAAGGTTAGGTTGCAGGTCCTACAAGTAGTTATGAAGGTTAATGGAATTTTATTGCAAAGGGAGACACAAAAAGCTGGAGTAACTCAGCGGGTCAGGCAGCATCTCTGGAGAAAATGAATAGGTGATGTTTTGGCATCAGACCCTTCTTCAGACTGTCAGGGGAGAGGGATCAGAGAGATATGAAAAGGTACATCGAACAAATTAATGAATGATATGTAAAAAGACAGATCAAAGCCAGTAACGATGATCAAGAAAAGTGGAGCCCACAATGGTCCTGGAGAGGTGACATTGAGTAATACAAACAGTGAAACTCAGCAGGACATCACTAAAACGAGTACGATGGCTAGAATAGGGGGAGAGAAGGTGAGAGAGGGGATGCAAGGGTTCTTGAAGTTAGGGAGATCAATATTAATACCGCTGGGTTATAAGTTGCCCAAGCAAAATATGAGGTGCTGTTTCTCCAATTTACGTTTGCTCTCACTCTAACAGTGGAGGAGGCCATTCAGTGCAAGAGTGGAAATGTTTTTATGCACAACGAGACTGCCTCTGAGTAGTGCGTTCTATTTTGCGTTGACATTCACGCAAGGATATACTTGCATTGGAGACATTGCAGAGAGGGTTCACTAGGTTGATTCTTGGGAGAAAATTAATGCAGATTAAACCAAGGTACATATGACAATAAAATATCATTGACAGTTGACATATTAAGTCAAGCAGGTTTGGCCTTGTGCTCTTTTGAAAATAGAAAAATGAGAGGTGATCTGACTGAAATGTATTCGATTCTGAGGACTGTTGACAGGATGGATAATGAGAGTTTCTTTCCATTTCCAGGAATATCCAGAACCAGAGAAATTGCTTCCGAATAAAGGGTTACTCAGGTAAGGGATATGAAGAAGATTGTTTATATCTAAATTTAGGATTCTTCTGTGATGGCAGAGTAATTGAAAATATACAAGCTAAAGATTGCCAAATATTTAAACCACATGTAATTCAAGGAGTATAGGGGGGACATTGGAAAAAAATGTGACCATGAATGAATCTGTCATTGTTCTTACTGAATAGTACCACCTGCTTGAGAGACCAATTGGCCAATTCTTGCTCCTGTTTCTTGTGTTCTTCTGTATCAACCAATCGGTTTAAAACCACATTTGCCAATGTTAACACAATCTAATTTCTTTGTTTGGAAGCAATTTCGTGCCCTGCTTTAAATTAACCTATTTTGCAATTTGCTCAAACAGCCAAATCGATATAATATGAGTAGGCAAGATAATCAATGAATAATCATTATGGGTCTCATGCAACATTTACAAACTTGGAAAAATAATATCAGTGACTTAGAAAAGATGTGAAATTCAAGACTTCTAAAATAAGAATATAGAAACATCTGCATGCATCAATTCAACAATGTTCATTCCCACCTGTACATGCTATGTCAGCACTGTAAGCATCATGTTGTAATCCGATCTTGATACATGTTCTCTCAATACCAAGCCTTGCTTCCCTACGGTATTATTCTTTACATTCCATTCTCCATTGTGCTGAATTTCCTACATCACCATCATTATTCCAGCTGGAGGACTGTCTCCAACATTTTCTGTGGGCCAGTAAAGTGATTATAGCTGGCTCTATGAAAAACCCGCCGAGTTTTTTTGTAAGTGACAACACATCAAAATTCCTTCGACTGTTGTACAATCCCTTTACTTAAGATTGAGGTTTGGAGATTACATAAATCTTAATGTAATGACTGACACAATGGATACTCTTCTCTTTTTCTCCATCCCCCCATGTTATGTGCTGACCCCTGCCCCTACCCAGGATCATCCTAGGGTACAATTCACCAATGATCAGTTCCAATGTCCCAATGAATGACATTCACTTCCCTGCTGTCTCTTTCTTAATGATACACCGATGAGATCCATTGGTGAATCATCAGTAACCATGCCCTATTTGCAGTGACTCTGTCCTGACCTAAATATCTCAGTCCTGACTGTAGTAACCCTGCCCTGACTGCAGTAAGGATACAAAGTGCTGGGGTAACTACATGTTTGCTGATTGGAAAGTATTAAATGAAAATGGAATGCTTTGTCAGTCTATTTCAGAGGGGAGTTGGGAGTCCACCACATTGCTGTGGGTCAAATGTTGTGTATGGGCAAGATTGGGTTAGGAGTATTAATTTCCTTCTCCAGATTACATTGGGAACCAAATGTGTTCAAGGTATTTTTGGTTCCCATTATTGATATTTGTTTTTGTTTTTTGTTTAATTCCAGATCTATTTCATTAAAAATTTACATTCACTAACATCTCCATTGATCAATAGTCCAGGTCTCTGCATTACTAGTCCAGTAATTTAGGGACTGATGATCAATACTGGCTATACCAGTTACACCAATATCTCGCAATTTAATAAATAACTAAATTGAACTACTGATATTGCATCCTACATATAATCTATCCCACAGTGATATTTGAAGTATATATATAATTGTTCTCTTATATTGAGGTGTCAGAATGCACCCGTTAATCTATCCTCAGTGTTTTCAAGACCATTTTGCGCAGTCATTGCTTCTCAGGCCACATAGAATTGTGAAGCACAGAAGGCACCAAATAAGATCTTCCAGCCATTACATTTCAGTTGGTTTGTGTACTGCAATTCTATCACGCCCATTACACCACTCTTTCTCCATGGTATTGTAAAATATTCTCTTAAATACCTATTAAATTCTCTTTCAAAGGCACTGACTTCATTTCCGCAGCTGTTAATTCTAGATTAAATCTATGCCTCTGCAAAAAAAAAAAATCCTTATACCCAATCTTGTAGCAGGTTTATAAATTTGTGTCCACTGTTCCTTGAACCACTACTGGTGAGAACTGCTTTAGTCTATTTATTGTATCTAACCCAGTCTCTATATTGTGCACCCTAATAAAATCTCCACTCCAATGCCTTTGCTCCAGAAAGAACAATCCTGGCTAATAACTGAAGTACATTGCCATTCCAGTCAATCTTTTCCATTCTTTCCATTGGACCTTCCTATAGTTTGAGACCAGAATTGGAGATTCTCCAGTCAGGGACGAATCAGTGTTTTACAAAGATTGAACACAACCCCATCACTTTTGTGTTTTTATATAGAACAGTCTGAAGAAGGGTCTCGACCTGAAACATCACCCATTCCTTCTCTCCAGAGATGCTGCCTGTCCCGCTGAGGTACTCCAGCATTTTATGTATATCTTCTGGGTAAACCAGCATCTGCAGTTTCTTCCTACACATAGAACAGTACAGCACAGGAATTGATCATTCAGCCCACAATATCCATGCCAAACATGATGCCAAGTTAAACTAATCTGCTCTGCCTGCATGAGATACTGATCCCTTCACTCCCTATATAGCCACATGGAGATCTAAAAGCCTCTTAAATATTACAACTGTATCTGCCTTCATCACCATCTCTAGCAGCATGTTTAAGGCACCCATCACTAGCTGTGTAAAATACTCCATTCGACATCTCCTTTAAACTTCTCCTTTAATCTTTGCCTCTCTTGCCTGAGAGCTATGCCCTCTCGTCTTTGACTTTTCCACCCTGGCAGAAAGGTTCTGATTATCTACCCCATCTATGCTTCTCATAATATTTATTTATGAGGCTCATGGTCCCATGTATTTTACTAACCATTCCTGCAACTTGTCTTTGGGTTCCAGGCACTTCTGCACATATGGATCCATGTGATTTTGGCTCACACATAACTTTTAGAACTATGATTTGGTCCAAATTGTCTCATTTTGGAAACAGATTGATTATCCATCAGCAGCGGCATCCTCGTAGTATACGTAATGCGGTAAATGGTTTCCTTTTGCAAAATGTAACATTCCAATTCTTGACTATCTGATAAAATCACACGTGGCTGGGTACCAATGGAGCCTCTTTAGTCAGTGGCGGTTCTGACTACCTGATTAGAATATAGTACTCAATATTATGAACACCCACCAATTTCTGGACCGATGTTTACCTGTTCCTACAAAAAGCACAACTGGAACGAGAAAGGTTTTTTTTTGCCCGTTACTAATAATTCATGGCTAATTTGGCTGCTCTTCACCGGATTGGCAACGATTCTATCCAGTTGGTTCCTCACTTCTTGCTGCTTGGTTGATGGGCACGCCTCGGGGCACTACTTCAACCCGCTCCCATAAAGGCGGCGGTGTGCAGAAACCTGGGCATTTGCAGCCCGCAATGTTTGGCCAAGACAAAGATAGGATATCAACGCAACCGAGCTGCCGGAACACTGAGTGAATCAATACCCCACTTCAGCGGCGCCGTGCAACCGAAGAACTCATGAAAACAAACTGGAATGTGTTCCCGATAAAAGTCTGCATTTTGCACGAGAGAGGCAACGCACAACGTTGGACGCAATTAGGGCGGCAAGAGTTTTGGTTTTTAATTTGGGTGCGGTGAAACAGAAAATGCATTATTCCCCCCCTCACGCCTGCTCCATGCGCTTTGGAGGTGAGAAGAGGAATTGGGTAAACATTTCTCATCAACTGCAGTTGTTCCAGATTTTGCATTCCACCTTAACTCACGCCCAGCGCTGAGTCAAGGCAACGGATCATTAAATTGCGAATAAACAGAAGCGATAATTTCCCGTAAGTCGGCATTCCGTTTAGGGTATTAGGAGCTATCTTCATGGCACTCCACGGATTGTCTTTGGTTCTTTAGCACCTGAAGTCTTTCCTGTTTAGCCATTTTTTTTATCAGCTCCCGCTGTGCAAAGAAAAAAGCATTTGCGAACAAATTCTGATTTAAGCAGCTAGTCCTCATTCCACGCCCATAAAGGATACAGTGTATCGAAATAGCAGGGAAATAAGGGCACATTTGTCATTTTTTATTCATGAATCCCACCTGCAGGGAATACATTCTCAAGTAGCCAGACCATTAATGCAATTCCCAAAGGAATGTTGTAAACCTTATCCCTGGGATAACTTCACATTTTGTGCTGTAATTGTCAACACGCAAGACTTGCGCTTGTGATGCATGACCTATATAGTTCCGAGTGCACCCGCCCCTCTCGCTGTCTCGGAGCTCGTTAGTTCAAAGTTTTTTTTTTGCCCCTCGGAAGCCAGTTTATTAAACGATGTGATGTTTTGAAGAGTAATTTGCCAGCGTGGAATGTTACAGTCGGTTCCCCGCGTCCATTCACGAGGAGAGACCAGGAAGAGAAAGCAACCCCCTGTGTAATTTCTTTTAAGGTTCGACTCTCGCAGCTAGCCTATAGAAACGTCGGCGCGGCAGCGACTGAGGACAGCGTACTCCCAGCTTCGCCTCAGTTACGGCTGTATCCCTCTCGCATTCTGCTTCGTTTGTCGGCGCGGCGAAGCACAGACTCAGGACCCGTTTGCATCTCGGTGTGGTTATTACATGGACTGTGGGATTACATTCAGCATTCTTAGGTAAGATGAGCTCTACTGTGTGTTCACGTGTGTGTTTGCGTTCGCCTGCTTCTCTCTCAGTGTTATTACCGGCATCGACACCGGCTGCAATGGATCTCGCTCTGAATAAAAACTAGTCAGCCTGAATTTATCAACAGCTATTTTAAATCAGTTTAGAAGTTCCAACAGCAATAAATGCATTCTTAAATGGCTTTCTTTGTAGAATCTGCCTTGAGTAAAATCGTTTGTTCTGTGGCACAAGATAACCCAACCTGTTTTATTGTGTTTATTTTAAAGAACTCACTTTAGTTGTCACATTCGCAGCTCTGCTAACACTTAGCCTCAAGCAACATGCATACAATTACAGTCGTTTAATTAGAAACTAAATGGGATTGCACTGCCATCGGAAAAGATCACTTTTTCGAATCCATCCTAGTTTGTGTTGCACTCAACGTCAAAATCACCATCATTCTCAAAACTGATTGTGCAATAGCTTTGGGGGGAAATAAAGCACATCTGAAACTTGGGTGAAACAATGATTTTCTCTTTTGCGAGTTGGTTCGCAGAATGTAAGGAGGTCGTGCATTACCTATCTCTCTCCAGCGCTCAATCACCAATATTTCACATTCTTGGACGTGGCTGAGAATTGCACGGGGCTTGCAACAAAAAAAAAACCAGTGTTATTTACAGCAGTGTGACAGCGGTAAAAGTATACGATGTATGTGGGCAAGGATTTTGGTAGCCAATGCAGGGAACGAGCCCACCGATACTTTAGGGTCGGTCACTCCAGGGTTGTGTACTCGCTTGTCTTCGGGCTTGTTGTACATGGTGGCATGGAAGATGTACTGCTTACCCGGGACTGATCCCAGTTTACTCGCCAAGCATTGTTGAGTGGGAGGGAAGGCACTCGGGGCGTGAAAATTCGAAGTATTCAAATCTAATTTGCAGCTGATTTGGGAAGGTAGACTGTCCAACGAGTAAAATAAATACTCAAAAATGCCATGCGTATTCCTTTAACGATGCGTTCGAAAAGAAAAACAAATATTAAAAAGAGAAGCTTGAATCCAAATGCAGACTTTTCTGATTTCTCAGTTCAGGCTTTCGCTCATTCCTAACGTACAAACTATGTAAAATGTATTCCGATTAGTCGCTAGTATGCTGAATGTTGCATTTTTAGTCATTAGGTTGGCAACGTGTTACATTGATATACAATCCGATGCTCGGAGATGCACCAGTCGCGTATTGCACGTTTATCGTACGGTAGCTATACGCCGCCCTGAAGCTTTCGCGCAACTCGGGCGATACCTATGCCTTTCCCGCAACCTTACAGTCCAAAATTAGCCCACAACACACAGCCAATGTATTTTTGAGCATCTGCCACAATATCTGTTTGTCACCCAAATGAACCTCTAGCCCTGATCTGGTCGGTTTCGTTTAAGACCCACTGCATTTTGTTATCTGTGAACTTTGGAGAACACAGCGTTGGAGAACACAGGCGTGCGGGTGGAAA
Source organism: Malacoraja senta (assembly GCA_038087875.1). Taxonomy (NCBI): domain Eukaryota; kingdom Metazoa; phylum Chordata; class Chondrichthyes; order Rajiformes; family Rajidae; genus Malacoraja; species Malacoraja senta. Next base: position 188,323,532 of record CM075977.1, read on the forward strand.
CAAGGGTGATTGGGAGCTTACAGGTGCACGGGTTCATTCTACCGGGACTGAATGTTTAAATCATGACTCTGAGTTGGGGATCATAGTCAGGCACCGCCACCCTTGCTCGCCCGCCTGAATCCTGCGCCGCTGCTTCTGTGCCTCGCGTTTGCTCTGAAGGATTTTTTTTTCACGGCGTGACTTTTTAGGAACAAATTAATAATGGTGGTCTTTTAAAATCCAGTACCTAAATTAACTGCACAGCTCATTCTTGAAGAACTGCAATTGAAAAACGATATTGAAAATGTCACATCTTATACAAGCAACTTTTTCTTCATTGAAGCGGCGTTTGCTATTGGCGGTGAAATTAGCTGGAGTATATTAGAGATGTCAGTCATACTGATGTAAAGAAGGCGCCGAGGGATTGCTCTTGTCTTCCTGTTCATTCTTGGCGTGGCGGGATCTATTCCACCGTCCACCGGTTTTCCCTGGCGAGTGTGGTTGATGCTTCTCTGACGAGGATGCGAGCGCACCGTTGCGCCGGGGGTGGACTCCTGAACAGCACAGTCTGACGGTGTGCGAGGTCCCTTGGATTGATCGCCACGGCAGGTGGGAGTTTTGCAAACGTCGGAATTTAACAGCATGCGGCGGAGAGGAAGGAGAGGACGGCTAAGATTTAATGTAAATGCTCCAACTGTCAGCAGGAGTGTTTGCCCCTGGCGAAAACGTCTGCTCAAAAAATAAACCTGCCCTCGCCGTGATACCAGGAGAGCCGAGGAGTCTCTGCCTTTCACATATTACCACAAACACAGTGACTGAGTCCCAATCTACCTGATGTCGGGTGGGGCCAAGCGTCTTTTGAGCCGTCGTAACTTGAGCTAGGAGGGACTTTCCAGGAGTGTATCCGAATCAATGCTTGCTTTCAGATACACTGCTCCAGAAACACTCGCACTTGCAGGAAGCAAATCACATGAATCACGGTATGCGTACACCCCAGTGTGATCAGACAATCCAACCCACTGGATGGGGCTCGCTTTAGTGTCAAATTCATTATTAGTTATTAGGCTGAATCTGCAGTAGCAAGTTAGGTCTGAATACAACTCTTCAGTCTGAACAAGGGCCTCGACCCGAAACGTCACCCATTCCTTCTCTCCAGAGATGCTGCCTGTCCCGCTGTGTCACTCCAGCATTTTGTGTCTATCTTCGGTTTAAACCAGCATATGCAGTTCCTTCCTACACATTATGTCCTGATTCTACTGCTTGAGTTGCTGAACCCGTCCCCTCATTCATTCCATTTTCCTTCCAATGGGTTCATGACATACGTGTGAATAAATTTCCTGAACTAGCCTTAAACTACGTGTTGAGAGCGTGGTGCTCGCGGCTGGGCGTTTTATGCTCAGCTATTCAGCGGTACTCTTGCCTGAAAATAGTCAGTAGCACCTGGAGATATGGGAATCCGATTGCAAGCAAAGTACCGTATGCACCAACCCGCGGAGGAAATCAATGGGTCGAGCAGCATCTGTTGGTATAGGTCTAGACCCTGCAACCGGACTGCGAATCATGAATCGGCCCATGAACCCGAATAATGGAGCTTCATTGCGTTACCTATTTGTGGAAATTGGACTTGCTGGGCACGTGCTTTTCCACCACACTATCGAAAGAATGGGCTTCTAAAGTGGCTAAAGGACTCTGCTGGAATCTATCAAGATAAAACCACGAACCAAGTCGCTTCGTGCTGCGTGCGACAGAGCTATTTCCTAATACATAGTGATCCATCTCTAACTTTAAGGCTTGTCGTCTTGCTTTAGACAAGATGCTCTGCCCTCAAACCACGGAGGTAGATTGTTTTTCTCCACTCTGTCAAACCCTTCAACAACCTTTACACCTCGATTACATGACCCTTCAATTACATTAGGACTGATGCTGACAAGGTTATCTGGAGGTCATGTTGCCAAATTTGAATGCGTTTCCCTCCCATCCTTTTAAGAATTGCCAGTGCCAGAGTTTCGGGTTGGAAACATGGTATACCCATTCATAACTCCCCCCTGCTTTAAGGGTAATACCCTCTTTCCACCCACATGCTAGGAAATACAGCATTGGGTGATAATGCTGACCTTCTCCATTGGGGGGTTGGATACAGACCATATCGATATGTTTGAGTTTCACTGTTGAAGGCCTAGTGTTGTATTTGTTGCATGTTGTATTGAGAGTTCTTAACCTCAGCGAGTGAAACTGCATGGAGTTTGACATATTTGTTGAATTATCAACCTTCAATAGAGTGGGCAGCCAGGAAGATATTATATTGGTGCTGTTCTGGTACTTCTGCCACTGATGCGATAAGTCAACACCCAGGGACCATATGTCGTGCCTTGCTGATGTTTGTAACTCAATGTTATTGTGAACAGTGCACTGTTATAAGTCATCTGTTATGTGAATGCAAAGCTCTAGATTGAAAAGGTGAAATTTAATCAACAATACAAAAGGCATCTTGGTGTTGATCATCTTGCAATGTTGGGAATTATTGAAATTGATCAATCTCTGTCTATTTTTATTACACTTACATTAGGATCTCAAGCATAGGTTGCTAATGTGCAATCACATGCTCCAAGGATCAGCGATGATGCTACAGTTTATTTCTCATTGTAATTACATACTCCAAGCATGAGGGATCAATCTGTCTCTGAACATTTGTTCATGTTCTACTGCACATAGACCAGGTTCAAATAAACAAAGGGCCAAGGAAGTTTGTATTCAACAAGAGCATTTCATGGTGTTGGCGTGACATTCTGCAGGTGATGAAAAAAATAAGTGCATTTTGGTGTTGTAATCTTTATTGTAAGACTTAAATGTTCATACTAGCTGGTGTTTGCCTATTCCATATCATCATTGCACAGATTAAGGCATGATACAGAAAAAATCATTTCTAGATTTATTGATAACCACCTTATTTATGTTGCCTACTTCTGGCCTCAATCAGAATAAAACATATCTTTATCCACCATTTCATATTTTTGGATCTTTATCAATTGCTCTCCAGCTGTTTATAAACCTCTCATTTTCATTTTAGAGTTACAGCATGGACACAGGCCTTTTAGCCCACTGAGTCTGCACCGGCACGTGATCATCCTTACTATATACGAGGGACTAGTGTATCCTACACACAAGGGGCAATTTACAGAAGCCAATTAATCTACAAACCTGCAAGTCTTTGGCATGTGGGAGGAAACTGGAGCACCCGGAGAAAACCCACAAGGTCATTGGGAGAACTCCACATAGACAGCATCCGTAGTCATGATCGAACCCGGGTCTCTGGCTCTGTGAGGCAGCAACTCTACCGCTGCACCACTGTGTCGTCCCCTTTCTGAACTAAAAACATCTTGTCCTTGTTTTTTTGATGTGCACCAGAATTGGGAGGATGTACCAATTGCATTAAATTTAGCCCTTTTCTGCTGTTTCACAAATGGCATTTAGTTGATAAAAACATGAGCTAGTAATTCTACATTTTAGTTTCTATATTTTCTTGGGATATATTATTAAGATCTCAACCCAAGGTTGTCATTTCCTCTGTACATTTTTCAAGAAGAGATTAACATTAAGCTAATTGGTCTGTAGTTCCTTGATGCTGATAGGTTGCGTTCAGTGGTTTGAAAGCTGGCTAATGTTCAACATGACAAAATGGACCCAAAGATGTTTAATACTGTTGAAAGCATTAGTCTTCTAGCCCATCTTTTTTCAAGCGCTTCTCAAAAGAAAAATAGCAGGGTGTTCAGCATGTCATCTGGCAGGAGATGTTTATGCAGTGTAATTTTCCTAGGGATCTTTCCTTTTGATTAATGTCATCATCTGATTGATTATGCTTTTGCATGATATGATGGGGCGGTGAGCCTGCATGCCTGTTCTGCTGCATTTCAAGGAGAGTTTCCCCCAATTCTGCTCACTCTCTCTGATCCCAGATGGAAAAGGAATATAGTTCCCCTGGTCCTCACGTTGCACTTTGCCAGCCTGTGTATCCAACACGTCATTCTCTGACATTTGCACGCTTCAACATGATCCCACCACCAGTCGCATCTTCCTATCCCCACCCCTTTCTGATTTATATAGAGACCACACTCTCTGCAACACCTTACTCCACCATCTGCCAATCTCCCCTTTCTCCTGTATCCACCTATCACTCACCAGTCTTTGCTCTGCCCCTACATCTCTTCTCCAGCATCCTTCCGCGACTCCTATGTTTGAAAAAGGGTCCCGATCCGAAACATAGTCTGCCCATTTCACTCCATAGATGCTGCCTGAACTGCTGAGTTCTTCCAGCACTCTGTTTCTTGCTTAAAATTCCAGGATCTGCTCTCTTCTTTGTCTCAAGGATTATTTTGGTGGATTGCCAAGAGTAGCAGATCATGATAATTTTCCCTGGGGTCATAGTCAGAGCTGTATGGCAAGATCAAAGCGCAAATGTGACCGTTAGTCTGGACCTGGTTAATAGTATTTGGCATTTTTCTTAGGATATTTCTGAAAATCCATTGCAGTATTTTGCATCTTTATTTTTATTAGCTAGATGATTTAGCACAGCGAGTAGAACATTGTTGATTCAGTAGTTCATTCCCATGTTCTGTTGAATTTTTAAAATAATGTTTTTATATTTCTGGTTTTGTGACATATTTGTCACTGAAGCGGAAGGGTCTTATTTGAATGCGAGCTATTTATGGGATACAGCAGAGACTGGCGAGAGCTTCTCTGAGTCAAGGTTCCTTAATCCCAACCTGAAAACAGCACCCTCTGTTGACCACAATTGTTTCCCACAAGAGCCAATCTGGTTAACATTCTGTGTCTGATGGAGGAGAGCCCAAGGTTCCTCTCTTGATATAAGATAAACTATAAGGGTTTAATAAGATGTTTTTCTAACATTTTTCAATGTCTTAGTATAATTCTAAGAACATCAAGAAAACATACAAAATACTGTTCAACATAGCAACATTAGAATTTTTGTAACATTACCGATGTTATCAAGAGGAGCATTGAATCAAACCAAGGGCCATTAATTTACAGAATCTGCCAGGTAAATCGCAGACATGAGCTGCAAGGCCAAGATAATGTAAGTGACAGATGGTAGTGTCCCTGTCACGCAACTGTGCGACTGAGATTCCACATGGAGTCTAATGATCTAACCTTGGGGACTCTGCCTCTGTGATTCTTACCATCTATACCTGGTGTGAGTTCAAAATCTCTGTTCATTCGGCTGAGAATTTTAGACGGAGACTCAGAGGACAAAAACAAGGTTTACAATTTTTAGTTTAACATGTTAATAGCTTTATATTTTCTGAAACTTTCTATTTACAGCTATTTTAAATGTTATGTCTATGAATATCAGAGATGTTTAAACATTTTTTGAGGAGAAAGCCTGCACTGTTTAAAAAAGTGTGAAGTTCTCTCTCTCCAGCCTTGTCCACTGACAGAGACTGTCAAGCAGTCCAGAGGTGGGGCCTTCATGACTTGTCACCAGAGAGGCCCAGTCACTACTGAGGCCTTTTTAAGCCTTGCCTTTCATCTTCTTGGGTAGAGTGCCAGCTCATACTGCATCTGGCCTGGCTAAGTCTGGGAAGATGACGCCTTGACTAGTGGAGTACAATATATAATTGTAAACGATATACACAGTAACAGGCCTTTCTTAAAATTCTGAATGTCAAGCATCTATTCAGATTGATCATCTGTGAATTCATGTGACCAAACAATTCTGCACATTCTCGCAATTTTAAAGCAGGTTATTCCGCCTCCCAGATGAAATAAAAACAAGCTAAAAATCAAAGCTCTTCACATTTGTCAAATCCATGTAATTTAATACATCTAGTAATTCAAGTTAGTTGCAGATTAAGTGCAGGTTACATTTGTATTCATCATTATATCATTGTCATAATGGATAACATTTGATGGACAAGTTGGGAAAAAATAGCTTTGTAATTTTTAATGCTTGGACTGAAGGGATGTCTAATGGAGCTGCTTCTAGTGATAACACAGATGGAGAGAACCACATCCCAGAAGTGGAAGTAATCCAGAACAATGAACCAGATCAGTCTTGCTTTGTGGGGAACATTTCCCAACTAAAAATCTCAATGGGACACTGTCTCTTCTCACAATGCCCATTAAAACCCCCCCATCAAAGCCAATAACTGGTGGGGACAATTGAACATTTCAAAATCGAGAGTGAAATAATTTAATGTTAATCTAGAGGAGGAAGAATTTCGGAAGCAAGATGGGTAAACAGAACTCAGTCCTGCAATGGTCATAAGCGTATTGTGTAGCGGAAAGCCTTAAACATCTCCATAACTAACTCCCTTTCCTGTGTTTAATCAATACGAAGAAATCTTGCATCAAACTGGAATTTCCATTAAGAATAAAAGCCATCAGGAGACAATGGCAATTGGTAATTAATGTAATATGACTAAACAGTAATTACCGGTATTGTGATTACATAGCCTATTCTTTAATTTAATTATTGGTGTTATCAAAAGCACCCAGCATTTAAAAGCTTGGGCACCCTTTTGTGCTCTGAAATAGCACTGTCATCATTGAACTGGTA